>CM031709.1:11262942-11805442 GCA_018466805.1 Hippocampus abdominalis
GCGAGGGCTATGAGTAAGGTTCAAGTATTGATTGGGGGGGAGTTGAAGTGGAGAGCGGATATAAGGGGAACCTGTTTGGTGTTTTGTTGTTTTGTCTGATTTTAAAGTGTCCTTGGGTGTCTTGAAAGGCGCTTATAAATCAAATGTATTATTATTACTGTATTATTATTATAAAAAAATCAACAAAATGGAAGTAGGGGCCAACATGTTAGGATGTGTTGATAGCGCTCTGATTCTGTGTTTAAAAAAAGACAAGAGAATAATGAAGGACAAAACCAACGACAAAAACAATCAATAGGACAAAATAAAGGCCAAAAAAAGGGTCAAAACCAATCCTCAAAGAGCAAATCGATCATAGACAAAAATCATCCAAGTCAAAAGGAAAAATGATCATCAATGACAAAACAGAGACCAAATTAATTCAGACCAAATCAAACCCAAAATCAAAGACAAGAAGAAAAATCAAAACCAAAATAACAAATTCATCATTACAGACAAAATCAAAGGAAAAAAAACAAACCCTCAAAATGAGACCACAAAAAGTTTTTAAACATTTGTCAAAAACACCAAATACAAATAAACCACAAGATTCAAAGACATTATTAAAAGACTAAAACAACACAAAAATGACGATCAAAAACTATTACCAAAGGGGGAAAAAAACAAAAAAACAAAAGCAATCCCCCAATCAATAAATAAATAGCAAATGAAGGACATAAGACAATGACAAAAACAACCATCAAAAACAAAAATAAAAGGCAAAACTGAACCCAAAAAAAAGAGCAACTGCTCAATTCAACTTTTTATACCGAGCACTTGAAAAAACAACCACAGTCGCTTATAAAAAGCTGTTCATAAAAGTTTAAAAAAACAGACTCATAAAAGCAAAAACTATCAAAACAAAAGAAAAATAACACCAAGAACCAGCACCAAAAAAAAGACGTAAACAAACCCTAAACAATGACCAAAAAAGATCTTGCTCTAAGGCCCAAGTGTCTGTCGACATATTCAAGCACGTTTTGGTGTGTGAGCAGCATGGCGGTGAGGAAGGTTTGTCTTTGTCGCGACGGGCTCTGACACATGCTGTCAATCACGTCCCGTTGCCACCGCTCGCCCCTCCGCTGACAAAGCCGTTTTTTTCGCTCCTCCGAGGGCCTCGCAGACTTCCGACACAATCGCCTTGGGCTTGCGACCTGACATTTCCAGTTGCAAATCTCCCGAGGCGGTGACCAATCCGGGCTAATCAACATGGCGACGTGCGCCGCCAATCTGCGTAAGAGCCTTCGCCGCCAAGTGCCGAGTCCATCGGAGCTCACAATCAAAGAGCTCTCGTCGTGAGACTCTTCGGAGGCTCGTAAAACAAACGAGATGCGGCCGTGAATATTTCAAGTATCCGCATCTTTTGAACCTGTTTGCACTCGACGTAGATCGTCGGCAGCAAACATGCCACGGCACACATCCTCAGTTTACTTTAACCCCTTCATGCAACCTGTAACCTGATAACATGATAAAATGTCCACTGTAGTAACCGCTGTCCCTGAAAGGGTGTTAACATGCGTCATTCCATTGTCAGCGGTCGGGACGCCACCGAGTGGTACGTTTCGGTTCGGTTTGAGAGGATGCTAAAGACAGTCAAACCTCAGTTTTCGTCCATAATCCATTCCAGAAGGTTGTTTGAAAACAGAAATTGTTCGAAAACCGAAACCACGCTCTTTTTAAAATAAAAATGTTTCCTGAACACGTCTGCTCACAATGGAAAGCAACACGGGGAAGCGTGACTTCCTTGTGTAAGGAAGGCGAGAGGAGTCAAATGGTGCATTCAAGTGCGCTCAGTTTGTTTGAGAACCGAAATTTGTTCGTCATCCCAAGCATAAAAAAAACTCAACATTTTGGGTCGAAAACCGAATTGGACGACAACCGAGACGTTCGAACACCCAGGTTTGACTGTATCCCATTTTTTGTTTTTTTTTAATGGATAGGAAATGTGTGGGGAAATCAAATCCTCATTTTTGCTTCATTTCAGTTCAGATAGTACCGCTAATACTTCTTTCCGCCACTTTCGTTCAGTTTGGTCCGGCACGGATTTCACTAAATTCTTCCATCCATCCATTTTCTGATCCGCTTACCCTCACAAGGGTCGCGGGGATGCTGGAGCTTATCCCAGCTGTCTTCGGGCAGTAGGCGGGGTACACCCTGAACTGGTTGCCAGCCAATTGCAGGGCACACAGAGACGAACAACCATCCACGCTCACACTCATACCTAGGGACAATTTAGAGTGTTCCATTGACCTGCAACGCATGTTTTTGGAATGTGGGCGGAAACCGGAATACCCGGAGAAAAGCCACGCAGGCACAGGCAGAACATACAGACACCACACAGGAAGGCCGGAGACGGGAATCAAACCCTGCACCTTTGCACTGTGAGGCCGAAGCGCTAACCAGTCGACCACCATATTCTTTTAGAGTCCTAAACCATGACCAACATGATACGTCACACGTATCGGGCCTTCTCATTAACCCTCATGCAGTATATTTGTGGCTGCATGAAGGGTATTACGTCCTCGAGGATTGTCCCAAAAATGTCCCTCTTCCAATGTGCAACAACTTTTTCCACTTTTAATTTTTTTTCACTTTCAACCCCTCAAAATGTTCAGTGGGAATTGGCCAAGACATAGATATACATCCTATGCAAAATTTCAGCTTCGTGGAGTTATTTTTCACTGTCTCGTCTGTGGTGTCCATTTGTCCAACAGTCCAAAATCGTCCAAAGTGTCCGAAATGTCCAATTTGGGGATAATTACTGCATGGGGGTTAATATCAACTGCACTTGTCCAGTAAAATCCCAATTCCGTTTGGTACCGTCGGGCCCAGATTCCTTACCTGCGTCCAGCTGTCTGTTGCGTCCCCTAAGCAGGTAGCTGAACTCCTGGCACAGTTCGCTCTGGCTGTGTCCACGAGGCGAGTTGAAGCACAGCTCCTCCACCAGCATCAGCGCCTTCTTGCACAAGTCTTCATCCCAGTCGCCCGACATCCTCCAATCTGCATCGCACTCTCGCCCGCACTCGGCCAGTCACAGCGCAGCGCCTCGACCCGCCACCGGGGTATAAGGCTCAGCCCGTTAACGTCGGGGCCGGAATCACACGGACCGGAATGATGATGGGCCCATGAAGGAGTGACTGACTCCACTGACTCACTTAGTCTGGGGGAAAAACAAAATCAACATTGGCCTTCAGACTGGAAATTGTACGAGGAAATTTTACTGGGAAGTATATTGGGGTGTTGTACTTTGTTCCTCGCAGGTATACCAGAAAGTCCAATTGCGATCCTGGACTTGGAAAGTTCACTGGAATTAAATGATTGGATTTTGAAGAGGTCAATTAAACACTTTTTGCCATCCAATAGAAGATCATTTATTTGTTTTTTCGGTCACTATAAGTTGCTGGGATAGATAGATGGACAAACACACATTATTTGTGATTGATAAATAATTTTCTCATCAATTAAGTGAAATTTGATAATGTCTCGCTGCAAACCATTAGAGGTCTCATGGCGCACTAATGTGTCCTGGCACACTGTTTGGGAATCACTGGCCCAGAGTGTGTGTGTGTGTGCGTGTGTGTAAAACCTTTGGCATGTTGTCACGTTGCTAAAGCAGCTCGCTGAAACCAATCAGCCAATCAGCACGGACTTCCTGGAAGAACTCTCCAACCTGCCGGACATCACCTGAAAGCACACGAATAAAAGACACCAATCGGAGTCTAAAACCAGGATAAAAAAGTTCCAAACACAGTCAGTCGCATGCAAATGAGCTCCTGGGAAAAATGTTGAACTTTTTCAACCCCCCCCCCCAAAAAAAAGCAGGTCAGAGCCGTTAACTCTTATTTTCTCACAGCCTGGACACCTCCAGGGACAAGTGAGGATCAATCACACTCACAAGACGTTTGATTAGGTACACCCGCACACACTTAAACGTGTTAGTTGTTTCTAAAAATATAATTAGACAGTGTTAATAATGCTCACTTCTGATTCCGATGTCACAAAGCATGTTTCCATTCATTTTCGCGCTTATATAATAAATACTTGTTTCCACAAAATAGGCTAATATGCTTTTCACTCATTTCTCATTTCTAAAAGCATCCCACGTTTCTGTCAGTATCACTAGGGCGCTAGTTATCACAAATCCTCCATTCCTCCGAGTGGTAGGCTTTGGTTGAGTCCTTTTTGGCAGCAACGGCTGGCCTGGGACACAAAACTCATTTCCGCCATTTTAAACATGTGCTTCATGTCATATCCAACGTGTCAGAGGGGACAAATAAATTGCATGCAAAAGAGCGTCTTGAAGAGCGACTTTTCCGAGCGCGTCGGAGCAAAGCTGGACTATCGATCCATCGGTGGCTGGATGCCGTTCGGGGAGACGTTTGTCTTTTGAGTGGCAGCTGGCTGTTGGAGTGTTCGTCAATGCGTGAATCAATCAATCAGTCAATCAGCCGGTCAGCCGCATCGGGCAAGAATGAGGCCGAGTCCCGCCGGCTTTGAATGGTCGCAGACTGTCACGTCTGTCCATTTAAGGAAGAAGCACTTTAGTCTATTCATCTGGCCGTGACAGCGTGCTGAGGAATTCAAAATTGTGGAGTGCGGGGGGGGGGGGGCACGACAAAAAGATCCAATATTGCTAACATGGGTCCCCGCTCCAGTAAATCTGTCTGAGTGGCTTTTAAACGAGCATGTCTCACGATGAGCAATGGCCGTCTGGTAGCGAAGAGATCGAGATCGTGATCAATCCTAAAATGACGTGATATATTCTTTTATGTTATCGGAATGTTATTCTGCCAAATATTGGAATCAGCATCTGCCGAGAAAAAATTTTAATAAATACAGAATAGTCTGGACGTTACTTAGCTTAGTTCGGTACGGTATGTTTTTCCCGAATTCTTACCGTATTGGCCCGAATATAAGACGGCCCTGATTATAAGACAACCCCCTCTTTTTCAAGACTCAAGTTTGAAAAAAGACTTTTTGAACACCAAATTAATTTTTATACAGATTATTATTACAGTACATCTGAAACAAATGATTATAACAATATATTTGAGAGAAAAAACATGTTTTTTGCCTCATTCAAATCAAATCTAATTATTTATTTGTCTTCTTCGTGCTACGGCTATTTTTATTTTTATTCTTCGTGGCAGAGGTTCACTTTGGCCTGGGGAGTCAAGTTCAGCATTCGCTTCAATGATATCTGGCGCCATCTAGCGTCATGAATGGGTATAATGTCTAGACCCGAATATAAGACGACCCCCAGTCTTATTTCAATGCAAAAAACACCGTCTTATATTCGGGCCAATACGGTATTTTGTCTGCTGATTGGCTGTAAGATGTCAAATGTTTCCTAAGGGTCCAGTTACCGGTAAAATGGCTAACCAACTCGGCCACAGTATGCGCAGGTCGCGGAAGCGGAACATTTCCATGACTACAGGATAAAGGAGCCTTTTGTGTACGCACGGCAACACAAAACCTCCCGCAGACGCACCACAGTCTCGCGCGCCGCTTGGGATCGATACTCTCAGCAGGGCCGCCCAGTTGCAACCGTGCCATCGGACAAGGTTGGCTTCTCATTATGGCACACGAAAGGAAAATCACAGGAGACAATAGGGTGGTTAGATGAGAAGGGAACAGGTGGAAAGGAGGGCGGCCAAGATAAAACTTCAACTGACAACCTCCAATTAATCATTAACAAGCTCTATCCTCCATTTTTTTTAGGGTTAGGGTTAGACTCCATCTTGCCATTGCTATTTCAATTCAGGAGGCCATCAAATCGATGAGCTGTTTATGTTGCATCATTCCCAGCAGTGAACTGGAGTTTCCACAACACGGGTGGGCGGAGAACTCCTTGAACGCTACAGAGCGCAAAATACAGAGAGCCTTACCAATGGAGATCCATCCTAATTCCAGATTACTGGTACGTTTGTTTTTTTTTCCCCAAAAAATTTTTGACCTGTAAATGCCAATTTACCATCTTGGAATTGATCGATAGAAACGACAACAACAAAAATCCCAATGCGATCGGAAGATTACAGTCAAACCTCGGTTTTCGAACGCCTCGGTTCTCGACCAATTCGGTTTTCGACCAAAAATTTTGAGTTTTTTATGCCTCGGATGACGAACAAATTTCAGTTCTCGAACAAACTGAGCGCACTTGAATGCACCATTTGACTCCTCTCGCCTTCCTTACACGAGGAAGTGACGCTTCCTCGGGTAGACGAGGAAGTGACGCTTCCTCGTGTTGCTTTGCATTGTGAGCAGGCGTGTTCAATAAACATTTTTATTTTAAAAAGAGCGTGGTTTTGATTTTCCAAACCGAGGTTTGACTGTACAGTATTTCCACAACAGATGGAAAATGGACTTTCTCATCATCCCCAGACTGGATTTGGGAATGACTGGATTAAAGATGCGATTCCCTTGCTCCAAGATTGTGATAAAGACAAACAAGAAAAGGTTTATGAGGGATTATTATCAATGTGGCGGGATTATGGAAACGCCATCAACACCTTTTGTGGATTTAGAAATGGCTGGGAAAGGGTGAGAAGGAAGACGAGCATGATGGGTTCCCCCTTGCTCAGAGATTCCGGGAAAAGACTAACAACAAATCCCAACCCACGCAGAAGGTTTATGAAGGATTATTTCCAAAAGCGGCGGGCATGTCAAATATTTTAATCCGGTGTGAATAACACACCTTGGCTATTTTTGAAAATAGCACAGAGGAGAGGGAAGACAAGAATGATGGAATTCCCTCGCTTTGAGATTTCCAATTAATGCAATCATCAAATTCTAGTTGAATCACAACATTTAACCGGGATTATTTCCAGAGTGCCGGGATTGTGGAATCTCTCTTTACAATTTGACTGGATTTAGAAATGAGTAGATTATGAGTACGGTTGACAGGAGAGAAGACACAAACCTTGGAATTCCCTGACTCAGACATTACAGGATTCTTTTTTTTTTTTCCCAGAGTGAAGACAATCGCAACCCTACCAGAAGATTTGTAAATGATTATTTCCCAAGTGACAAAGTCATGGAATCTCTTGATACAAACTATTGGGAATGATTGGAAAAGTCCCAGAGAAAAGATAAAGATGATTTTTGCTCGGACACTCAGATTGAGATTTACCAACCTAAGCAAAAGGTTTAAAAGGGATTTTTCCACAGTGATGGGATTGTGCAATCCCACTTTCAGACGTAGTGCAGAGTAGAAAATTTAAGAGCACGTGTGACAGGAGAGAAGACAAGGACAACGGAATTCCCTCACTGAGAGATTCTGAGAAAAGACAAACAAACAAAAAAAACTCAACCCAAGCAAAACATTCATCCATCCATTTTCCACAGAAGGGTCGCGGGGGTGGGGGTATGAGGGTGTGCTGGAGTCTATCCCAGCTGTCTTCGGGCAGTAGGCGGGGGAAACCCTGAACCGGTTGCCAGCCAATCGTAGGGCACACAGAGACGAACAACCATCCGCGCTCACACTCACACCTAGGGACAATTTAGAGTGTACATGCAACCTGGAGTACCCGGAGAAAACCCACGAGTGCACAGGGAGAACATGCAAACTGCATAAAGGAAGGCCCGAGCCGGGATCGAACACCACGACCTCTTCACTGTGAGGTCGACGCGCTAACCAGTCGCCCAACAGGCCAAGCAAAACATTAACAAGGGATTATTTTTCCGAGTGAAGGTATCTTGATGTGGAATCGTGCATTTCATAATCAAGGTAATCTTCACATAGTTACAAAGCAACATTAAAAGGCAAACAAATTTAAGACATTCAAATTTTTTACGATAATATTAGACATTTAAAAAAGCATAGTAGAGAAACTCAAATTTTACTAAAATTATTAAAGTAACACGCAGCACAAGAACATGATTCTGGAAAAAAATGATTATCGAAAGACTTTAATCGTAGGTACAGGGGAAAAATTGGGTTTTTTAAAACTGGTTTTAAGAGCATTTACACTTGGGGCTAATTCGCTGTTCGCTTGGCAGCTCATTCCATGTGTGTGCAGCATAACAGCTAAATGCCACTTCACCATGTTTGCTTTGGACTCTGAGGTTCTCTAATTGACCCGAGTCTGCTGGCCTCTGATACTCAATTTGCATTTCTTTAATGTATTCAAGGACCAAAGACATTCAGTGTTTTGTAAACCAGCAGCAGCATTTTTAAATCTATTCTACAGCTGAGTGGGATCCAGTGTAAATCCTTTAGAACGGGAGTAATATGTTCTGATCTTTTTTTTTTTTGTGGGCAGAACCTGAGCTGGAGCCTTTTAAATGGAATCCAGGCAGAAGACCGTTCAAGTCTACTGGAGACAAAAGCATAGACATGACTCGCAACTAACAAATCCAAACCCAAGCAGAAGATTTATGGGGGATTATTTCCCAAGTGACAGCGTTAAGGAATTTCTTCCTAACACCTCGACTACATTTGGGAATGGCAACGAGAGGTTGGATGAGGATGTTTCCACGTGGGCTAACCAAAAATCCCACCCCCAGCAAGACGTTTTCAACAGAGTGCAAGGTTTCGTTTCATCCGGTGTGTGTTTGCTACTGACAGGAATGCCGACGTTCGGACAGCAAGATGCCATCATTAGAGCCAAACAAAGCAACAGTGGCGTGCGCACTGAATAAAACATGTTGTTGCTTCAGCGAGAAATGATATGGATCAATACAACCCGCCTTCAACCATCTTCACGGCCTCTTTGTGTACAAAGATACAGTTCAATTGTTTTTTTATTTTTAGGACTCGGGCAGTTTAACGAGCGCTAGTTGGCTCATTTATCTCTGACGCGGCAGGCTAATCTATCGGTTCTGCCTAATGGGTTGTTTCTGCTTTCGATTGCTTCTGTCTGGGCCGCTTTCCTCCTGGCATTTTGTGGTTCACAAACGGGCCGATTTCGCACTTGGAAGGTAGAGGTCACGACTTTCACGTCACCTCTCGTCTAAAAGGCCCGGACACCGTCTTTGTGCCATGACAGGCTGGATATTGACGGCGTGTAGGTAAATTGATAGCTGCACCCGAACTGACTGCTATCGGTCATGTATTTCGATTTAAATACGCTGCTGAGGTTCTAGACTATACACACCGGCGGCTGCCATGTTCTGCTCCAACTGGAACCGTTTTTTTTTTTGTTTTTGTTTTTTGCAGCACACACACGCGCCTATTAGCATGAATCACATTCGGTGGTCAAGGTAAAGGGGCGTGGCCCCGCGGGATCTGCGAGCGGGGGAGCGGAGACGGTCGTCGGCCGCGCACGTAAACCTGCCGTGTGCGCGCGTCATCCTACAACGTCTGCTGTTGCTGATGGCCCAGAAAAATACAACTAAATTGGAGCGTCTACAGTACGTGCACACACACACAAAAAAAAAGAAAAAGCAACGAGGACGCCGTGCGGGCTACAAATGAAACATTGATGTGCGCGTCACGGGATGTTTGCGTGTGAGAGTGCGCGCGTTCCTACCGTGGAACGTGCACGAATCTTGTCGCTTGCTGCCGTCACGTCAGGTAAAAACACAATTGGAGGGGATGGGGGTTGGGGGTGGGGGGACAGCGGAAAAAAAGCAAGCGGTCCCAGCGTTTGTTTTTCTCCCACCTCTTTCTTTCGTTCTCTTCCACGCACGCACGCACACGCGCGCCAGGATGAGCTGACGAGGCCGGAGAGAAATGGAGCAAATGATGGCAGCCCTCCTGTTCGCTCTAATATTCCGAACCCACCACCTTCTCCTCCTCCTCCTCCTCCTCCTTCCTTGCTGGATGCTCGCTCTCAGCTTCCCGCCCTGTGCTCGGAATACTAATTCTCTGCCTCGCTCTCTCCCTCTCTCGCTTTCTCTCTCCTCTACTAAAGACACACTGATGTGTGTGATGTGTTGTGTGTGTGTGTGTGTGTGTGTGTGTGCGCGCGCACTACCGACATATAGCATGACATCTGTGCTGTTACAGCTGTGATTAGGTCATAATTATAGTAACAATAGTGCCGCCATTGCTGCCGGATAGGTCCCTGGAGGTGTTTCGATGGTGGTGATGACGGTGTGAAGGCTCTGTGTGCAAGTGTGGTTCCAGTAGAGTTACTGGACTTACGAGTACCACGATACAGCTGGTGTCACGACACAGTTCGGATGATACAGCTGTATCCTCATGATACTGCCAGTGTTGCTAAAATGCTGGCGTCGTGATACAGCCAATGTCACAATACAGTTAGTACCACGATAAAGTTTCGAGGACGCTATTCCTAGTACTGTATCACAATACGCGTAGTATCACATGCAACCAGTATCACCATGATACCAGGAATATATGATAGAGCTAGCAGCATGATGAACAAGATACCTTGATACAGCTGGTATCATGGTACTTATAGTCTCATGAGAAAATCAGTATCATAATACAATTCAGTCTTTATAAAGCCGGTATCACGATACAGCTAGTACCAAGATTCTCCAAGTATTATTGTATTGCTAGGATCACAATACAATCATGATACAAGTTATATGCACAATATGCCGAGTAGCATGCTACACCTGGCATGATGATACTTATAGTCTCATTAGAAAATCAGTATCATAATACAATTCAGTCTTTATAAAGCCGGTATCACGATACAGCTAGTCCCAACATTCTCCAAGTATTATTGTATTGCTAGGATCACAATAAAATCATGATACAAGTTATATGCACAATATGCCGAGTAGCATGATACACCTGGCATGATAATACTTCACAGCCAGTACCTCAGTACAGCTAGTATCAAGATACACCTCATAATACAATGCTTGGTGACAGACTATTGCGATACAAGGAGTGAAATAATACCGCTACTATCATGATACAGTACAAATAGTCCCATGATACAGCCTGCATTGTGAAATGGCAGAATATGATAATAATACAAGTAATATCGCAATACAAGTGGGATCATGACCGAAGTTGTACTACGATAAATTTGGTAACATGATACACATAGTACTATGATACTGCCAGTATCACTATACAGCTAGTACCACACCATGTCTACTATTACGATACTGCTGGCATGATATAACCAGTAACTCAATACAGCTAGAACCAATATATGCTTGCTTAGACTCTAAAAACAGTTGGGTGAAAGGGACCAACCCGCGATTTGGGTCAATTTCACCCCCAAAATTGAGTTGTTTTGGACAAAACAAGCCAGAATGTGAGGTCAAACTGCCCCAATTAGCAGGTTGGTCCCTTTTTAAACCCAAACGGAGTTATTTGTGACCCGTCTCTTTAGACTGCGGCAGTGCCATTATACAACTGGTACCACCAGACCACCGTGACTGTAAACCTCATCAAATGTTTCCAAATCCGGCACACATGTCGATCACAACCATGAGCGAGTGAGTGCAGAAGCTAAAACGGTCGTCGTCGATGATTCCATTTAGTCCGTAAGCCGTTAATATCTCACCAAGGCTAACAAGAGACTGCTTGTTTCCCAAAACGGCGTTGCCCTCGCAAGGCGCCGTTGCGTCTCCTTTCCTGGAGAGAATCTGATTTGATTTGTTGATCAAGCGGTGAGGAAAATGTAATTGGAATGTCAGCGAGATGTCCGTCTCCGTAACATACGGCATCCATCAGGAGAAATCTCATCAGAGATATCAGACAAAGTGATTAGATGGATGGGGGGGGGGGGAGGGTCGGTGGGGGTCCCTGCAGAGAGCGTGTGCCTGGGGTTCGGGCCCGACGCCAGCCTGCTGTGTGGTTATGTAAGCGGTAGAGAAGTGGCGCGTTTGCCCCTCAAGACGGCCCACCGCCGCCATTCTCGCATGCATGAGTTGGGCGCGCTGCCATTGTCACTTCATTGCACGCAAGGGACAATTCAATAAGCACACCTCCTCTGTCCCTGGCAAGCAAAAGGCGAGCATTCCACAAAGTGAAAATTAAGGGATTGACTCTTAACTGGCTCGTTAATCGGAACGCGCTAAAGTTTACATTTCGTTTATTCGCTACCAGCTGTTTTACAGCGTTTTGACTGATCTTTTAAGATAAATATTGTGAAGCACCAAACTCACCAAAAGATGATTTAATTTATGAGTGGTTTTAAAATAAGAGTACGTAAGACATACATGTTTGAGTGTCAGGTGCCTAAATTGGTCCAGCCTCCAATGGGTTGGCATTGCTCTCCTTTATAACCAAAATGACAAGACAAGATTCACCGCCTCATCTTTATCTTCCACCCAAAAGCTGTGCTGATCGGAAATCTAAAGCGATTTACAGCAGATTCACAGACAAGCTGGATGGGACCACGCTCTGATTCCATTTGAGAAATATAAATGTGCACAGCAGGGAATGGGTTACTTGATCATGTTAATTTGCTATGCGCTACTTTGGAATTTCTATCAATTCAACGGCTAATAAAAGCAATCACGGGTGAATAGTGGAATAGCAACTTCTGACTGCTTTCCCAATGCTTTCTGTTTGAGAAAAGTTTCTTTCGTTACTAACAACAATCAGTGTGGTTACTTCGGCGCAATTTAGGGAAAGTGGAAAGACATCCTTGTTATTTGGAACCTGTTTTCTCAGCGGGATTTTTCCCCATTATGCACATGCATGACTTCTTGAGGCAAGTCTTTAATGGGAATTTAGCCAAGCTAATCCACCCGCTAATACCTCCATCACGTCGAAGGTAGTAAAAAACACCAATACTAAAGAAAATGTGACCGCTGCACTGTGACGTTTCACAGACACCATCTGGAGCAGTTCGGAATCAATATTTATCTAATAACTTGACAAAATATACAAAAATGCAAATGAAAGATGCAGATTATTTAATGTAATGATGTACACAGATTTTTGGTTGGAGCTGGCTGGAACACATTTTGCTTGGACAAACCAATCAGAGTACTGAAAAATGTAGATGTCATCATGGGGCACCACATGTGGTTCTGAAGGCAGTGGGAAGACATGGCAACACACAGAGAGGAAATCCCATTGGACAAAAAAAATGCAACATCCACATACCGGAAGCCTGACGGTTACCCTATGCCGTATCATGATTCCGCTTGTGCCACATTACTGCCAGTATCACGATACAAAAAGCAACACAATAATAACTAAAGCGTCACTTTACATCTAGTACCAAGATTCCGTTTGTGTCCCATTGCCGCTAATGTAATGATTCTGTTCATCCCGCAATGATAGCGTAAAGAGTAGATCGAGCTTGTATCTCAATTGCACAAATATCAAAATAAAGCTTTGAGTGATCTCGAGTGATATCGCGATATCACTCGTATCGCAATACTGTTCATATCACAAAACAAGTACATTAGAGCTTGTATCATACGACTACTATAACAGTACAGCGATATTTTTTTATTACTGTTGTACTGATAATATCATCGACAATTTCATAATCATGTTAAGTTTAGCATTTTCTTACAGTGTCAATCAAAGGTAAGAATTGGTAGCTTGGCTTAAATCTCCTTAGCTTGTGCAGGCTAATTGAGTGAGCACTCAGAACGGTTTTCCTCTCCTCATCGCCTTTCATTCTGCCTTTTCTTTTTCTCCTGATGACTGACGGCCACCGCCTCGCTAACGAGCTGTCAGGCGGACTTGATGAACTGTCACTCACATTATAAACAGGAAGGGGCACAACGAGCCAGCAGTGCGTGGGTTGCCAGCACTAGGAGCCCAAGCAAACCCGTTTGACTTGGTAGCATCCTGTAGATTATTTTTTTTCTTCAAATGTACAAAAGATGCATAGAGCCACCAGGAGTTATCTACAGTATTTTGTTTTTGTTTTTTGCGTTGTTTCCCGTGTTTCTACCCCTGCAGTGGAGGGACGTGATTGTCCGCTAATTGTGGCTAAATTGTGACATAGGCCAAATGTCACAGCACACACCGAGAAAGTCAACAGAGACAGCAGGAGAGGAAGAGGAGGCTGATGATGATGATGAAGAAAAAATGGGAGTCCAATTGGGAGGATTAAAAAAACAAGCAGCAACAACCAACCCAGAAACCTTGTTTGAATATTCTTTAAGGAGAAAATCGTCTGCTCTAACACACACACACACACACACGCACACAAATTATGCCTACTTACAAAACAAACGGGCAGGCATTCTGGAGTAAGGTGTGTTGGTTTGGGAGCAATTCATGATGAAGATATGAGAAAAAATATGATACAGCATTTTTTAATTCGTAGCTCTCTACTGCTAATATCAGAAGTGCCAGTATCATGATACATTTAGTTGAAGGACGCAGCTAATATCACAGTATTGCTGCAGTCAAAACTTCAAATACTTCTCATAACACCGTATGGTTCAAATAGCAGTATATTCAGTATCTCTATACCGCAGGTATCACAAACACCGGTATCATGATACATCTAGTAAAATCCTAATACCAATAATTTTATGTTAAGACTAACTTTGTAATACCGCTAGGGTTACAATACTGGTAGGTACAGGATACTGCTAGTGTCACGATAAAGCTTGGACAATATCATGATATGGCTATCATGGAACATATTACTACCGGGGGCACGATACAAGTAGCATCAGAACACAGTTAATATCACAATACAGATAACATCATGATAAAGCTAGTATCACAATACAACTGCCCCTTGATACGGGTAGTATAAGGATGCATCAATTCGAGGATCACAATACAGCTACTATCTTGATACCACTCGGGTCGTGAAACAGCTAGATAACACTAGTACTGTGATAACATATCATACTAGCCAGTGTCATGAGTAACTACAGCTACTAACCCTACACAAGTATCACGATACCGCCGTTGTCACATATACTGGGAAATTCATCTGGCATTGTGAAAAAAGTATTGGGACACCTAGAGGCGGTAAATTAGAAAGAGCATGATGAGTTCTGTAGCTATAACAGCCTCCATTGTTTGGGGAAACGCTTACTATTTTAATATAAGACAAAAGGGGTGTAGGGATGCTAAGAAGGAGGTTATTAAGTCTGTGATTTGCTCCACTTCATCTTCTTGGCAACTGTACAAGGTTCTGCTGTTCATGTGAGATAATGGAAGTACATCAACTTCAGGAGTTTTTTTTTTTGTTTTGTTTGTTTTATGGGCCACTGCTGCCTCCTAAAGTCAATTAGTGACCAGTGCTGACAATTCAACACATTTGCACACCGTCGGTCACTCTCGGACAGATGGATGACAACAATATCACCATCATCAACAACAACCACCACATTCCGTGTCCGTCCATCTGCTCAGTCTTCTCTTGCCAGATGGGACAGACGCGGCGAGGACACCAGAGCTCAAAGAGTTTGGCTTCCACAGCAGGAAAACCAGGCAGCACAAGATCACATCTGTCTCAGTGTCACACAGACCAGAAAGTAAAGTTGCAGGTAAACAAACTGATTGGATGGCAAAAGCTGACCATTGATCACCAGGGTAACCCTAATATCACGAAACAACTACAGGTACTCTCATGACAGTGCTAATTTCAGGATCATGCTAATGTCATGGTAAGGCTTGCATTTACACAGCTAGCATTACAACTTAGTGTTACAGTTCGGCTAGTATCACAATACTGTACCTTTGATATCTCACAAAGGCTAGTAGTACGATCCTGCTAGTATCTCAAAACTGCTAGTATCCTGATAGTGCTGGTATACAACTAGTTTTGTCGATTATCATGAACTGGATGATCGCTACAGAGATAATATCGATAGTATCGCAGTTCGGTCGGTATCACAATACTACTAATGACACAGTTGGTATTACAACACCACAATTATTATGACAGAGCTAATGGTCTCAAATCTTTCGCATCACATTTAGCCTCGCTCAAACGAGGAACTAGAGCAAGTAAAGTCGCAGGTAAAGAAACTGATTGGATGAGAAAAGCAAACAATTCCTCACCGAGGCAACACCAGTTAAGGGTAAAAGACCATTGACCTTTACAGAGACTGTTAGCATTTAGGTAGCGTCAGCACGCTAAAGGTCTCTGAATGATTAATAGCCACCAGAGCTAACCAGCCTTGTCGAAAATAATCCGTTCTAGCGTCAAACTCTCAACATCATGTCTTTACAAAATAAGTGGCCTGGCAATGGTATACAAGTGTAAAAACAAGCTAGTTACGGTTCAGAGTAAAACAATAAATCATATTGGATACTTTTCATCATACATTAATGCTAGTATTAACACTACTAGTATCACCACACTATCAGTCTGATGAGATACAGGGTGGAGCTGATATCACGATACTGCTAGTGCTAGTATCGCAATAACCGCTTAACTGTCATAGTAAAACAATCTGACACTTTTTAATGGGACAGTAAAAAAATACCAAGGCAAAATGTACGGACTGAGCTTTCAACCTCCGGTCCCATTTGTGTAAACCGATAATGAAGGTGGAATTTCAAATCGAGCTTTTGTTTGCCTTGTCCATCTTTTGAACGGCTTATGACCTTGACTAGCCTCTTGCTCCTTTCCTTCCACTTTCATGGCTCCCCGACAGTGAAGAACTCCTGAGTCAGCGAAAGGCTTTAAGTACACTTGGCTGACTGAGGTCTCTCGTTTCTTTAAGACCAACCCCTACCTCCCTCATCCCCGCCAGGCTCCCCTGCTCCCAACGCGATCCCCTTTTCTGGCGTCGGCACGTCATGCCTTCCGCCAGCTCCTGTACATCGTTTTCTGCTCATGATCACCCGTTGCCGTGACAACCTTCCCTCTATCCGGTCGCCCACCGCTTCCGTTCACTTTGGAGTGTCTGTCGCCACTCCCCCGTCACCCATCACTCACTTTTTTATTTATCTATCTATTTTTTTTTACACACACCACTTGTTTCCGCCTGGGAAAAAAAAAAGATCATCTTTCGGCTGCATTCCTTGAAATAAAGTATATCAGATGTGCCAACGAGCACAGTCACAATCGCAAACAT
Source organism: Hippocampus abdominalis (assembly GCA_018466805.1). NCBI lineage: Eukaryota > Metazoa > Chordata > Actinopteri > Syngnathiformes > Syngnathidae > Hippocampus > Hippocampus abdominalis. The sequence continues at coordinate 11,279,875 of CM031709.1, forward strand.
ACAATTGTTGACTGTAGTGTCACAATGCTGAGTTTCGGGCAAAAGTATTGGGGCACTTACAGGAAGTGATTAAACCTTGAAAAAAAATCTTGGAAATAAAAATGTAGGGGGCCGGGGGGGATCACCAAGATACGTCTTGAACCTTCACTGAGGGACAAGACTGCATGTAGCCGAGTGTGCACAATAAAGTATACAAGGTCATCTTCAGACGAATGATCAGAGTTAGTGTCACGTTTAAGTGGGGGCCTGTTCCTCAAGCATAAATCACGCACCTGCAACTGCGTGTCTGTGACTGTTCTTGTGGTCGCTGGCGTCTGCTGCTGCTTTCTTGCTGCTGTTGGTGGTATTGTTCCTGCTGGTGCATTTGTTTCTCTTGTTGAGGTCACTTTTTGCTGCTGTTCTTCTGCCTGTTGCTTTGGCAGGTGTTCTTGATTCTGTCCCCGGTGTTGTTCTTGTTGTTACCTGTTGTTCTTATTTCTGTTGATTATTTTCTTCTTCCTGCGGTCTTCTTGATATAGCTAGTGTTCTTGTTCCTGTTTACAGTGTTCTTGTTGTTCTTATTGCTGATGCTGATTTTCTTGTCCCAGCCTGTGGTTTTCCTGTAAGTACTTCTATTCTTGTTCCTGTTGCCTTTTCTGCTATTTTCAGCGCTGCATCGTTGTTGTTAGCGGGATTTTTGTCCGTAATGCTGTTGATGTTGTTGATTCCACTGTTCAATGTGCTCTTGCCCGTCTGGTTTTTAATTGGTGTTCTTTATATTGCCTTTTTCATCCTTCTTGTTGCTCTTTTTCTTACGGGTTTCGTTAGTACCAGTGTTCTTGTTCCTGCTGTTCTTAGTATTACTGGTGATCTCGTCCCTCTTCCTGTTCCTTTTTGTGATATTGTTGTTGCTGTTGCTATTTTCCCCTTTGCTTTATTGCTGCTGTTGCTCTAACTCCGGTGGTGGACGGTCTTTTGTTCTGTTGCTGTTGTTCCTGCGCTTGCTGTTACTGTTGTAATTCATCTCCTTGTTGCTGTTGTTGTTGGGCGGAGACACAGTCGTGCGCGGCCAGAAGACAAGCATTTTGGAAAGCCAACTTCGCTTTTCTGGCGTATGGATCGTCGGGCCACGCCAACAAAGCACTTCGGCTTGAGGCAGCAATCAAAGCCACCACATTTCTCCCAAACACATTCAATTGAAAATGAGGGCGGGGTGGGGGAGGGGGGCGCTTAAGAGAAAAATATGGGGGTGGGGTACACTGTTGGAGATCCTCAATGGACAAACGTTGCAGAATGCCAGCAGGACTTTCCGGTGCATGAGAATTTATGGACGTATGTACCTGTAGAAATTCACGTTGGGAAGGTGTCGCGCGGCTAATGAGACGCCAAGGACATGGCAGCCAATTAACTGTGAGCATCAGAGTGAGACCAAGAAATGAAAAGGATGTAAACGACATGGGAATGGCGCTCAGTGTTGTTAACACGCCACCATGCTGATGTGGCAACACTGTGGGTGTGCGTGTGTGTGTGTGTGTGTGTGTGTGTGTGTGTGTGTGTGTGTGTGTGTGTGTGTGTGTGTGTGTGTGTGCTGTCAGCACGCCCCACGACCATCTGGCAGCCGGATGAGAGTGTGTCGGTTAACCTTCTAGCTGCCAGAGAGTACATTTCGGTGTGAAAGGGTGGCAAAGACAGAATCGTTTACGTGTTGGTGTACTGCAGCGTCAGGGTTGACTAGTTCACAATGCTAAATGCATTTTTCATTATTGAAGTCATGACTCCTTAAAAAGGTACATGCAGTTGGTGTTTTATCTGACTCAAGGTGTCCGTTTGGCCTTGGCGGAGGTCTGCGCTTCACTCGTATTGTAGTTTTTTTTTTTTTCTTGAGCCGTGATGTTTCTTGTGCTTGACCGTAGCGGAGTAAACACATTCCCTCACCTGGAACGCTGCAGTCATCACGCATCCCGGTGCGCTTCAGCGGCTTGCCACGTCCCGGCCCAGCCAGGTGTGCGTGTGCGGCTGTACGCGCCCCCTCAGGCTGTGGAAGGGAAAAAACTAAACAAAAAAAGGGTTAATTTGCCCTGCTTGACTGCTGAACCCCTGGATTGACAAACACATAGTGACACACCTTGGTCCTCTGGAGTAGGTTGTTGAGCTGTGCCCTGGTGACACTCGTTCTGTGTGCCTGATTTGCGGACGTCTTCAGGGATCCCTCCCTGGCTGCGGTTCAAGTGAAGGAGATTTTAGGTGGGATTTTTTAGTACTGCTAGTTGTCATTACTGCTTGCTCTTGACGTTTTCAATCTCATTGAAGGTTGCCACTTTTCTTGTTTCTGCTGTTGTTGCCACCGACCTCACTTGTGCCCTCCGTGCTCCTCCGGCCCGGTAACTCGCTGCACTTTTCATCGCCTCGGCCGTGAATTTCCACCGAGACTGCGTTCAAGAGTCAATCGTGCTAGAGCCAGGCAACATGTGCACTCCTTGACATGTTGGCGGGGGTGTCGAGGACCCTTTAAAATGACATGAGAGGTGTCACACACTGAAATAAAGTACATGATTCTTGGTTGCACGTGAATTTTCGAGGAAGACACAAGAAAAAATTACTGTATATCCGTTTACCACATTTAATCATGTACATCTGATGTACATGTTCGTAAATCCATAGGATAGTTGTTTTCAGTGCAAGGGTATGCGTTTCTACATGTGCGAGCATCTGTGTATGCGTTGGTTTGTAGGAGTGTGTATGTGTCTAATTTATATTTGTCCATAAGATTGCAACTTTTTGCTTGTCACGTACAGGCAATCTTTCAGAACTGACAAGAAGGTGACTATTTCCCCAACACGTACATGCACACGCACACGGAGCATTCATACACTCAGGCGAGTCACCTCAGCGGGGTCTGCTGATCTTAATTAAGGCGCCACCTCGGTAGCTCTCCGTTGCCATGAAGACGCAAAGTTGCTTGCAGTCGGTGCGTGAAAAATGAGGGAATAAAATACATTTTCCCATTAGGCCGCCAGCCCAATGATCATCAGCCTCCTCTTTGGGGAGGCTGATGATCTCATGGCGCCCTCTGCTGGAAGATATCATACACTTAGGTTAAACTATGTGGTCCTATTACGGCCACCGTACTACAGTTATGTCCCTTGTGTTTACATTTAAAAAAGAGCCCTTTGTTAGAAAAAAATAGCCGTTAGACAATAATTTTATCAGTTGGGGAAAATTGATCAGAAGGGCTGTCATGACAGGACACACATGACAGTCCATTGTACAAAAGTGAACACAAAGTCCGCCATTTTGGTTTGAACCAACTAATTCGTGTCAATTTCCGTTCGTAGTCCCACCCTGAAAAAAGATGGCGTCAAACTTGGCTTGTACTTTCACAAATTTGGGCGAAGAAATTCGCCCAGATCAGCCCCAATTGGAAGCAAACATACTAAACAGTGAATTTAAATTACCAAACTTGTTTGTGTATGCCATTTTTGTGGGCTATGTGGCGTCAAATTTGATGCCCAAACAAACAAAAGGACCTGCTACTGAACAAAAAAAGACGTCTGCACCGCAGCACGTTCGAGAATACAACTCTCGTAACTAAAGTCACTTCCGGCTTCTCTTACTTTAACAGCCAATCAGAACTTATCAACATAAAAACATGTCTAAGCAATTATTAAACAACATAATATAATTTAGGTATGCTTACCATGAAATAATATGATGCTCAAACATAAAATTATAATTAATAATACAGTATAACATAAGCTTACAAAAGATTACCCACGATGCATTTGCTACACAGTGTGTCTGAGTTGGTACGTCTTTACCTCCACTCCCACATGTGCAAGTATTTTTGAGTCGCTGTTGTTTCCAGGAGCCGGGCGGCTGTTGGTAATGTCACATTTTCCCCGAACACCTGTTAAATTACGGTCCAATCCAGGCCATCACGGACGCTCGAAGCTCCTCAACGATTATTTTTCGGCACGGAACAGCCCAGCCATTCGCCCAATACATTTCGGCGTATGACAGCCCATGGGCAAGTTTTCAACGCATGACGTGCGCACCCCCCAGTCTTTTTCAGCAAGTGACGGCCACCGTGGACGTTTGACGTTAATAACATTTAAAGGCTTTGGTGAACTGAGGCCAAGAGGCGAGCAAAGTCTTCACTGGCAGACCAAAAGAAAAACAAGCACTCCGGTCATCAACTTAGCTTGTCGTTCCTCGTAAACGTTCCCCTAAAGAAAATGAGGGACGTCTTCACCCACTCAAGCTACTTGGCTGCCGTGTAGCAGCGCACTTAAACTCATTTGTTTTTGGTTTTTTTCCCCTGAGGTGTCACAAGACCTTTTATTCATTTGGTTCACTGGAACGCCTCATCATCGCAGTTCCTTAAGTGCACCCTGCATCCGACAAGGAAACTTTATCAAGAGTGGAGCTGCTTAAAGATTCAACTCAACTTTATTTATAGAGCACTTGAAAAAAACAAACAAGTGCAGCTCTAACAAAGTGCTGTACATAATATTGCGCAAGTTTCGTAATGATCATCAGTGTAAATTAAATTAGTGTTTAGAAGGGGGGACTCACATCTCTTACCTTGAGTTTTGCTCCGAGGCAGTCAAACCATGGGCAGTGCTGCCGTGAGATATTTTTTTTCATTTGACTTGCAAGAAAAAAAATTAAAAGACAAGCGCCTTATGGGGAACTCATCATAAGTCATTTCACAAGAAGCATAGCATTACTCAATAATTCTTGAAAAAAAAATAAAGGCTTGGAACCCTTTATTGCCACGCCTACTTGAAGTTTACTGTCCAATTAAACAGAACTACAGAAGAGTATTGGAAGCAATTTTTCAAAAAGAACTCTGAAGGTAATGTGTCTCGGCCAGTGACCACTACTGCTTAGTCAAACTTTTTGGGGGAAAAAAATGCGAACACGTAGGGAAAATTGCACTGCACAATGTGTGTGGGTAGCATGGTGGACGTCAAGTTAGCATGTCCGCCTCAAAGTGTCATGAGTCCGTCGACCCAAGAAGCAGGATTGTATAAACAAAAACATCTAGCTAGACGTGCATACTGAACAAACTAAATCAATAACGCAAAGTCTTGAAAAACCAAAAGTAACAACAAACAAAAATTCGCAAAAGTAACACGATCCAAGCCCGAGTGGTTGACGCGGCGTTCCTTTTGAAAGAAAAGAACTAATGACATGATGACCAACAGGTGCGACTCTGTAGGAGAAGACCTCCAATGCCACCTGTTGATCACAAACAGAACAATCATGACATAGTGCAGAGGTGCAGGTTTTGATTCCTGTGTGGAGTTTGCTGGGTTTTATCCGGGTATTCCGGATTCCTCCCACATAAAAAAAAAAAGAATGGCAGGTTAATGGAACACTCCATTGTCTTTAGGTATGTGTGTGTGAGCGCTAATGGTTGTTCGTCTATGCGTGCCCTGTGATTGGCTGGCAACCAGGTCAGGGTGTCACCCGCCTACTGCCCGAAGTCAACTGGAAGAGGCTCCAGCATGCCCGGCGACCCACGCGAGGATAAGCAGATCAGAAAATGGATGGATGGATGATGTTGAGCAGTTTATATCGTGCATCTGCTTTCCACGCTAGCTGTGAGCACCAATCACCACAAAGTCAGGGTTGCCAGATTGGAATCACAAGAAAATGGATGATACAGATAACCGGCAACGCACGCCATATTTCTCATGTGCATTACATACAACACCACCCCCAATATATAAAATGGCGTTGGCAAGTGCAAACACGCTCACACACTCACACGAAAGTTCCAAAAGTTTATTTCCTAAAAAAAACAAAAACATTTGGGGTACAGAGTGTCTCACACACAAATAGTGGATAAGACCAAAGCGGAATGTTTCTTATATTTATACACTTACAGTTAAGATTTATAGGTATATATTCAAAGGAACACGTTTGCCAAAAGTGGTATTTCTTGCTAAACATAGCTTCTTTCAAACAAGGAAGTGTAATAAAATAAGATTTTTAGCACCACACTTGAACACAATAAATACTGACAGTTTGGCATTTAGCGCGCGTTTCGTTAGCATCGCTAGTGCGCTTGACATGATGTAGAAATGTACAATTTCGAATATTCTCCGTCACGCCTGACGACTCATGTTGTTATACAAAACAGCATAGCCACAAAGAACGTAATTGACAAACACAATCACACAATTGCAAAGTACCCCTGTAAAGTATTTTCGTAACATCCGATTTTAACTCCCGTTCAGAAACTAAGTTCATAACTTACCTTTCCTAACGTACATTTGCAATGTAAATTCACTAACGTACATTTGAAGCGTACATTCAAAACATGAATTTGTAATGTACCGTCACAAAATTATTTCATAACGTACCTTCGTAACCTTCGCAATAAAACTTTTGTGATGTAACTACATAACAGGCACTTGGAACATGCATCAAAATGTAACTTCGGAATCGGACTTCGAAACAGAACTTCCTAACAAAACGATAAGGAAAACTTTGTGGTAGCCATGGTGAACTAAACAAAGCCTCAGAGTGTAAATTGTCGCCTTAAAAATAATCTTAATGTCTCTGCATGTTAAAATGTTCACAGATCTTTGGCTACGGGCTACAATTTTTATGTACAGCATTGTTGTTGTTGTTGTTTTTTTCATCTTACAAAGCAAACATCCACAGGAGAAATGTATCAACTCGATTAAAAAATATATTTTCTTTATCCACTAAACCACCTCCACGTAATTAGCGGGATAAAGTCCCTCCAGGCCACCGTCCTTCACTCCTCTACACCAGCCCTGGTCATCCTCTTCCTCAGTCTTCATGAACTCTTCGCCTGCAAAGAGGAAGACGAACTGGATTATTTTGTCGTGGTTTATTTTTTTTTTTGTTTGGCCGTGTGTCTCACACAAACGGTGTTTAAAAAAAGTTGGGAATGACATTTACCAGCTTTGAAGGAGAGTTCATCCGTCTCCTGGCCGACGTAGTCGTACAACGCTCTCACTTTCACACTAACAATCATTGCGCTAAAAAAAAAAAAAAAAAAAAAACAGGTCATCTACTGTATCGTCATCATCATACTTTTGCGTTGAATTTCTTTACCTCTTCTCTAATGTTGCTTTCTCTCCAACCACCTCTTTCCCTTTTTTATTTTTTTTCTCAGGTGTCCATTCCTGCACATTAATTCATTTGGGGGGGAAAAAACAAACAAACACAATCAGTATGTTAGCATGAGTAAATGTTAGCTCACTACTAGCATATTCTGCAAAATCCTAGAACATATTTTGACGTCATGGCTAAGAATTTAATGTTAGCTAGTACAGTCAAACCTCGGTTTTCGTACTTAATCCGTTCCAGAAGACTGGTTCGGAAACCGAAACCATGTTTCCCATTGAAATCAATGTAAAGTGTTTTAATCCGTTCCAAGTCAAGAAAACAACTTTTTTTAAACCACTTTTTTTTTTACAATTTCACACCATAAACTGTACAAATGTAATGGGAGATTACCAATTTTAACATTAACATAGTAACATAAAAATTGAAGGAACATCTCTCTCTCTATCTGTCCTGGGGCGTGCGCCTCTCCCAGCTGTCAGCAGGCAGTAGGCGGGGCATTTCGGCACCCCGAACTCCTTCGCCAACACAGACACACGCACACCTGACTCATATTTTGCGATTAAATCTTTCTTAAATTCTATAGTTTTGCGCACTAACGATGTCATCAGTCTCATATTTGATGTTGTTGCATGTAAGAAACATCACAGCTAGCTATAGCAATGTGGCTAATGACCTATCAATAGCTACTGGCCGTTAGTTTTGCCAGTTTTTTAAAAACCTAGTTTGTTTCTTTTCTTTTTTTTAATGCTAAGCTAATTAGCCATGCGAGGCACCTGAAAGTGCGGCCAGTCAGTGGGCATGCCAGGCCCATGCGTGTTCTTCCACCAACGGAGGTCCTCGTGCTCGTCGATGGCTGCCACCGTATCGTGCAGTTGGCTGTGAACTTCCTTCACACTGCGGCAACACAAAATAAATGAGAGAGTGATTGATGATGTTTATCAGCATGCAGATGATGAATTAAGTGAATTTTATAAAGTGCTTGTGTTCATCAGCGGGGAGGGATATTATTTTCCTGTTAGTTTGACACAGGTGGGAGAGGAAGCGGCACACGGGAAGTTAAATGCTGCATTTATTTACATATACAGTGGCGCCTTTGCGTGAAGATTATTAAGATATACAGTGGTACCCTTGAAGTTCATTTAAATAAACAGTGGTACCTCCAAAGCTAATTTAAATATACAGTGGCACCTTTAAAGTTAAGTTCTTTTGAAGTTGGGTGAAGGTCTTTTCAAAGAACAATGGTAAATATACGGTGGTAGATCTTAATTTGAATGTATGGTTAGTACCAATGACGTTTTGTTTTTAAATACACAGAAATATCTTTGAATTTTATTTAAATATAGGCTGGTGGTACCTTTGATTTTTTTTTTTTTAATATGAAGAAGTACCTTGGAAGTACAATACAGTGTTGGTACACTTGAAGTTAATTTGCTAACCGGTGGTGCCTTTGATGTTGGGTGACTGCCTTTTCAAAGACGTAGTTCCTTAAAATACACAGCAGTGCCTTTGAAGTTGGGTGAAGGTCAATGAACGCAGTGGCAGGACTTTTGAAGGTGATTTATATGTACTCTGGGGTCTCGGAGTTGAAGGTCATTAAAATACAAAGTAATGGGACATAAAAAGTTGATTTGCTTTCACAGTCTTACCTTTGATGTTCATTTAACAATTCAACGGTACCTCACATGTGGTTCATTGAAAACGTACGGAGATAACAACAAAGTTGACTTGACTGTACATTTGTAGCTTTGATTAGGTTTATGGAATTATCCAGTAGCGGTATACGTGAAGTTGACGTGAATATACAATGATGATACCGACGAAATGGATAGGAATAGATCCGGGTGAGGCAACCTGTCGTTGGTGGTGACGTCGAGGTGCTTGTCGAAGGAGAGGAAGGCCTGCTTGAGGAAGACGATCCTCTTGCGCTCCTCGTCCTGCGACTGGTCAAAGACGGCCTCCATTTCCTCCATGTAGCGAGGGGCGTAGCGATTGGTCTCCTCCAGTACTTTCTCGTAGCGGGTTCGCACCTACCGTGCACAGGGAAGCACCACAACATGATGCTTGTGATGTAACTAAGGCGGGGGTGGGCAGAGTCTGGCCCACCATCCACATACCAAATACTCTGCTCTTTCATTTCACCATTTCAGTTGATTTGATGATTTACAAGAAGTCAACTAAACAATTATTTAATGGGATGAATTAAATGACAAACAATACAATTTAAAAATGACGAATACATTCTTACTGCTGTTGGTAGTTCATTACCTTGTGCGTCTCCTGCTGGACCATCTCTCGGTCCTCCTGAATCTTCTTCTGCTTGTCCGCCGCCATGTTCTGATTGGCTTGTGCTTGTGACTCACGCTCCCGGGCGGCGTGCTCCTTGCGACTCGCCTTGTGGTATGCCCGTTTGGCTTTGTCCAGCTGACAACATATCAAATAAGATCACACTCGACATCCTCAGCGATGAAAATCTCAGTTTCCAACTGACTTTCCCTAACCTTTTTGAGACGTTTGGTCCAAGGCTTCTGTGCTCTGGCATAGCCAGTCTCGGCGTCCTGGGCTTCCTTGAACCCACCGAAGATCTTCTTGGTGAAGTTGTCCTTTTGCCAGACCCTCAGCCTCTCGGCGTCTTCGGTCACCAGGGAGCGGCAGATGGAAGCGTGCAGAGATGCCAGACGGTCGGCCGAAGACAGAAAACACTGCCAGGCCTTCTGCAGGGACCCGTACAGAGGAGCTGAAGAAGAGGAAGGTGAAATATATACACATGTTCAATATTGCCTGAAGTCAGCTGGAATAGGCTCTAGTTCATCACCACAGTAACAGTTTGACATACAATGCTAGCTGTAAATATTCAGTAAAATAACACATACCAACTTTTGGACTACGGACTTTCCTAGATAGTAGTTGAAATCTCAAGGGAAGGCTTTAGGACTGAGAGAAGGTTCAAGTTCCGAGAAGTCTCAAGACAAAGTTCTACTGTAAAGTCTTAATTCCCAAAAATACGGTAGTCCAAAGAAAAGGTATTGTCCAGAGAAAAAGTTCTAGCCTGGGATACAGGTCCATTCCAGTAAGAAGGTTCTAGAAATCTTAGTCCCATGGGAAGATTCTAGTCCTGAGAGAAAGTTTTAGTCCCAAGGGAAGGCTTTACTCCTAAAATAAGGTTTGTGTCTCTGACAGATGGTTGTAGTCTGAAGGGAAAGTTTCAGTCTCGAGAAGGTTTTAGTCCCAAGAGGCTGTTGGTCCAGAGTGAAGCTACAACTCATGGGAGAAGGATTTAGTCTAGTCCCAAGAGGTTCTAGTCAAAAAGACTTTTTGGTCCTAAGAAATGAGTCTCGTATTGATCAGGGATACTGGACTCTAGAAAAGGTGCAGAGGGAAAATTCTCAGGACCTTCAATTGGGACTGGAAAACATCTTGAGTCAAGACCAGGGGTGCCCAAGTCCGATCCTTGAGAGCCTCGAGGCAGCCTGTTTTAGATGCCTGCTTCCCTACAATATACCTGAGTTCAACTGATCAGATCATTATCAGGCTTCTGCATCGCTCACTGATGTCTAAAACTGTGGACAAGGTGTCTCAAGGACCAGACTTGGGCACGCCTGGTCTAGACTCCTAAACAGGTTTGTAGGTTGGTTGTGGCCTTCTGACATTCAAGCACTCACTGGAGTCCACATGCGGCTTCCACTTGTTGCTCCACTCTTTGAGCTGCACTGCATATTGACGCTCCACTCGGGCTCGCTCCTGGATGCACGTTGCCAGGTCGCTGCACGCCTGGAACGCGTCCTCCGTGCGTTGTACCGTGCGCTGGTAGTTGCCAGGCTAAAAGACAAAGAGACGAGGATTTAGTCCTTCAAAATCAAGAGCGTTCCTGCTCTAACGATGTTAACAAAGGTTGGTTGCTAATGAAATCTACAGAGAAAGTCAGAGGTTTGTGGCATGTAATCCAAAATTACACATTTTCTAAAAGGGCGTTTGGGAGTTAACAGGGCGGCCACCAGAGGACGCCAAAGGACACCAAGCCAGAGTCCCACACAAAGAGAGAAGCAAGAGAGGCCAGTTTGTGGATGTGGAGCTTGGACGCCACGGTCCAAAGTTTCCTGGCAGCCTTCGACTTTTCCTGCACTAAGTTTACTGTCAGTTCGACAGTAAGTCATCTCCTTTCATGACATGACAGGAAATGAGCTTGGAATTAAGATAAATAGGAAGGAACATTTATTGTAAAAAGCCTTTGGAGCCTTCCAGATGTATGAAATAATGTGGCAGTCCCACTGTCATTCCCATCAAAATGTCTATTTCAGTGTTTGATCTAGTTCATGTCGTCTATTACTAAGAGCTTCATGGTGTGTGTGTGTGTGTGTGTGTGTGAGTGTGTGCGAGAGAGAGTGTGTGCACGTGAGAGCGAGAGAGTGGGTGAGTCTGTGGCGAAAGAGGTTAGTATGTGAGCGATTGAGAGTGTGTGACAGCAACTGGGTGAGTGAGTTAAACAGTAAGAGAGTTGTGCGCGTGTGCACGTCTGTGCGTGGGTGTGTGTGTATGCATGTGTCTTCCCTAAGCAGAACCAGCTGAGGAATCCGCTGGCGGGCCAACAGAAACAACACAGCACAAAACCAGTTGATAGATGCTAACAGGCTAGCAGCAGGTTCTATATTGTGCTTGCAATGGAATCTGGGAAGTCTGGAATGCTACCATGGCTAGCTTAACGCAAATAGACATTTTTGAGTGTGTGTGTGTGTGAAAGTGTGTGTGTGTGTGGTTTGGTGTCTGTGTGCACTGCAACAATGGTTAAACGACTGTAAAGATTAACAAATGTTAACATGCTAGCTGTAGCAATGCTAACAGGTCAGAAAAATATCACCCAAAAAATAAAAATATTTTAAAATATATCTTTAACACATAAAAAATAAATAATAAAGCTTAACAACAACATTAAATAATATATAATTTTAAAAATACATAAAATACACAGCACCAAGTACAAAAATATTGTAGGACGATCAATAAAAATTTTACATCTTGCTTTGCAGTTAGGAACTATTTTCAAAAACCGCTTCATCCTCACTAAAATGAGTACTGAATTGCTAAAATGCTACACTCACACCTAGGGACTAAGTGATCAATTTGCATGTTTTTGGAATGTGGGAGGAAACCGGAGCACCCGGAGAAAACCCACGCAAGCCCGGGGAGAACATGCAAACTCCAGCTGGGATCGAACCCGGTACCTCTGCACTGTGAAGCCGACGTGCTAACCACTGGGCTACCGTTAGGAACCGAGTATGCTAACATGCTAACTTTGTAGCTAGATAGCAGTCCGAGTATGGAAAGCACTCTGGCGGACTGTGGGAAAACTATTTTTTCATAAGGATTGATAAAATGGTAACTTGTTAACGGTTGGTATCTAAAATGAAATCATATAAAATTAGGAGCCACATATCCCAAATTTTACACATCAAATGCATAAAAGTAGAAAAAGTCTGCGTTAAGGGAATGGCTGGACACATTCTGGGAACAGCAGTTGACTTGGGGGCAGACTGTTTCTTGTGTCTCAACTGTGAGCTGCATCCAATTAGTCTAGCGTAGCATGCTAACTGGAAACAAAGACGGGGGAGAGGGCGCCTCTCTAATGAATGTCACATTGCCACAAGCCAAAATGTTTTCTCATCCTGCATGAAGACTACAGTAAAACAAGGGCAGGAACCAGTTTGATACAAGTTTGATTTTTTTTTTTATTCATCTATTGAGTCATGTGAAACTCAATCAGAAGCGAATCCATGTTCATGCTTCCGTGTCATAATGGCTGACCTCTATTTACGTTTAAACAAAGAACACCTTGTTAACTAGGAGCGATCCGCTGCCTCAAGCGCAGACGACACTTTGTCATGTGTTTAGTCTCGAGCCCCATCACACACGTACGCGTACACGTGCACGCACATGCACGCACACGCACACGCGTACACACACACACACACACAAGTTTAACATTCTGTCCTGCAATAAGTCACTATTATCTCGCATGGGGCGGCCCGGTAGTCCAGTGGTTAGCACGTCGGCTTCACAGTGCAGAGGTACCGGGTTCGATCCCAGCTCCGGCCTCCCTGTGTGGAGTTTGCATGTTCTCCCCGGGCTTGCGTGGGTTTTCTCCGGGTGCTCCGGTTTCCTCCCACATTCCAAAAACATGCATGGCAGGCTCGTTGGGCACTCTAAATTGTCCCTAGGTGTGAGTGTGAGCGTGGATGGTTGTTCGTCTCTGTGTGCCCTGCGATTGGCTGGCAACCAATTCGGGGTGTCCCCCGCCTACTGCCGAAGACTGCTGGGATAGGCTCCAGCACCCCCCGCGACCCTAGTGAGGATGAAGCGGTTCGGAAAATGGATGGATGGATGGATATCTCGCATGGATAAAATGCTAACAAGCTAACAGTTGGTTGGCTAAGGTTTGGCTATGCTGAGACATAAACCTGGGTAAATAAAGTGTTTAAGCAGATTAATAAGGATTTGCAGTCATGATTGCATTACTATGACAACGGGAAATAATGGTCAGTTTTTTTGAGAATCGATTAATTGTTTAGAGCCCTTGTTAAATTTAAATTTGTCCAAAAACACAGAATTTCAGGTCTTTAACACAAAATATTTTCAGATTTCTGTGATACGCCATGAAAGCACAATTACTCTTTTTTTTTTAAATAGTCTTTTTTAGCAGTCTTTTTTTAAAAATAAGACATCTGCTTTTACATTAGAAAACAATACACCACTTGAGCCAATTTTTGACATGTTACCGACCAAACCAGTGATAAAATCATAATCAATTTGTATTTTCTGCAATGTGAATTTGAAATATTGTCATATAAATGCAGAAAATTAGAAAACTTGGCAAATAGATACTTTTTTTTTCTCCTGTCAACCGGCACTATCAAATGAAAGTTGCTAAAATGCTAACACGTTCGCAGTTGGCGTGTTAACTTATAGCGAGAACTTCGTACATCTTACATCATCTTACCATCCAGAAGCTGCGATGATTCGCATCCTCGTGGTTGTTGTTGGCTGGCAGCGTCGACATTTTGGTATCTGCAAGATGAAGCAGTGTCTCGTTAGCGTCATGACACATATAGCTATAGCAAGCTAGCTCTTATGTCATTGTGTGCCAATCGGGACACATGGCTTTATCTGTAAACTGCCAACCAGGCATGTCAAATACGGTCTTTGAGTGGCCACGACACTGCATCTTTTAGATATTTCCCCTCCTTCGACACACCTGATCCAAATGGCCACGATCATGATCAGGCTTCTGCAGAGCTGGCTGATAAGGGGAGCCCTCGAGGACCAGATTTGACACCCCTGCTTTACAAACAGTCGCATAACTTTATCCAGAGTCTGCATCTCGGTGTGCCTGTTAATTCTAGAGGGACGACTATGCTACTGGACACATGACGTCACACAGAATTTGCCATCAAGTGTGTCTGTTTTTGTTTGACAAATTCAACTGACTATGAGGCAGCTGCATAGCTTTATCCAAAACCTGCTTTCATCATCCATCAAAAAAGGAACCACAAACATTTCACCAAATTAATTGTCCCTTGTGTAGGTGCCAAGACGCTAACGTCGCTAACCACTAACTAGCGGCTAGTTAGTGGTTAGGCTAGTTACTAGCCTATTACGACCATGCGGGCCCCAAATCAGTTCATGTTTTTTTCAATATCTCCTAATTTTCAACTCACTGTTGTCTAAAAATAGATCTGGTGGGAATGTGCCAGTCGTAACTTCCTGTCCAAATTCAATTTGATTCCCACACTTGCTAACGCTAGCACAGCCTTTATCTTCCCATCCATAGCGCCTAAGCTTTTTTCCCCGCACAGATTTGTTGCCATTCTGCGTTGAATAACACATGCTCAGCGCCTATCTCGTTCTCTTTCTCTGGTGAGAAAGACATAACCCTCAAGGAGGTACTGAATTGCTGTTCATTTGAACCCTGACCTCTACTTCCTGTGTTGTACAGACGGGGGGGGCTGTGGGGCTACTTTGAAAAAGGCACTTTTGCAGGTTTTAAAGTCATCTGTCAGTCAAATAAGAAGTTGAGGTGACGTTATTGTATTGTGCCGAATTAAAAACAAAAGCGCGTTGCTACTGTGCATGACATCGTCTTCCTAATAATTATTTCTGTCATCACTTCATCAGGATTCGACAGTCAACTGTCAACATTTTAAATGGATCCTTGCTGCATTTGATCAACCTTTATTTACAGACCAACAGTTTCCAGTGTCCGACTCACGTTGACAATATTGTGTTAAAAAGCACGCCAAATTAGCCACAGAAGTACTTATAAACATTGCTGCATTTGTTACATGGGTCATCACTTGACTCGTTACAGTTTGTTGAATAGAGACCAACAGTTTTCTGTGTGAAGCTGAGCGGACAAAAATCGCAAAATTAACGCATAGAACTGCTTTGCTACTATTTGTAAATGTTCTTGTGACGGGTATCATGTTTGGTATATTTGCACTTTGAAAAAGTCACAAACGAAAAGCTCATTTGCCACGACTGCGTCAAAAACCAAGCTGAATTAATTACAGGAAATGTCGCCACCGCTTGTTAACATCATAACCACATTGATTGCTGGTGCCATCGTTCATCAGCAGGCCAATCTTAATTTGCAGTTTTCTTTCATGGAGTATTGTTATAGTTGCGTTAGCGTCATTGTAAGTAGACCAATGTGTGAAAAGTCCCTAATCAAAAGCTGATGGGATATTCTGTCAAACACTGAGCCGAATGAAAATGTCGCGACCACTCATAAACATTGTAGTCATTGATTACCTATCATCAGTTAAATCAGAAACCCAGGGTGAGTCACATTAACTCGTTTTGTGAATTGACTAGCATGTAAAAAGTTGAAACTCGGAAGCCGCCACATGAACATTATCGTCACATCAATCTCTCATCATGCTAATATCTTGTCATCGGAAATTCATTTGGCTGATTTTTAAGAGGAGTCACACTTCAAATGCGCTTTGGCACACATAGCAAAGCTGCACTAATCAACTCTGTTTTTCGCAAAAAGGAACCTCAGATGGTCCAACTTAAACTTCTTTATCCAAAGCACTTTCATGTTTTGCTTGCAGAAGGCCCCAATGGAGACAACGGTAGTTGAAGTTGTTGCATTTAGAACATTTGAAACAGTTAAAAAAAAAAAAAAAAAGTTCATGTGGTGCATCCTGGCAACTGAACGAGCATGAATCCTGCAGCCAAGCGGGCGTCATGTTAGAGTAGAGCGTCCCCCCTTGCCCCCGTTTTCATCTGTCAGACATAACTCAGCGTGCGCGCACGCGCGCGCGCAAACACGCACACAGGAAAAAAAAACCCAGCAAAGAATGAAGAGCACAAGGAGGGACACTCCCTTTAGATACTTACCTAACCCGTCAAAGTTTTCTCCCGTTGTTTCTCAACGTAATCACTTTTTACCCTTTTTTTTTTTAAATCCTGCTCTCGTCTTGCACGGTGCCGCTCCCGATCGTCTCTCTTCCCTTTGGCTTTTTCGCGCTTGAGTCAGATGAGTTGGCCTCCTCTTCCTCCTCCCTCCTCGCCCCTCCTCCCTCGAACTCCTCTCTTTCCCTTGTTCAGCGCCCCCTTTTAGCCCTTTCTCTACCCCCCCCCCCGCCCCCCCTTTTACCTCCCTGACACAGCTGCGGGACTTATTTGTATCACGCGCTTGTAAGCTCGCCGTCTTCAACTTCATGCACACATTTTTGTTACGCTGTGTGTGTGTGCGCGCGTGCACGTGCGCGCGCGTGTGTGTGTATGCACGCACGCGTCCCAGATGAGGCCATTACTAACTTTATTGCCCCACAAAAGAAGCTTGAAGCAGCACAAAATTTCACTCTTTACCCCCTCAGCATTCCCCTGCGAGCACAGCTGGAAGAGACATCCGGCGCGCGCGCGCTTGTGTGTGTGTGTGCGTGCGTGTGTGTGAGATGATACCCCCCGCCATCCCCCACACACACCGCCCCAAACAAATGCAGCCGCATTTTGGCAGGAGGAAAATTAGGACAAACTCTTGGAGAACAAAAACGATTCATAGCGCGTCAACGGCCAAGGTAAAAAAAAAAAAAGGGTGGGGTCCTTATAGGGGGTCCAGGAATCTTTTTGTGAGAGTCCGCAGATTTGATTAGCAACTTTTTTTTGTTCCAAAAAAGTACCAAGAATGAAAAATTACTGTAATTTGAGATAGAAATGCTGTTAAAAAAACGTGTCTCCCATTGGCGCCTGTTGTATTACATCATGTACTGTTGCTCTCGTGCAGCCTGACCCTGTCTCAACTTGCCTTGTCGTAAGCCGGTTGTTGGAGCTGCTGTGTTGTCATGCTAGCAGCTGGAAGCAGCAGTGAGCAGACGGTAATCCAGTCGTTAGTCATCCTGCCATCAAAAGCGGACAAGACGGGACACACACACTGGGATGTCCTGTGGTTAAAACGATAGCAGACACCAAGAAACAGGAGACAACGCCTTTTCAAGTGCATTTTGAAGGTCACTGTATTACAGTGACTGTAACTATTGCATCAAACATAATGCCGAATGAAACAAAGACGCATTCACTTGTAACATAATCTTCATATTAATTAATTGTGTCGCCATTTAATTTGTCGCATTATGTGGAGGGCGCGCGGGGCAATGTTGTCAATAGGCGTAAACATTAAACGTAATCGTAATTACTCGTGTCATCGGCGAGGCCGCGTTAAATTTGCCATACGTTTAAGTGGAGTTGTTCCAATTTAGAAAAACGGGCCAAATTGTAAAAGTCTCCTGATTTTACACCACTGCATCACGCCGAGCTGAACACAAAAGCACGTTGCCCCAAATCGTGAACATCATCGCTGTATTAATTGATACTATAATTGATACATGCGAATCAGCATTTCTAAAATGGGGTCTGGGAAAACTGCCGTGTAGTACGCCCTCCGTCCACGCGAAGGCAGTAAAGCACACGGAAAACTGCTTTGCAATACGCCCTCCGTCCACGCGAGGGCAGTATGGCACACAGAATGTGACCGGAAGCCAATAAACGAGTATAAAGCGAGGCATCGGAGGAGTCGTCGTTCACTTTTATTCGTGAGATTCTGTCGTGCAAGGTAAGGTTCAACCTTTAACATCGAGAGGATTAAATGACACTAATGTCATTTTTTTTTCACCCCTCAAGCAGAGCAGCAGTAACTTTTCCTGTCGTCTGCAATGCGTGTGTCATTTTTTACTGCAACAAATTTTACAACAATGTAATATTTGTTGTATTACAATCTTAGCCGAATTAAGATTACGAGTGCGTTACTACTATTTATTTAATTAAAGCACTCCTAATGGTTCCTGTCATTGATTAATCGACGAGAAAAGGTTTCAAGAGGCGCATTTGTACAGTGAAGTCTTGCTCCAGTGGGCCCGCTGCGCACGTGGTTAGCCTGCGAGGCGGCTCCTTTAGCTCCAAGCTAACTTTAACATTGTAAAAAATAATTTGCTTTAATTTTTTTTTACATTGAAAATTCTCCTGTGATGACGTGCACTGGGCTCTGAGACCACATGAAGATTGTGTGCACCTTTGGCCTTGACAAGTCAAAGTTACTGAGGAGGATCTAGCAAAAATGACACCATCTGTGACCACGACCTCGTAACTTTTTGTACACCTTTATATTTGCAGATCTCCACTTAAGACCCAAATGGGATCATCCATATGTGGATCCGCCCGTGTTGGGCATCTCTGTGGCCTCACGGGGGATGCTAAAGCGGGTCGTCGAGACATGGAGGTAATTTCTTTTCCTTTAAATGAAATCATTTATAATAAATTACTCACTGTGATGGATTGCACTGGGCTCTGACATTTTCTGTTGATAAAGTGCAGCTCTGCTCCTGACATGGCAGGGTCTGAGATGTGAAGTTTTTTTTCCCCTACCAAAATTAAAGGATGATAAATTTCATTACTCTGAAGGATATTTCTTCTTTTCAAAGTCCCCAGGTTGAAGAATGAGCTGCAACATTCGTGTGCACCCTAACCTGCCTGCTGCAAAGTGTGTCCACCAGCCCTGGATGCAGTTTTATCTGTGGCACGCTGATGGCGAGTACCTGGTCGTCGGAAGGATGTGGGCCGGGCGGCCATCACCCTGAGGAAAGAGCTCACTGGTACAAGCTGCAGAAATGAGGGCCAGCATCTTTTGGGTGTCCTAGCCCACCAGTGGAGACGGATCTCCATCTTGTCAATGATGAGGATCATTTTCATCTAAATGTTTACATTTAATGTATTGTGAATTAAATTATTTATGTATGAAATATTTTACTTAGAGTTGGTAATAAAATGAACCCATGGTCTTAATGGAGTCGAATTATCTCTTTCATGCACACACTCTGGAGCCAATAAAAGTGGAAACCTGAGCAAATGCTAGAATCGACACATTTGCTACAGAACTACTACGAAGAATGTACGTGCGTACAAATAATTTGAATCTTTATGGATGTTCGAAAGTCATTATGATGATCCCACATGCGAGGCAGTAAAATAACTTGATCCTTGTTTAGCACATCAAAAGTGGTCTCAGCTCAATGTCACTCATTTCTTAAATCCCCTTTAGGTTAAAAAAAAGCAGTAGTATGGAGCAAAGCTGTTACAACTATGAATGATTTTGGGCCTAAAATTGTATTTTAAAGTCAATGGTACAGGCTAGAAATGTTAAACATCAACCTGAAATGCAAATTCAGAACAATTTACAAAATGGGAAAACAAATGTGTAACGCCAAAATTCTTTCGTCTGTGTGATTTTTCGATTTGACCTCTGACATGATTAACTGTCCTTTTTGCAGTGCTCAGATCCCCCTCCCCACACATTAAAAAAGAAAATCTAATTTGCAGCCCAAAAAGTGCATGTGCAAGAAAAACTACTTTCATGAAGAGATTACAAGTGAGTGTATTAAAACCTTTTCACCTTTATTATAATTCTAATTTGTCTCTTAAAACACTTTATATTCATATATTTATAGGAATGTGTATATGCATGTCACATACACATATATTGTATGTATATAACTATATATAGATATGTGCGTGGGTGATTTTATATATATATATGTATATATATATATATATATATATACATACATACATATATATACATATGTATATAATTTCCACAGTTCATAACCTTTTTCTTCTTTTTAAATGTCTAACTGAACAGAATAACAATAAAAAAGAGCTTTCTATGCAGTTGAGCCAAATGTTTACAAATGGAGTCTTCTAATGATTTGTCAGAAGGATAAAGTGAAGCGAGTAAAATGCTTCTGGGGATGGGAGCAGGATGTTTTTGCATAAAAACATGCTGGTCAAAAAGAAATAAATTAACACGGGGCTCAAATTGGATAGAAAGCGGAAGTGTGAATGATAATAATCATAATAAACACATAATACTGTACCTTTTTCATTTGGAAGACAAGAGATTGTGTATAGAGCTTAAAACCACATTGGCTTAATTCGTCCTTATTGTTATTCTCAAACATCCGTCGTTGGCCAGTCACAGCAAATTATGACAATATTACCGTAAAAGGCAAAAAATAAACGTGGATGTAAAATGAAAGATAGAGACAGCCCTTTTTCCCACTCCATTTTAACAAGCCCTCCGTCATTAGCATTACTCGTCTTAGCGTTAGCATGTTAGCGTCTCAGCGCGATACTTCCAAAATAGGATTCAAGCGGGGTTGTGGCCAAAGACTGGGGGGGAAGAACCATGAAATGTGCTTGAATGCAAAAATACTTTGTCTGGTAATCAAAGTGTACATGGGAATAACAGTAAGGACGACGACAAAATTAATTCTTCCCGCTAACGATGTCCGTCGGCAGGCCTGGTAAAAAGTTGTAGTATGAAGAATCCGAGTAATAAAAGGAGTCCTCCGGGATAGGAAGAACGCGGGACATGGCAGTTTGCATCCAGGAAGTGGCTTTGCCAGACAGGAAGTCTGCAATCTTCTTCTGTATTTATTATCCAAATACATGTGTATGTGTGTGTGTGTTTGTTTATATATGCATATATATAAACACCTGCATGCATCCCATAAAATTGTGTGGCTTGGAAGTGTGTTTTTGTCTGTAAATTGGGCTTTTATTTGATATCCTACTAGCGCCCTGATTGGTGTATGTACTAGTATACTAGCTATTTGCAGCCTCTACTAATACAATTCAGCACGTTAGTAGAAAGACAAGGGCACACTTATGGAACAAGTGGGGTACACTACTACAATGACTAGGTTGAATTAGTGAATTTGTGATCCTCTGGTGCATTCCACTATTGTATGACATTTCTTGCACTGGTAGACTGACTGGGGCGCACTAGTAGAACAACTGCATATTACTAATGAGGCAAAACTGTCCACTATTTTACAATTGTATGTCACTAGTAAGTAGTAAAGTAGTAAATTCTACTAGTTAACATCTAGTGCTTCATTAGTAATACTAGAAGCATAAAATTGTCAACTAGTGAACCGTTTTTCCTGGTGAGTAACATGCTTGTTCGAAACAGTGCACAGAAATGTCATACAGCAGTAAAAAAAAAACATCAGAAGTTGGAGAGTTGTTGTTGTAGTGTGCTGAATTGTCTTAGTAGCAAGGACAAAATATACTAGTACATGGACAATTCATCGCACTAGTATGATGCTCAAATGCTCAAAGGACTTTCCATTGTGTGTGTACCATTTTTTGATATTGTGGGTCTGGGCACTTGTTTATGCTACAACAACAGGATACAGTGACCAGTCTGTACATTTGTCATTAAAAGTGACGTCGGATGTCGATCACAGCGCTGAGGTAAGCCTGGAAATATTCTCCAGTGTCAACCAAAAACCTTCTCGGGCTCCTGTTTTGGATTTCGGACCATTCCTTTGGTCAGTTTTGCTATTGTGATGTCATGGCGCTGCCAAACGGCATTTGGGGATGAACGGGTCACATACGGGGAGCCCTTTGTTAGTCCTACCATATCCCGGCGATTCCATTTGAGACACCACGTCATCTTCCATGACTTTTCGGGTCAATCCACCGACTTCTTGCACCGACCTATTCATGTGAATTCCTCTTCTACCGCCACTTCAACTGCAATTCCCGTCATCCATCCTCCCCTCGTCTCGAGGTGAGAGCACCGACATGGGGAAGGGGCTGCTGGAGAGCCTGGAGGACACCAAAAAAAACAAGTCGGACTTTGTTGCTTTGTTTAGCTGACGACTTAAAATTTGCTCGCTAAGATTAAAATAGTGCTAAGCATGCCAGAACGTCTGGGTTTGAATCTCTTTTCCTCCCACATTCCAAAATGGTGCTTCTAAAATTCAGGCTTCACTCCCCAAGGATGAGCCAGGATATGCTTAAAATATACAATCAAGTTTTGTATCTGACGATTTCAAACTTGGTGTCAATGTTGGATTACTGGTTGCATTGTTTCTCAGTGGTCAGCAGGTCTGACTCCGAGTCACTTTCTGAATCTAAATCTTAAATAAAGCTCTACCATCCATGCCAGTCTAACGCGACAACCTCGCTCTCATCAGTCAATCTGTAGCCATACCTGTCAATCACCGACCTCAGGGCCCGTTCTATGTTCATGCGGTGGCCTACGCGAGTGACGCCCAAATCCAGGTAGTCGTCCTTGGTGAGCGAGGGCAGGTGGGTGCCATCAATCTCGTTGTCCAGGAAGCGCTCACGGTGCTCGGCCAGATTCAGGTAGCCCAGCCAGTCGGCCACGTCGAACTTGCTCCAGTAGAGCAGCGGCTTGGAGGCGAAGGGCTTGGTCGGGGATGGTGGCGGCAGGTGGGGGTAGCTCAGACAGGTAGGTGGGGGGAGCGGGTGCAGGGGTGGTGAAGACGTCCTGGACAGGAAGTGAGTAGGAGAAAGAGATCGGGAAACAACCAAGGTGGAGTTTGGAGGAGGAGGGGCCCCGGAAGGTGCAAAGAGGGGTGGCGAGGGTGAGAAGTAGGGGTCCCCAAGCGCGTTACCGGGCGAGGGTGGGGTGATTGAGCCCCGTAGATCGTACATGGCACTGAACAGGGGCGAAGTGGGAAGCAGAGGGAGTGACGAGGGACGGGGCGGGCCCAGTTTGGGCCTCTCCGACGGGGAGATGAGAGGACTGGGTGCCCGCTTGCGCTGGAGCATGTGAGGGTCCTTGCGGGAGTCACGACTTGGGATGAACTGGAACTCGAGTGCTTTGGTCCGATAGACAGGTCTGTGCTTGGGGGAAGTCGGATATGGGGAATATGATGTCGGGGACAGTGGGGAATGTGAACGGGGAGGCTGTGAGGGGGCAGGAGGCTGAGGGGATGGCGAACGCCGCCAGTTGGGGTACTGGGAGGCGGGGGTCGGGGACGGGCACAGGGAAGGTTGCGATAAAGAGATTGGCGACGGTGACGGGGAGCGAGCCGACGGGGGACTCAGAGCTGAGGCTGAATCTTCGGAGAATCTGAGGAAGAAAAAGAGAAAGTCACGTCGAGACGTTTGGACGATGTATGAGAAGGTAAAATGGGAATAAGGCACGTACAGTCAAACCTCGGTTTTCGAACGTCTCAGTTCTCGTCCAATTCGGTTTTCGAGTTTTTTTATGCCTCGGATGACGAACAAATTTCGGTTCTCCTCTCGCCTTCCTTACACGAGGAAGTGACGCTTCCTCGTGTTGCTTTCCATTGTGAGCAGACGTGTTCAGTAAACATTTTTATTTTAAAAAGAGCGTGGTTTCGGTTTTCGAACAATTTCGGTTTTCAAACAGCCTTCTGGAACGGATTATGGATGAAAACCGACGTTTGACTGTATGTGCAAGTCAACCAAAGTATCAGGTTTTAACCTTCAAGTTTCAAGTACAGTCAAACCTCGGTTTTCGAACGTCTCGGTTCTCGTCCAATTCGGCTTTCGACCAAAAATTTAGAGTTTTTTATGCCTCGGATGACGAACAAATGTCGGTTCTCGAACAAACTGAGCGCACTTGAATGCACCATTTGACTCCTCTCGCCTTCCTTCCACGAGGAAGTGACGCTTCCTCGTGTTGCTTTCCATTGTGAGCAGACGTGTTCAGGAAACATTTTTGTTTTAAAAAGAGCATGGTTTCGGTTTTCGAACAATTTCAGTTTTCGAACAGCCTTCTGGAACGGATTACGGACCAAAACCGAGGTTTGACTGTAATAATCGAGCAAGTCGAGTCGAGTCCCCGTTAAATTTCGAGAAACTGACTTGGGTTAATCAAGTCAAGTCAGCCAATCTTGCTCACTCACAACCTATCTGCTCATGAGCCCCTTTGCGCTTCGTACTTACAAATGTACCCGGACCTACATTGGTACTTGGATAAATTAGCTAAACTCATTTACAATCACAGATTGGAATATTTCTCCATCTGAACTATAACTTTTTCCTCACAATTCAAGAGAGAACCAACATGAAACTTAATTCATGATTGACAAGCGATGAATGAACCAAAGTGTGAAGTTAGCATACTGTAGCTTACCTGGCTTTGTCGGTTTGATATTGACAGATGAAGTTAAGTCGCATTGTTCTGTGTCTTACCTTGGAGTTGGAAACCTTGCATGTTGCTATACTTTTTCCAGAATTTTATCAAAAACAATCTTTGGAACTCTCTCCCATAATACATGTTGCATGAGACGGCCTCTGTACTCTACTAACTGTTCTTTCAAAAACAAAATGGAACAAAATGCAATTTCTCCAAATGTAAACAGGAAAGATTTGTCAGGTAGAGCAAGTCCAAGTCAAGTCAAGCCTCGTGAATACGAAGTTAAAGCTGAGTCTTCCATAGTTTTATACAAACAAGTTCCAAGTCCTAAAATTGTCCTTAGACTGACTTGAAGTCAAGTCATGTGACTCGAGTCCCCCACCTCTGATCTGAAGGTCACGAAGCGACAAAAAGACCCGTGTACCTGTGTCTGCTAAGTGGTCTCTGGCTGCTCCAGTTGTCCTTGGTTCTTTGCTGCAATTTGCCGCTCAGGTCATTGATCATGTTTGGCTTCATACTCGAAGCAGGAGGGTAAATCTTCTTCCCTTCTAAAAGTGCCCCGAACCGCCCCCCGGTGTCACCGCCCAATGGTCCTTCACCCCAGAGAGGCTTCATTTCAGGAGTGCGTGGGCGCTCAAAATAAGGTGAGCTGGGACGTCCAAAATTTTGCATGTCCCTCATCCCATATCCGTCCTGGCCGCTTTCGTCTTCCGTTGTGGCACCCTCCTCAGCCCCCTCCTCTTCCTGTTCATGGTCATCCCTTCGCCTATGAGAGTGGAAGGACGCGGGGGCAGTGCGTGTCTGTCTGTGGAGCTCGCCCCCTCGACTTCCCTCCCTGAACCGGCTGCTTTTCGGGTAGGTTGATGCTGCTGCTGTGGCATTCTGCATCTCGAACGTTTGCCCGTCCGTGTAGCTCATGTACGACTCAAGAAAATCCCCACGTTCCGCCGATTCTGCTGCTCCCCCTGCTAACCGGTTGCCCCCCCTCTCCCCACGGTACAACCTATCAGCCCGAACGTTTGCCAGGATGCTATCCAAGTGGTGATCACTACTACTGCGGCTGTCCAGCTCTTCTATCCCCGAGTCCACCACCGTCTCCTGGGATTCTCCCTTCTTGGCCGTGGGGGGTGGACGGTGGCGCTCCCCCGTCCTGTGGTGGGTGCCCTGGAAGGGGGCAGTGTATGTGGAGTGCGTTCGCTCATGGTAGAGCTGTGTGGAGGTGCTTGTTGTGGTGGCAGCAGCGGTGGTTGTGGCGGCACAGCTTGTGGTCATGGCAAATGAGCCTGTGGCCCGCACAGGGGCGGAGGTGACAGCCGTGGAGGAAAGGGCTGCGGGGCCCCGGTAGGCAGGGGGTGGAGTTACAGTGAGCGGGGGAGTGGGTGAGGAGCGCCCAGGAGCATGGGTGCTATTGTACAGGTGGTGTGGATGGGACACGGACAAGGGCCTGTGATAGGAGCCGGGAGGCGGGGGCGGCGACACTGAGGGTGGGGGTCCGCTTGTTGACGTGGGCTGCAAGATAGAAGGCGAGTGAGGAGGAGGCGGGTTGGGCGAAGTCTGGGAGGGGGAGTGAGCAGATTGAGTCAGGTTAGCTACCTCACTGTCGTAAGACGTGAGGCTGGAGGCGGTGGAGTCACCCGCCTGGGGCGAAGGTAGGGGCGTGTGGGTGGGAAACGTGCTTCCAAACAGTTCTTTTTGGACGGGTGGGGGCGGAGGTGGAGGCGGCGGTGGTGGAGGTGGTGGTGGAGGCTGAGGAGGAAGTATCTTCTGTTGGGTTAGGTTGGGGAGAAGCCGGCGTTGTGAGTATCCCCTGTCGAATGTGTTGGCAAACTCTAATGGCGGTGGGAGGGGGTCTGCATAGACAAATTCATCGTCCGCGTCCACCGAAGGGGCGGGCGGTGGAAGAACCATCAGGCCAGACCCGGTGTTCCCAGTAACGTTGGTCGTCTGTTGAGAACTGGTTGGTAGGGTGGAGTTAGTGGTGCGGGACAAGATGTAAGCGTCGGTTTGACTCTCCATCCTGAGGAACAAAGGCCGCCGAGGCTGCTGGGATGCCTGCTCATTAGCGGACTGTTCAGCTCTCTTCACGTAGCCTTCATGGTCTTTCTCCCGCTCTCGTTCCCTAGAGGCCTCCCTCCCTCGGTCCGCTGACCGCTCTCGTTCCTTGAAGCCGGGTTGATACGGCTGTGATTGGTAAGGGTGCGTGTGGACCGTTTTGTCCTCCGAGAAGCGAACTCTGAGTCCCTCGCGAGCGCCGCCTCCTTCTCGTTCTCTTTCGACACCGCCGCCTGCGCCCTCCTCAGCCCACACGCCCCCTCGGAGGATTCTCGGTGAGGGTGGCCGTCCAACGGAAGGAGTGGTGGCGGCCAAGGAAGAGGAAGTAACCAAGTAGGAGCTGGAGGACTGGGCAGAGGACGACACCGGCTGCGAGGTGATAGTAGACGAAGGGAAGACAACACTGGACATCTGGCGCATGAAGGGGCGCTCTGGGCCTCTTCTCAACCGACTGTCATCCCGTAGGGCACGCTCTCTGGCTGCCAGGGCGAGCCCGAGTGGCGAGGTGGGATCCAGAGCTTTTCCTGTCAGGGGGTGAATGAAAGTCGAGGAGGGGGTGGGCTGTCTGCTTGCAGCGGTGTACAGGTCAGCAGGAACAGACTTGGGCTGATAGTCCAGGGCGGGCGAGGAGTACTCTGGTAGTCCAAAGGCTGGAGGCATGCTGCGGGTGTGATGGATGAAGGTGTCTCCAGAGAACATGCCCTCGTCGATGGATTTTGAAGGCCGAAGCTTAGAGTTCGAACTTTCAGCTTGCGTATTGAGCTGCTGCTGCGACAGGTGAGCCCGCGTTAGTCCTCCCACACCATCACTACCGAAACCCATGTCCTCATCTGCGGACATGAACAAGGAGGCACTCTTCCTGCGGGCTTCGTGAAAGCGTTCGCGGTCCCGGCGAGCCGCGCCCACGACGGCCGCCCCGAACTGGCTGGTGAAGTCCAACCCGTCCTGGGCTCGCATGGAAGGCAGAGACGGGGGCGGTGGTGCGGGGATGGAGGGTGGTGCAGGGGGCTGAGGAGCAGGCGTACGAGGAGGAGGACCATGGGGAGTTTTGGATTCTTCCGCCTCCCCAGGGGCGGGGATATCGGCCTCCACGCTACTGCCCTGGCTGCTACGGCCGCTGCTGCTGGTGGACGGGGCCTTGACGATGATGGTGGGGATGGGGATGGAGCTCTTCTCCACTTTGCCCCCTTGTGTGGCATGGGCTGCTCGCAGGTCCTCCACCTTGGATTGTTTCACCAGGGGACCCTTGCCTCTCCGGGCAACACCTTTAGGACCCCCTGCTCCAGTTATGCTGCGCTCTACCCGTTGTGGTTGACCTGTCTGCTGTTGCTGTGGCATGACGGTCGCGATGCTGGACGGGGGTACGGTGCTGGTGTGGCCCCTCCGAAGAGCAGCTGCTTTCACGGCCCCAGCCCCACCGATAGGCTCTCCGGTATAGGCAACCTTACGCGCAGCTGCCCTGCTTTGGACAGTGTGGGCGCCCACGTGGGAATAGAAAGGTGAATGGTCCACTGTGGAGCCGCCGGCCCTCTCCCGGCCCACTTGGGTTAAGTGCACCGTCTGGGAGTAGGGCTGGTAGTAGGAGGAAACGACCGAGGACTGCGACACAGAGACGGGGGGCTGCTGGGACGCCTTGGCTCGCCAACCGAGGGGCGGTGCAGAGGAAAAGGGAGGGTCTGGTGGCGCTGTGGTTGGGGGTGGAGGGATTTCATCCGGGCCAGGCACTGATAGACTGCGGGCAAACTTCATAGCCGGAGGATGCAGGAACTGCTTCTCTTCCTCGGGCACCCCTGGAATCACAAAGGATGAAGAAACCAGAAAAGTTGAATTTGACTTCCTAAAGCAGCTACATCAGGCACAGGAAAACTGAGGATGTTTGTCTTTATCTACCTGCCCGTCTACCCACCGCCAAGTCTGTCCTCAAGTCTTACTGTATGTTGTCATGTTACAATATAGAAGCAGTAAAGAGTGAAGTAAAATGAGAAAGGACAAGGCGTGACACCTTGTGACTCCTCCAGGGCTCACTGGTGGAAATGGAAAAAATCATGGAAAAAGTTGCTCCTTCTGTCTGATCATTTGGAATTTGATCAAAAAGTTCAGAAAAATCCTGTTGGCACAACGTGACGGTAGTGTGAAAGGATTAACTCAGTGCAATAAACTTTTTCTTTGGCCTTTTTTGTGACACGTACCGTATTGGCCCGAATATAAGACGGCCCTGATTATAAGACGACCCCCTCTTTTTCAAGACTCAAGTTTGAAAAAAGACTTTTTGAAGACCAAATTAATTTTTATACAGAAAATAATGACAGTACATCCGAAACAATTGATTACAACAATATATTTGAGAGAACATTTTATTTTGCCTCATTCAAATCTTAATATCTGAATATTTAAATATGTAAACTAAAGTGCAATCACATTGGTCAATGAATGGCTTCTGGTTTTTGAAATGTAAATGACATCATAACTTCTCCTCAGCTGCCGGTTAACCTGGCCGATCTTCGACCCACTTTTCTCCAGATTGTCGCTACGTTTCTCCATTTTCTGTCATCTCGGATTATTTTCTTCTCTTTTCTTTCTGACCGCTATTTTTTATTTTTCTTCTTCGTGCTACCGCTATTTTTATTTTTATTCTTTGTGACAGTGGTTTGCTTTGGCCTGGGGAGTCAAGTTCAGCATTCGCTTCGATGGTATCTAGCGCCATCTAGCGTCGTGAATGGGTATAATGTCTAGACCCCGAATATAAGACGACCACTACTTTTTCAGTCTTATTTCAATGCAAAAAACACCGTCTTATATTCCGGCCAATACGATATTCCAGAAGAAAGAGAAGGCTTTATTGGGGGGAAAAAATCCACTGCATACAAGTTACAGTACATTCAACATAGTCGCAAGTCTTCCAAGTCAGGCTACAGTGTTCTATGGGCAACTAATTTTTATAATTTTTTTTGTCTTTGTGGTCAAGTTGTTTTACACTTGTGTAAAAGAATGCCCCCCACCCAAAAAAAAAGACGCGTGAGGCACACCTGCAACGCAGATCGACATGGTTCATTATTAAAGGTAAGCTTGAGTGTTTGTGATTTCAACAGCAGTTTTTACACCTCAACAGTCAAAACCACTACTTAAAAACACTGGTGTGAATTGTAATGCTACTAATTCTATGACACGAATGTATACATACAAGTATACAAGAATAAATTGCACCCGGCGACTCAACGGCAACAGTCAAGTGTACACCATAATTATTAGAATTACTATGTTGACAGCATAAGCACATGAGAGAAACACAACAGTGGCCTTCCACATAGACAGGGAAGCGCCGCAGACACACAGAGACCAGCACAAGGCAGATCCTCCCCCAAGCGGGTCCAGAGGACAGACAGACAGGCGGATGCCCTCAAGGGCGGACAGACGGACGGGTAGGAGAAACAAACCACCTCACCGATGGATTTTTGCCGCAGCATACCGTGCGGGGCGGCGTGAGGCCTGGCGTAGTGGCCCCGCCCGTAGGCCAGAACCAGGCCAGACGCCGACACTGCCTGGTCCGCGTAGTTTGGCTGAAAGAGCAGACATTGAGTTCTTATAAAAATTGGCATATAGCTTATAGACACTGGGTCACAAGTAAGTTTCGAAAATGGCGTGTTTTTACAGGTACAGTCAAACCTCGGTTTTTGGACGTCTCGGTTCTTGTCCAATTCGGTTTTCGACCAAAAATGTCGAGTTTTTTATGCCTCGGATGACGAACAAATTTCGGTTCTCAAACAAACCGAGCGCACTTGAATGCACCATTTGACTCCTCTCACCTTCCTTCCACGAGGAAGTGACGCTTCCTCGGGTAGACGAGGAAGTGACGCTTCCTCGTGTTGCTTTCCATTGTGAGCAGACGTGTTCAGTAAACATTTTTATTTTAAGAAGAGCGTGGTTTCGGTTTTTGAACAATTTCAGTTTTCAAACAGCCTTCTGGAACGGATTATGGACTAAAACTGAGGTTAGACTGTACCTTGGTGAACAACTGATCATTGATGTCAAGAACAAAGAATGTGGATTTTAAAGCAGTATTTGATCGGTTGCAAAGAAGGAAAGAAGGAAGGAAGGAAGGATGGAAAGGAAGGAAGGAAGGAAGAAAGATGGGAAGGCACAAAAGTAGTTTTAAGAGAAGGAAGGATGTAAAATGAAAAGCTTTGGGGGAAGGTTAGGGTGGTCGGACAGCAGGAAAGTGGTCAGGAAGGAAAGAAGAGAAAGCAGGTTTGAGGCGGGGGGGGAGCGAAAAGGAAGGAAGA
The DNA here is from genome assembly GCA_018466805.1 of Hippocampus abdominalis. Taxonomy (NCBI): domain Eukaryota; kingdom Metazoa; phylum Chordata; class Actinopteri; order Syngnathiformes; family Syngnathidae; genus Hippocampus; species Hippocampus abdominalis. Next base: position 11,310,775 of record CM031709.1, read on the forward strand.
TTAGGAAGAAAAGAAGTGGGTCTGAGGGAAGGAGAATGGGGAACAAAGGTAGGACAAAATGTTTAAAAAAAAAGGTAGGAAGGAAGAAAAAAAGAAGGGAAGAAGGAAGGTGGTGAAGGAAGGACAGACGGAAGCAAGCAGCAAAGGAAATAAGGAGGGAAGGATTGGAGTACAAAGGCAGGGAACAAAGTAAAGAAGAGAGGATGACCACAAAAGATGGAGGAAGAAGGCAAAACATTTTAAGTGCAAAGAAGGAGGTCAGGAAGAAAGACCAAAAAAAAACTTGAAATGAAAGAAGGGAGTCTGCAAGGAGGCGTGAGTAAAAAGCAGAGTGAGAAGTCTGAGGGAAGGAGAGAGGTAGAGAAGCCAAAAAAGATTGCAGCAAAAGACAGAAAAGCAGATTTCAGGGAGGATAAGATGAAAGTAAAAAAACAAGAATATAGAGCAACTCGACCGTAGGGAAGGACAAAAACTGAGAATGTAATTGTTTTGAATGTCCACTTTGTACATAGGACACGCCCACGCACAGTCACACACCTCGTTGCTGTAGAAAGTCCGTCCCCTGTCCCGTTTGGGGCCCTGTGCCCGCGGCCCCGTCGCCTCGTTGGTGCTGATTGTCTGCTGAGCCGCTGCAAGAATTTCATCTAGTTTATCTGAGAGCAAGAGCGAGGGAAGGAAAGGAAGGACGGAAGAGGAGGGAGCGCACATGACAATGAAACAGGAAAAAAAGGGGACGGCAGCCACGCAAAATGGAATAAACGGGGGAAAAAAAGACGGGACGCGGAAGGCGGGGTGACGATGCCGGCGTCGACGTGGTCTTACTCAGAGCCATCTGATAGACGGTCCTCTTCTTCTCAGCCACTTGGGAGGATTCCAGTTCTGAAAGCAGGAGAAAGAGTGACCACACACACACACACACACGCGATCAGGATGAAAACAACAAAAGAGTGGGCGGGAGATTACCTGACTTTTTTTTCCACGGGGTGGCAGCTGCGAGGAGGACAAAAAGGACACTCGTCTTTGGCGGGAGCATGACAGCATAGTTATGCGGAATACTAATAACGTTCCCCGGAGCGGGACATGCACTTGGGTGCAAATACTGTCTTGCATGTGACAACTCAAATTATCCCAAGACACTTTTTTTTTTTACCAGCACTGGTTATACATTAAGGATATTAAAATAACGCGATAAAATTAATAAAATAAAAACTTGCACCTCTTTCCACTGTTGAAACATTCCGGTGGCACCACGAGGAGACAAAAACACAGAAGAAATCGTCAGTCTTAATTCAATGGTTGGAACCTGGTTTGCAATAAGCATTACTGCCACCTACAGGACCGGAGGGAAATTTAAAAAAAATAAAATCATATTTGGATATTCATCCCCCCCCAAAAAATGCTAAAAAGCAAACAAAAATATCATCACAGTTGCTCTATACTGTCACAAATTATGACAATGATAAATTACATAATTATAAAAAAAATTATAATAATTAAAAAAAATAAAAATAAAAAAGGAACAGTGTTTAACATGAACAGTGGCGTGGTGGTCCCATGTCAATACGTGACTGTGTCGGGCCACCCAAATAACGCCAGTGACAAAACCACAGAAGAAATCGTCAGTCTGCATTAATTCAATGGTTGGAACCTGGTTTGCAATAAGCATTACTGCCACCGACAGGACCGGAGGGGAAAAGATTCCTCAATTGTAAATTTGCTCGCCATAAATGTTATAAAATCATATTTGGATATTTATCGCAAAAAATAAAAACTTCTAAATAGCAAACAAAAATATCATCACTGTTGCTCTATAATGTCACAAAAATGACAATGATAAATTACATCATTATTAAAAAAAAAAAAGTAACAAGGTTTAACATGAACAGTAGCGTGGTGGCCCCATGTCAATACGTGACATCAATGAAATCAACACATTCTTGCTTTTTAAATATTGCACATTTTGAGTTTGATTCACTCAAATTGATCAATCATCACTGTCACTTTTCCTGCGCTGCTATAAGCAGAAGTCCTCTTTTCTTCAAGGCTTAAATAAGACAGAATGTGGCTTAACCCTTTCAGGGACAGCGGTTACTACAGTGGACAGCTCATCATGTTATCATATCATTTGTCATATGTAACAAAGTAAAAGCAGTTTTACTTGAAAAGTACGCCCTTGAAAGAAATCTGAAAGCGTTGACTCACCCATCTCCTCCAGCTCCGACGTCATGGACTTGGACCGCAGGGCGATGGCGGGTGCGCTCAGCCTCTTGCTTTGCTGCGGGACTGCAACGCAAGCACAACGATGGCCACAAGAGGTCACTCGTGAGGATTGCTTCAATCTAAATCACCCTTTCTTGAAGCCTTACTTTTCTTGCGGGCGCCCTCCTCCATGTCTGGGTTGCGGGTCACCATGACAACCTTGACCATCAGACTGTTGCCCCCCTGCCGGATCATGTTGACCACCTGGCGGTGACCCACCTTCACCACGTTCTGACCGTTGACCTGGAAGACGTTTAGATTCTTTTTTCTGCTCGCCGCTTACCAGTGCGGCTACCGACTTAGGAGTTTTTTTGAGACGCATTGCGGGTTTTTTTAAACAGGTTTTCAAGTTGCTTCATGAACCAAAAAAAAATTCCTTAGGATAGTCCATTTAGCTTTATACTAACAACTAACGCAAAACGCTATAGACAACCCCGAATGCAACTCAGATATTTAAACAGTGAAAACAGATAAGACAGCAATGCTCACAGTCATATAGTCTTTATCCTCTGCAAGGAACGACCACTATTACTGTGGCTTACTGAGAAGCTGTGCTTTTTTTCCCTCCATGTACTGTACTATATCCCTGAAGGAGGTCATGCATTGCCATTCATTCGAACCCTGACCTCCACTTAACCTATTGTTGAGACAAGGAGGATGGGATGCGATTTTTAAAAGGCACTTTTGCAGGTTTTGAAGTCATCTGACAATCAGATAAGTCGATGTGATCTTATTGTATCATGCCGAATTAAACACAGAAGCACGTTGCTACTACTTGTGACATCATCTTTGTTTTAACGAGTCACGTCATCACTTTATCAGCAATACCACGTAAAATTGCTCGATTATTAAATGGACTCTTGATGTAAATGCCATGATATAAAAGGTGGACCTCTGAACATTTGGTCTCATGTTCATTTTTTGATCTGAACCGAATACGTGCAGGTTACCTCGATGAGGAAGTCGCCCATCCTGAGACCGGCCCGCCAGGCCACGCCGCCCTCGTCCACCGACTCCAGGTACTGCAGGGCGGGGAAGGCGGGAGTCGGGGTGAACTCCTCGATGGGGGTCTGAGCTGCAAGATGGCGAGAAATGAACACGGTCCTTGTTGTTTCCGTTGCGCGGTGCTCTTTTCTTCCTCACCTTTGGCACCTCGCAGCACAAATCCGAAGCCCTCGCTGTCTTTTTTCTGCAGAAGCACCGTCTTCTCCTTGATGATGTAGTCGCTGGTTGGGAACACAGAAGGCCAAAATGAGACTTGAAACGGTATCGCTAGCTTACACACTGCACAACAGTAAGCTGGTAAAAAAGGCGGTGGGGGGGGAGATGTTGTCAAAGCATCTGATGAGACGCTTTGATCGTATCTTTGAGCACGCACAAAATCAGACTTTTTATGTGACAAAACCCCCCCCAAAAAACTAAATCACGAGTAACCAGGGAGAGAAATGTTTGCATTGATGTCGAACATCTTTGAAGGCTTAGCTTTGTTTTATCAGCCTGGTTGAGTTTCACAAAGCTTATTCTCTATGGGTTTTAATTCGGGTCTGTGAATTTAAAAAATAAATAAATAAACACCTCAAAGCAGGAGTTATTAATAAACACCAGCGATAACTTTGAATACATACGACATCCGGAAACAAAGGAAATAGGTTAAACTCATCCTGAGGTGATACAGAGCTACTGTAAAAACCATCAAAAGTCAAAACAGCAGTACAGCAATTTAAAAATAAGACAACTATAAAAGTTGCGCGGGTTCAAATAAGACAACCAGAATCCTCCATCGGTTGTGCTGATTGACGTGAGACTCTGAATCTTTGAAATGTTATGCAGGTTAAAATAGCATTCGCAAAAGTCGCGCAGGATTTATTTAAAACGTTTTTTAAAAAAGACAGAAAATTCCTCCAAAGTTGTGGAGGAAATAACAGAAGACAACTGTAAATCTCTGAACGCTTGTACAGGTTAATAATAATAATAATAATAATAAATAATAAATAAAAATGTAAAAACCCTGACCGTAAATACCCGATAAATTGTGCAACTTAAACGAATACAAACAATACTCTCATAAATCTTCCAAAAGCTGTGCAGGGATGAATAAAATTACCGTAAATCTTCCAAAGGTTGCACAGGTTAAAAAAAAACATATTTAATCCTTCCAAAGTTGTACAGACAAAAATAAAGCAACAAAAATGACACAGCTGCGGATAAAGCTACCGTACAGCCACCAATAGCTGAGTAGTTCAGTCTAAGACTAATTCCCCCCATTGTGCTCCGCAAGCCTTTTTCGAGACTCTTGACACTTGTTCTCTCTCTCTCTCTCTCTACACACACACACACACACACACAACAGAAGAATCAGAACAGTGTTGCAGTGCCGCAAGCTCAGCTCAGACAATCAACAAACAGGAGGAGAAGTGACGTAAAATCAAGTAAATGCTTGCGGCTTCGGGGGTATAATGCCTCTTCCGGGGGTGATACCCTTAAAAAAACCAAAAAAAACTTGGGGTCAAATACTTGGGTACAAGTGTTTTTCTTTGTTTACCATTCCGGGACGCAGCTTCTGATATTTAACTCATTCACTCCCAAAGACGTTTTTAAACGTCTTTTCAGACTTGGTCTAGAATTGGCTGGTACTGAATTGAGTTTTAAAGGTACACGCACCCTCTATGGGAGTGTATCTTAGCAGGCTTTGGCTCGGTTATCCTCGCTCTTCGATTCCATCCGATCCCCCAGCCAGGCTTACTTGCACGCCTGCTTGAGCACCATCAAGGCACAGAACACTGAAACCAAAGTTGTCCCCGAGCATGCTACGGATTGCCAAGTGCGCCGGTTTTCTTTGCTCGGCTCTCTTGTAACGTTTGTATCGATACGTCTCATCCACGTCTAAGAGCAAGCGTTCCGCGCCCAAGTCCGCTTCTTCCAACCATGACGGAGTCCGGGGGCGTGTCCAGAAACGGTGTCGTCAATTATTCAACTTATCTCTGTGCAAAAGCAAGCGCAGCATGCTACAGCCCGATGCTTACAACTGTGGAAGTGGCCAGGATATGGCGGGCATGCTACAGACTACCTAAGCCAGGGGTCGGCAACCCAAAATGTTGAAAGAGCCATATAGGACAAAAAAAAACCAAAAAACAAATATGTATGGAGCCGCAAAAAAATAAAAGCCTTCTATAAAACTGACAATGAAGGCAACACATGCTGGATGTATGTAGGAGACTGGACTGTCTCAGAATTGTTTGTTATTTATTCCTCTGTTGTGTGTTCACAAACGCCCCCATAGAATTTATTTTGTGATTTCCTCGCTTGATTTTTGTTGTTTTGGTGCATTATTGCCGCTTTTCTTAGTGTCAGTGATCATTTATTTCCGTTTTTCTGAGGCTGTCTTTGAACGCCTCTCGAGTCGAACGACAAGAGAGAAGGCACGGAGTCGGACGAAGACGTGTCTGTGTTTGTCGAGACTGTTAAAAGCATAAATAAAGTGTCCGTTTTAAAAAACCAACACCACAGCTCTCTGTTTTCGGAGCTGCAACATGTATCTATATCTATATTAGCCTACTATCAAAATATTTTTCCATTTTCAAAATGTTTTTTTATAAAGCTCCAGGGAGCCACTAGATGTCGCTAAAGAGCTGCATGCGGCTCTGGAGCCGCGCGTTGCCGATCCCCGACCTAAGCGCAAATGGTTTTTTTTTTTATTTTATTTTTTTTGCTTTGGTTTTACTACAACAGGAATGGTGGATTTTCATTTGTGCTGGAGCTTGACGATGCAACACGATGGGCAGAAGAAACAAGGATAAAAGTCTTCTCCATGTAGGACCAAGCGTACCGTGCTCAAGTCCCCGTCTTCGGAACCGCGCGAGGGCCGGGGTCAGATTGCCGAGCATGAGGCTTTTCAGGCCATTTTTTTTTGTTTGTTTTTTTGCATTTGTTATTTCTCTTGTGGGTTCTAATTAATAGCAAGTATGAGAAACATTCCACAGAGTTAGGTTTGTTTTTTTCACCTATACTCGGTAGCAGTTCTCAGTAATAAGTAGACTGTGCCCATGTATGGTATGGATTATTTCGCATGTATTAGTTTCTTTTTCACTTTGACGTCAGACTAGCTTTACGGCAACTTTTTGGACTTTGTAGCTCATTTCCAGCAGCTCTGGTCAGTTCTATTGTGCAATTATCAGTCATACCGAGTCAACAAAATCAATGTAAAAGTATGACTTCTAACAATAGTTCCAAGTCATTTTTACACTCGCAGGACATTTGACGATGCTAATGTGAGACTTTCACATTCAATCGTAGGAAACGTGATCAATGAGATAGTGGGCAAAAAAAAACCCCATTGGAAATCAGCACAAACAGGAAATGGCAACGGAATGCATTTGACTGCATAGTCGGAGACTCACATGCACCGATCGACGCACACAACATGCCATCAATCCACAGAGGCGTGACACTGCCGGAGCGCGCGTGTGTGCTACTCACACACATGTTCATTCAGTCAAATGCTGGCACACGTGCCTCCCATACACACACACACACACACATACACGCACGCACATACAATCAAAACAAATCCAGGCGCCGCAACATCTGTCAAGTCGCTCCAATCGATCCTGCCAGCCATGACGCCAAGGCATACGACTCCCGCCACCGGCTACCACGGCGACGGAAGGATGGAGTGGAGGAAGCGGGCGTCTTTTAAAAAAAATTTTTTTTTAAAAAGGTTTGACGGGTACCTGTAAATGAACCAGATGCTCCGATTCACCGGGCCCAGCATCGGCCAGGAGGAGGAGAGGGAGAGGGAGCGGGAGAGATCCTCCTCGCCGCATGCCCCCGCCGCCATTTCCTCCCCTCCCTCTCCTTCTCCTTCTCAACAGCGGCGAGAGGCAAACGGCGAGGAGGAGGGGGAGGAAAGGAGGAAGAAGAGGAGGACGGGAGTGGGAGAGGGCCGCACTCCCCCAGCCCCTTCATGCTTAAAAAGACAGCAGGCGAGTGGGAGCTGCGTTGGATGCGACAGGGATGGAGGGAGGTGGCGTAAGGAAGGAGGGAGATGCTTGGGAGACAGGTGACTGGCTTTCTGCAAGGAAAGGGGCGGGGCCTTCATGATAACACACGCACACGCACATGCATTCAAAATCACTTCACTGTCATGAAGTCCCATTCATAAAAATAAAAAATAAAATCAACCGTACAGTCTGACTTGACAGCTGTCAGTCATCAAGGGACTGTCTTGATGATGTAATATGCAAACGCAGAGACATGGTTGGCTCAAAGACCGTGAGGTCAGCCTACCGGCCGCATTATCGATATTGTTGCCGATATCGCACTTTCATGCTTAATAGACACACACTGAATGTCAATATTGGGGTTGATTGATGACTGCGTACGTCACCCAAAACAGGAATAGGGACAACAAAAGTCACTGTATCGTTATGTTTGGTATGATGATATCAGCAAAGAAAAGATTGATGTGGCTCAGAAAATATCACTGTTCCATTGTATCACAGGTTATTCCCGAGATTATTAGCGATTGTACATGTTCAGGGGTGGGACAAAATATGGATATTTTGTGATATCGGCTCGTGGCTTCGTGTACAAAGTCAAGATACATATGGATACTGTGACTGATATCACACTTTCATTGCGCTTCAAATGTCCAAAGTGTGGCTGATTGCTGATGACGCACTTCGCCGAAAACAAGGAGGAGGATAAAATCAATTGTATCGTGATATGGTATCAGTTTTCTGACTGACGATATCATCAAGGAAATATCACTATCGATACTGACAAGAACATATTGCAATCACATTGTATCATAAATTACTCTCTAAACATTAGGACAAAATATTGATATTATGATGTACTGTTTTGTTATCTTACAATACATAATCAACTCAAATATCCCATCCCAAATTTTAAGTACCGTAGTATTATACGACAGTCAAACCTCGGTTTTCGTCCATACTCCGTTCCAGAAGGCTGTTTGAAAACCGAAATTGTTCGAAAACCGAAACCACGCTCTTTTTAAAATAAAAATGTTTAGTGAACACGTCTGCTCACAATGTCTACCCGAGGAAGCGTCACTTCCTCGTGTAAGGAAGGCGAGAGGAGTCAAATGGTGCATTCAAGTGCGCTCAGTTTGTTCGCGAACCGAAATTTGTTCGTCATCCAAGGCATAAAAAACTCAAAATTTTTGGTCGAAAACCGAATTGGTGGAGAACCGAGACGTTTGAAAACCGAGGTTTGACTGTACTTTATACTTACTATATACCTAATTAAATGATCGACAACTATCAAATTAACCCTTTCATGCACCCTGTAACCTGATAAGCTGTCCACTATAGTAACCGCTGTCCCTGAAAGGGTTAATCGGTAAATATTTTTGATAATCAATTGTTTCCTGGCCATGCTAAATTTAAAACGGTCCAAATCGTCAGAATGTCAGATTCTTAACTCATTCACTCCCAAAGACGTTTTAAACGTCTTTTCAGACTTGGTCCAGAATTGGCTGGCACTGAATGAGTTAACAGTGAATACACTCCATGAAAGCAGTCTAATTTTTTTTCTAAATAAGACATTTACAAACATCTGCTTCACCGTCGGAAAATGGATCACAATATTTGCCAATTTTCTGACACGTTACGGACCGAACCCGGAACCGAATCAAACTTAATTTAATTTTGTGCATTTTCTGCACTGTCAGTTTGACATCACGTTTTTTAATAAAGGGACGGAAATGAAAACTTCTATTTTTGCCCGAAGCATTGATTAATTGACAAAAAGAAGCAACCGATCAGAATGATCGTGAGTTGCAGCCATGTCAATAGTATCATTTTTCATCTCTGTATTGTTTTGTCAACTAATAAATCAATTGTTACGCAATGGCTGTGTCATGCTATTAATATGGTAGTGTAGTGTGTCACCCCCCCTCCCCCCACTATTTTCTCTCCATGGGTGCACGTCACCCCACAAACAAAACATTAACGGGACAGACAGCAAGAAGAGGAAGAGGCGGCAGAAACTCACATCATCATCCTCATCATTATCATCTCAGTCCGAGTGGCCGGCTAGCGAGCGTTCCCTCATCGCGGCGCGCACCCACTCCGTACTGCCCCCCCCCCCCCCCGCCCCCCCACAACCGCCTTCATCCATCCTTCCCTTCCTCCTTCCTGCATCCCTGCTTTCATTCTCCTCATCTCTCGCACTCGCAAACCATCGCAGCTCCCGCCGGCAGTCCTTTCGAATGAATGTGTATCGAAGTGTGTGTGTGTGTGTGTGTGTGTGTGTGTGTGCGCGCATGTGTGTGTGTGTGTGTATTTGGCCAGCTTCCAGTCAGGCGTCAAGGACTCTGCGGTATGACAATTTTGCTATCATTTCAAGCCACCATCTGGGACAATAAAATCAGTTTGTTTGTTTTTGTAGCTAAGAAACACGTCTTTTTCCTTGAAAAAAAAAAATACAGTATTTTGCAGTATTTTGTAATATTACGGGTTTAACCCTTTCAGGGGACAGCGGTTACTACAGTGGACAGCTTATCAGGTTATCGGGTTACAGGTTCTCATTATTGGAGCATGGAAGGGTTAAAAAGGCTTAAGATTTTTAATTTGACTTTTTCTGGAAAAATATGACCTTTGACCCCCCAAAAGAGTACATTTCAAAAGGGTACAACTCAAATCTACTTACTTCCTCTCGAAAGGCACCACTATTTTCTGAAATATACTACTTTCAGGGAAGAAGACAAAATCAGAAAATAATTAACATTTAGTAATATACTTTTATATTTGATCAATTTCATTTTGTAATATTACACTTCAGCGTTTCTTGTAAGATAATTGTCTCACAAAATCACTTTTTTTTTTTTTTTTTTTAATTAATGTGACTTTATTTCCAGCGGCATGGTGATCGACTGTTTAACACAGGCGCCTCACAGTGCAGAGGTGCAGAGTTCGAATCCTGTGTGAAATTCGCTGGGTTTTCTCCGGGTACTCCGGTTTCCCTCCCACATTCCAAAAACATGCACAGCAGGTTAATGGAACACTCTAAATGGTCCTTCGGTGTGATTGTGAGTGTGAATGGTTGTTGTTCGTAAATGTGTGCTCTGCGATTGGCTGGCGACCAGTTCAGGGTGTGCCCCGCCTACTGCCCAAAGACGACGGGGATAAGCTCGAGTACGCCCGTGACCCTCGTGAGGATTAGAAAATGCATGGATGGATTACTTTATTTCCTTAAAAATGTAGGCTCACCCCTGGCCCCTAAACTTTTTTTTTGAACAACATTTTTAAAAGACTATTTTCAAAAGATTACCATGCATTCGCCTTGAAAGATATTTGTTATTTTTCCAAATATAATACACATTTTGGGGGGAAGAATCTCATCATTTTATGACGTTTAGCTGCGAAACAACATCCATTCATCCATGCATTATCTAAAACGCTTGATCCTCACGAGGCTCGTGGGCGTGCTGGAGCCTATCCCAGCTGTTTACAAGTATAATACTGTATTTTGTAATATGGTGCCTTATTTATCGAAGACAAAAAACATCGCCCCCATATTATTTCCCCATTTAGGGATTTATAAAGATTATCTTTATACTTTTTGTGGTGTAATAATACATTATTATTATTATTATTATTGACGGGTAAGATTGGGCCCTTCCCCTCATAATGCTTTATTTTTCCTTGAAAAAAAAAAAATCGGATTTTTACTCCTCTCGTATGAATGTGCATGTCCCTGCGCGCTTGTGTGTGTGTGTGTGTGTGTGTGTGTGCGCGCGTATGGCCACTTTCCATCCAAGCGTCAAGGACTCTGCGGTACGACAATTAGACTATGAAGTCATATCAAAGCTCCATCTGCATGCGTCTCTTTGCCCCTTCTCAGCACGGCAACGAAAATCTTTGAAGGCTAATTTGGAAGGGATCCTGCACTCGGGATAAATTGGGATACGGATCCAATATCGGGGCTTTGTGCCACCAGCCATGTTTTTTTTTTTTTTCCTCCTTGTAGACAACAACCCACAAACCAAATCCAACTTTTTAGTTCCTGTTGTGTCATGAATGGAATATTTTGTAGTAACCGTTGCCCCTGAGAGGGTTAAAATAGGACATCATCACACATGAGGGTCGGATACTCCAATGTGCCCCCCCCCCCGCCATTACCACTGAGGAAACATTTTTGCTCGTAACTCAAGACAAAAATTGGCCAAGCTAACTTCCTTAACGACCGTGTAAGGCCCGATTAGTGAGAGTAGTTCCCAAAGCGCCGCACTCGCAAGATACCCGCCCAGCGGTCTGCGGGGCACATTGGACGTGCGCCCGGCTTGCCAGATGGCTGCCTCCCCACCTCGCCCCACCCTCACGGAGCTGTCCGTCCTGATCATCTTTGAGCTCTTCCAAGCCGAACCCTAATGGCCGCCGGCTGTTCGGTGAGTGCCCGCGTAAAGCGATTCAGGCTGCAAATTCCCAGTTTTCCTCAACGCAGCATAAGTTCACGTTTTGAAAAAAAACAACAACACGAGGAATGCACAATTTTCTCCACTCGGCGCGGGTAGGCAAACATCGTCGCCGCTGATTACCTTCGGCGGAGTTGGCGGTGAGGGGCGAGCTGTTTAACGCATGAGCACGTGCGGTCTGTTCATCTCCTCCGCATGAGATCATTGGAGGGCCGGCGGCAGGTCAGACGAGGACACCCGAAAAGTCATCAGTGCTCCACTCGGGCCGCTTTACGACATTTGCTTGGCGGGCGGGCGGGGGGGGGGGGGAGAGTTTCCCTCGGGGAACGGTCGACAACAATGCGGTCCAAATTGCTCATTTGCAGCTCGCGGGGTAAATATTAACTGTGAGATGTATTTAATCGGGCCCGACATGGATTTGTTTTTGTTTTTTTAAAGCCAAAGAAGATTCGAACATTTGGCAAAATAATATTTATTTATTTATTTTTGCTTTCTATTTTTATTTACTATATCTTTGCAAGTCAAAGAAAAAAAACTACTTTACTTTATGTGAACTGTTTTGTTAAGCGCTTTATTGCAGCTGTTTTATACAAAAATAAATAAATAGATAAATAAATAAACACCTTGCTTTCCGGTGCAAAGCTGCTTCCCCCCCGCCCCACTGGCTGAAAATGTGATAGCAGGAACATCACTGCTGACTATTTATAATATAAATTATTGAAATTGTGGAGGACACTTTAGAGTCAAGATGCTTAAAGTGGACTTTCAGGTACATTTGCATTGAAAAAAAAAAAAAAAAAAAAGTATCCCCTTTGTTGGCCTTCAGCCTGTGGCCTCCAGATGGAGACACCGCAGGGGAAAGAGAGCGGCTGATGGCTGGACAATTAAAAAGTGCATCAGGGGGTTCTGGGCGAAATTAAAAAACAATGGAGGGATGCTGCGATGGTCACGGATGACAGGCGCGTCGGAGGGGGATTTGACCCCGTGTGCCGTGGCCTACTAAACGCCGCCGCTTGAATTATCCACCGTGACGAAAAGCATTTTAAAATCAATAAAATATGTCACTAGAGACAAGCACAATTAGCCAGAGAAGAGGAAGTATCCGGGATTGAAATAACAGGTGGAGATAATGTTAAAAAATGTAATACAAATTCAGAGGATTAATTGAGATTTTTTTCCATTGCTAAAAAAAAATGCTCAATGTTAATATGCTAGCAGTTGGTGTGCTAACATACAGCAAGACCGCAGGCAAGCGGATTTTACATCTTGATCTGTAGTCGGGCACCATTTTGAATGGGAATGAGTTAAATGCGAACATACTAGGATGGGATGCTAATTTCTAGCATAATAGCAACCTGGGGGTGCTAGCGCTGATGAAGAAACCTTCCCCTCTAGTCAGATATGATTATCAATGACAATTCGGCAGCAATGCTAACATGCTAGTCGTTGGTGTCGTCCAGGGGTCACCAACGTGATGCCCTCCAAATGACCGCATTTTTAAAAAATGGCTTACTTAAGACATTAGGATCTTCTCGAAATTTTGGAGAAGTGATCATGAGAAGATGTAAACACTGGCAATGATTTATAGAAATAAAGTGTTGCACCTTGATACTTATTATGATTATATTATTAAAGGGAATCTGAAAACAACACACATTTTCAAGTGTGTATCTAACTGGTAGCACTCCTCAAGAAGTGACCCCTGGTGTCATCCAAAAGGCCGTAAAGCATCTTAGGCACCAATTCAAACATGATTCAAACAACTGCTAACATGCTAACAATTGCTATGCTATCATATTGTGAGGGAGCAACCACAGAACTGGTAGCACTTCTCAAGAAGTGACCCCTGGTGTCATCCAAAAGGCCGTAAAGCATCTTAGGCACCAATTCGAAAAATGATTCAAAGAACTGCTAACATGCTAACAGTTGCGATGCTATCATATTGAGAGATAGCAACCACAGAACTGGTAGCACTTCTCAAAAAGTGACCCTTGGTGTCATCCAAAAGGCCTTAAAGCATCTTAGGCACCAAGTCGAAAAATGATTCAAAGAACTGCTAACATGCTAACAGTTGCGATGCCATCATATTGCGAGGTAGCAACCACAGAACCACAAGAAGCCAAGGCAGATAGATAAGGATCTTACTTCTGTCATCTAGTCAGTACCAGAGTAAAAAATAAAAAACATAGCAGGACTTTAGCATCAGTTAGCGGCTAACGGATCATTTTAGGGGTACAATCAAGCAGCACTTGAAGTACTCTATTTAGAAATGAGTGCACTGGCAGACGTACGAGTCAACCCGAAATGAAGTGAACAGCTGACATGACGCTAACCCTCAAACAGCTGGTACCTCCTTCAGGGAAACGGCATCCCACAGTGACAACATTTCGCAGTCAAGAGTCACAGCAACAACAGAAGCAAGAGTGACTCAGCATGTGGTGCGTGCCCAAACACATGAACACACGCTTGACTACTAGCAGGACAAAGCGCTTCGGCGGAACTGTCGGCGGCGGCGTGGAGACTTTCTCATACCTGGGAGCGTCGAAGCTGTCGTAGGAGCCCACTGTGTAGTGACGGAACAAACGCTTAGCACGCTCCCCACGGCTCTCTGGAATCAGAATCATAATTTACGTTAATACCAGTAATACATATACAGTCAAACCTCGGTTTTCGAACGTCTCGGTTCTCGTCCAATTCGGTTTTCGACCAAAAATTTTGATTTTTTTTTTATGCCTCGGATGACGAACAAATTTCGGTTCTCGAACAAACTGAGCGCACTTGAATGCACCATTTGACTCCTCCCGCCTTCCTTACACAAGGAAGTGACGCTTCCTCAGGTAGACGAGGAAGCTTCCTCGTGTTGCTTCCCATTGTGAGCAGACGTGTTCAGTAAACATTTTTATTTTAAAAAGAGCGTGGTTTCGGTTTTCGAACAATTTCGGTTTTCGAACAGCCTTCTGGAACGGATTGTGGACGAAAACCGAGGTTTGACTGTCCAACCGAACATAATTTATGGTAATACCAATAATACATATACGATCGATCATTGCATACTCGAGGTTTGCCGGATTTTTTGAATGACTCTCTCTCTCTTTTTTGAATTTTTTAATATAAATAAGACTGACCTGATCAGGCTTCTTGACTTTCAATGTAAAATGATAGTTATTAAGTTTTTCAAACTGAAAAAAAAAATGTTAGTTTTTTTTCCCCCATACAAAACAATAAAGATTGTTTCGTAAAATAAAACTGACCTGATCTGGCTTCTTGACTTCGAAGCAAGACTTCCTCCACACAGTCAGAGGGGAACCAGCCGGTACGACCGCGGACTGTGCCCTCCCAGTAGCCGCCTTCACCCACGCTCAACACTATCGACCACACACAAAACTGGCATGTCATCCACCCAAGAAGGATCATTCACATTTGAATCTTGCAACTCGCTGAAATGGTCCCTGGAGCTCAACAACACAGTACGGCAACAAACAATTAGCATGTTCACTTTCGAAATGTTTTGTTAAACACCATCATGAAGCCGCTTATCCGTTAGCTGAGCGTAGACGGCCGGATCCTCGGTCCTCACCTTTGACCCTGTCGCCCTTGCTGAAGCTGATTTCCCGCTCTCCCTGGGCCGAATGCGCTCGCGTGGCCACAAAGACGCGTCCCGGCACGGCGCTGTACAAGCGTCGACGCTGGCCAGCGGTCTGCGTGCTGGCTGTGCTTGCGGTAGCGGGGGCAGCAGTGGGCCTGGGAGTGTCGACATTTCAAACGCGCACAATGCAAAATGAGACGCTGAGAACTAGAGTGGGCTAACTCCATTCTTGCTTTATAGTTTCAGGGATCTAATAGAGCAATGTGTCAAACTCGAGGCCCGTGGGCCAGATCTGGCCCTCCACATCATTTTATGTGGCCCGCGAAAGCAAATCAACTTCCATGACGCTTGCTAAAATCTCTACCAAAATTAAAAATTCTCATATAATAAATAATAAATAGACATATTGCAAGCATTTTATTGTAACCAAAGCCCTCATTACAGTAACTTGAACAATAGTTGAATAAACCCTTATTGTTTACTCTTTTAATTAATTCGGTTTCAGTCATAAAGGCCCTCCAACGGAAACGGTAACTAAAATGTGGCCCATGATAAAAATGAGTTTGACACCCCTCGAATAAAGGAAAAGTAGAATTTCCAAAGAAAATGGGTTGGACTTTCAAGGATGCAATTCAAATGAAATCAAAACTCCTTCTCCCCTCACCCTTGTTTGCGACTCTGCTGCCGGCTTCGGTCCTCCTTGTCCCCCATCCGGCCTCGGGACGGGGATCGCGTCCTGGCCCCTCGGGGGCTGCTGGAGCTGCGTATGGTTCCTGTGTGTTTGAATCCCTAACGAGGGAAAATGTCAATGCATCACTTTAAATATCTTGAATTTGAGGCCCATTCGAGAATTGGGAGGGACCAAAAGGGATAAAAGTCCCAAAGTCCAAAAGGTTTTTCCGGTCGGGGTACCTGCACAGAGACGATGTTGGTACTCAGCGAGTTGGGCATGGCCATCCAGTCGGGTAAATTCATGCTGCTGTCACTGTTGGCACGCAGGAACGGGTGTGGATGAGGCAACGTCAGGGTGTGCGTGCTCTCGCGCCTTTGGGGGGCGTACTTTGGAGACTCCACAAAGGGAACTGGCGGGTGAGGGTTAGGGGATTAGGGGTGAAGGCAAGGAAGCGTTAGGTGGTAATGGAGAGTTACATTTAGGGGAGTAGGGAAAAGAAGGTTAGATGGTTCGGGTTCAATTAGTGGGGTTCGGGTGTTGAGAAATTAGGGAGTTAAGAGTTTCGTTAGGGGGTTTGGGTTATGGCAGTTAGGAGGTAGGGCTCAGGTTAGAGGGTTGAGCAGTGAGAGGTGAAGATCAGAATTAGGGTTAAGATCAGGTAGTTCGGGCCTTAATGTCGGGCCTTATCTAGCAAAACCTCATCTGGCTTTCCATTTTCAACTCGTTAAGCGGCATCAACGAGATCCCTAACGAGGAACGCCGTCGACGTAATTGCCGTTACCTGTATTGTGTTGAATTTATTTATTTTATTTATTTTTAATAGGAATAGGTGGAGAAAAGTCATGGCCAACTGTGTTTTGATCATTAAACTGGTAAAGTTAAACTTTACTACGGCCAGCAGATGGCGGCATTGTACCGCTTTGGAGGACCTCACGCATCACAGAGAGAAGAGATGATGAAAATTTTGTTTTAGAAGCGATGATGTAATGTAAGTACATACACGCCACTCAAGTTCATGGCACGTGCGCACACACACACACACACACACACACACACACACACACCCACACACACACACACAATTAAATACTACTACTACTAAATAGCGTGCTAATAGTTTTAAGGATCGTCAAATGTTTAATTGTGACGGTGGTGATTTCCCTTTGCAAATGCACTATTTTGCCATCATAATCATAATTTTCATTGTTAATTTATTGAAGAAAAGGACGATTCAGATGTTGGCGGCATCACTCGAGCAAAAATTACGAGCATCAAAGTCACAAATGCACATAAAATAGATCTTTTCATACTTTTTGTTCAAAACAGGTGAGTTTAAGCATGAAACCAATTTTTTTTTTTTTTTACTGCTGATTATGAATAAATGTGTGATGAAGGAAGAGGGATCTTTGATTTGGTTGTTTCTGTGTTGAACGTAATGTGTGAGCCTTGGAAGATCAGTCAGAATCGTCGAAATTGGTTGCCACTCAAGAGGTTCTCTTCGTTTATGAAAAGGATTGACATGAAAATATATATATATTTTTTTTAAAGCAGCATAACATGTCAAGGAAGCAACCAAAATACTGACCTACATCGGCGTCCCGGTGGTTTTTGATGATCTCCCCCAGCTCGAAATGACCCGACATGACGGCCACCTGAGTGAATGGCATCACAATCATTTATTTGACTTGCTACTTATTTTTTTTTAAACCAACAAAAGATTCGTACGCCGTCGATCATTACCTGAAAGGGTGTTTGGCCGCTGTTGTTCTTTGTCTCTTTGTTGGCTCCTCGGTAGAGCAGAATTCGTACAGAGCTTTCCTAATTCATTTCCAGTTGTTGTGGTCAGGACACTCGGCCAAAGTAAACGGACTAAATGATGATGCAAAAAAACGTACCTTGTTATATAAAGCACATATGTGCAAGGCAGTGTTTCCAGATGCATTCTGGGAGGTGGAGTCGGCCCCGTAGAAGAGGAGGTGCTCCAGGTGTTGAGAGTTGCCGTTCTGACACGCCTGAGGGGCAACAACACACCCGTGCACAGAGACGCACAGACACGCACGCGCATTTACACACTTTCGCAAATGCGCACGCAGTACCATTTGGACAACCATAACAGCTTCATTCTTTTATTCCCCAATGACGATGAAACTACCTGAATTTCGCCCACAAGATGTTGACTTGACTGGCGGATGGATGGCGACATGGTGAACTCGCACAGACACACACACACACAGAAGATGAAGACCAAGATGAAGTGAGACGCAGACGAGCAGACCTGGTGC
This sequence comes from Hippocampus abdominalis, assembly GCA_018466805.1. Classification (NCBI taxonomy): domain Eukaryota; kingdom Metazoa; phylum Chordata; class Actinopteri; order Syngnathiformes; family Syngnathidae; genus Hippocampus; species Hippocampus abdominalis. The sequence continues at coordinate 11,329,017 of CM031709.1, forward strand.
GTTTCGTCCCAGCCGTTCTCGTCCCTGATGCCCAGCTTGGCGTGGTGGTAGAGCAGCGTTTCACAGCACGAGGTGTCACCCCCTGTCAGCACGGTGTGGTACAGCGGCGTGAGACCCCGGCGGTCCTTGTAGTCCGGGGAGGCGCCCAGAGACAGCAGGACCTGTGCCAACATTTCAACGTGAAATTAATTAATTCAATAAATAATATAATTACAATGTTGATTAAGTCCATCCATTTTCCGATCCTTTTTCAGTCTTCGGGCAGTAGGCGGGGGACAACCTGAACCGGTTGCCAGCCAATCGCAGGGTACACAGACGAACAACCATCCAAGCTCACATTCACACCTACGGACAATTTGGAGTGTGCAATCAGCCTGCCGTGCATGTTTTCGGAATGTGGGAGGAAACCGGAGTACCCGGAGAAAACCCACGCAGGCCCCGGGGAGAACATGCAAACTCCACACAGGGAGGCTGGAGCTGGAATTGAACCTGCACTGTGAGGTCGACGCGCTAACCAATGGAACACCGGGCTGCCCTTTCAGTCAGTTTTTAAAATTTAAATTAGCTTTAAGGACATTAAGAGTGCGATATAAATTCTATGTTAATATAATGATGAAACTTTTTTTTAAATGAACAACATTTAAATTGATTTAAATGACTTATGTTACTACTATGCAAAAACATTATAGAAGTACTATTTTATCGTGATAAACTGCTCTATTGTAATTATTTTTCATTTTACTGTATTTGTAACATATCTGTAATTTGCCATTTGTGAAAAAAAAACAAAAAACTATTCCACACTGGGCAAAATATTTTTGCCATTTTATTTTAAATCAGAGATGTAGGTAAAGTTCTCCAAGATGACTACCCCCTCCCCCGATTCCGAATCGGCCCTTGTATTTTGTCTAGCAGGTTTTCATGATAACATCGTAACAATAATATATGATGTAATATATTTAGTACAGTGAAACTCCTCTACAACGAAATAATGTTTGCCGCAAGACATTTTTCACAATAGGGGGTTTTTCACTGTAGCAAATTTGATCTCAGATGTATACGCGCGCGCACACACACACACACACACACGGAGCAGGGGGATTTTTTGTCGTAGGGTGAGCAGAAAAGTGGGAATGGCTTTAATGCATGAAACATTTTTCACACTAGGGGGTGTTTTCGCCCATGTAGGTTTCGTTGTGGAGGAGTTTCACTGTAATATGAATGACTTAAAGCTAGATTCACCCACAGGCGGAATTTTTTTGGGGGGTGCGAGGGACGGCTATAAATGACCACGCATAGTACAATCCGTATTTCGGATGGTCAACCTTCAAAACCAAAATCTCAAAAATCTGATGTGCTAAAAATAATAAAGAAAGAAATAAAGAAAGAAAGAAAGAAAGAAAGAAATTTTTACAAAATCTGCGTCAAAAATATGTTAGGAGACACATGAAGGCATCTCCGATCCGATTGCTGTTTTACCGGTGCGATTTTTCCTTGCCATTTGGTATAAATGATGCACAATAGCAGATCTGAAAGTTGCTGGAATACAATAAGCGACATTGTTGGTTGTGTGCGTGTGTGTGTGTGTGACAACGTGGGCGAGTTTGGTATTTAAAAAAAAAAAAAGGCTCTCTTGAGAATGAAATGAAAAATCAAAACAATTTCTGCAATTGGGTGTGGTGTTGTTTGTACCAAGAGGGCAATATGGCGGTGGCCTCGGACGGCCTTGTGGAGTGGCGTGAGGCCATCTTTGGCACGGAAGTCGATGTGGGCGCCTCCCTCCACCAGGACCCGGATGGGCTCGCCGCCGCCCGGCTCGCACTGAACCGCCAGCGACAGCGGCGTCTCTGCAAACACGCACGCACGCAATGCACACGCATCAACGCCAACATGTGAAAACCCACACGGGAGAACGCACATAACAAAAACACACAAGCAAACACAAACTCCCATCAATCGAAAACAAACACAAATACACACCCAAAAATGCACATTATCACACACAAATGCACACGCACACACACAAAACAAGTGTTAGTGTAAACAGTGTGTGTGTTTCTGTCTGACTGTCGTGCGTGTGCGTGAGTGGCAGTGGACGGGACGCGATTTCAGCGCGTTGCCACCCGCTCGCTCGGTGACACACCGACTGCGAAGCGAGCCTCCACACACCAGCGCAGACAGCAGCGAGCAGCAGGCGCCAAGAACAAAGTGCGGACGGACGCGCAATCCGAGGAGGCCTTGCTCACATGACGCCGCATTACAATCTCGACAAAGTGGATCGCTAATTCATTTGAACGCCGTTGCTTTCGCTCAGCTGGCGCGTCTCCTATGACATGGCGTTGTAATGTAGTAAGAATTAAGAAGTCGTCGCGATAAGTTAGGCAATCAAGTTAGGCAACGCTTAGCTATAAAATGACATTTTCACAGCTGAGTTTTTCTTTTTTTTTTAATTAGCTCGCTAGATTTTTTTCAGAGTGTGTAAAAAAAAAAAAAAGCCTCTTGATTGCAATTCAGTTGCAGATATGAAGAGCTGATGTCTCTCTAAACCACAGGTGTCAAACTCAAGGCCCGGGGGCCAGATGTGGCCCGTCACATCATTTTAAGTGGCCCCACGAAAGGAAAACAAAGATGACAACTTGCTCAAATGTGTAGCAAAATTTCAAATCCCCATATGTAATAAATAAGAGACATACAGTCAAACCTCGGTTTTCAAACGTTTCTGTTCTCGACCAAATCGTTTTTCGACCAAAAAAATCGGTTCTCGATCAAACTGAGCGCACTTGAATGCACCATTTGACTCCTCTCGCCTTCCTTACACGAGGAAGTGACGCTTCCTCGTGTAGCGTTCCATTGTGAGCAGACGTGTTCAAGAAAGATTTTTTTTTTTAAGACAGTGGTTTCGGTTTTCGAACAAATCGGTTTTTGAACAGCCTTCTGGAACGGATTATGGTCGAAAACCGAGGTCTGACTGTGGACTGTCAGCATTTTCTTGTTACCAAAGCCCTCATTACACTAACTTAACAATTGTTCAGTGAACCGTTTTTCCTGACTTCTTCATACGTTTTCACAGTCATAACGGCCCTCCAAGGAAAACGGTAATTATAATGTGGCCCGCAACAAAAATGAGTTTGACACCCCTGCTCCAAACAGTGATCTATTTTTATTCCCCAAACGTCCATCGAGCACATTAAAACACGCATACGGTGTCGTTTTTTTTGGTTTTTGTTTTTGTTTGGAGGGGTGTTGGGGTTGTGCTTACCCCCTGTGTCGGCATCCTGGTAGTTGGGATCGAGGCCTTTGTCCAAGAATTTACTCATCTTGTCCACACCATTGGTTTGAATGTAATCCATGAATTTCTTCAGACTGGCCTGCATGTGGAGAGACACACACACACACACGGTAAGCTTGCAGTGGCGCCCCCTAACACTGAGGCGTTACCGTTTTTCCGAGTTGTCGAGGTTGCTCACCTTGGTGTGCAGTTTGGCCAGTTGCTTCTCATCCAGGTTGGTTTGCTTGTACACTCGCGTCTTGTATCGGAACTAAAAGTCAAGCAAGGGAAGACTTCTTACACATTTTTTTTTGTCCTTCAGGTCAAAACACAAGGTGGAGCATTATATGTTGTGGCGAGTATGGACGCGTACCTCTAAATAGGGCACCCCTTTCTCAAAGGATTGCGGGTACTCCTTGAGCAGCCGTTCCTCCTCCAGGAATTTGGCGTCGTGGCCGTCGGTGGCGGGCTGGAAGAGGCCGTAGTTGAGAACGTCTCGCAGGGACTCGGTGAGCGAGCACAGCACTTGCTGCTTGGCCTTCCACACGGTGGCGTCCGGGTTGAAGCGCAAACATTTCTGGGGGGGGGGGGGGGGGGTTACGTTTAAAACAGGATTTCAAAACAACACTCAAGATCAAATATCCTTTGTTGACATTTCTTTCTTGTAGACATTTTCTTGATTATACGTTTTATATTTATTGCTCAAACGGACACAAATCTTGAAAAATATTTTGGCCAAAAAGGCTTTGGTTGGCTTGATTTTATTCTCTAATACTTATTTTCTATATATTTTTGAATAGACACATTTTTGAGTTTAGATATCTAAATAAAGTATTTTTAAAAATCATTTTCGCGAAAATGTTGGACTCCGCCAAGGCTGCCCTTTGTCGCCGATTCTGTTCATTACCTTTATGGACAGAATTTCTAGGCGCAGCCGAAGCGTTGAGGGGGTCTGTTTTGGTAGCCTCAGTATTGCATCTCTGCTTTTTGCAGATGATGTGGTACTGTTGGCTCCTTCAAACAGGGCTCTCCAACTCTCACTGGAGCGTTTCGCAGCCGAGTGTGAAGCGGTTGGGATGAAAATTAGCACCTCCAAATCTGAAACCATGGTCCTCAGTCGGAAAAGGGTGGAGTGCCCACTCCGGGTCGGGGAGGAGATCTTGCCCCAAGTGGAGGAGTTTAAGTATCTTGGGGTCTTGTTCACGAATGAGGGCAGGAGGGAGCAAGAGATCGACAGGCGGATCGGTGCAGCGTCTGCTGTGATGCGGACGTTGCATCGGTCTGTCATGGTAAAGAAGGAGCTGAGCCAAAGGGCGAAGCTCTCAATTTACCGGTCGATCTACGTTCCAACCCTCATCTATGGTCACGAGCTATGGGTCGTGACCGAAAGAACGAGATCCCGGATACAAGCGGCCGAAATGAGTTTTCTCCGCAGGGTGTCCGGGCTCTCCCTTAGAGATAAGGTGAGAAGCTTGGTCATCCGGGAGGGGCTCAGAGTCGACCCGCTTCTCCTCCACATCGAGAGGAGCCAGATGAGGTGGCTTGGGCATCTGATTCGGATGCCTCCTGAACGCCTCCCTGGTGAGGTGTTCCGGGCATGTCCCACCGGGAGGAGACCCCGAGGACGACCCAGGACACGCTGGAGAGACTATGTCACCCAGCTGGCCTGGGAACGCCTCGGTATCCCCCGGGGAGAGCTGGAAGAAGTAGCTAGGGAGAGGGAAGTCTGGGCTTCCCTGCTAAAGCTGCTGCCCCCGCGACCCGGCCCCGGATAAGCGGTAGAAGATGGATGGATGGATGGATGGATGGATTTTCGCGAAAACCTCTGACAGTGGCATTTAAAAAATATTTTTTATTTACTTTTTTAATGTAAAAAAAATAAGAAAAAATGAACAAAAAAATTGCTGGCCTTGGTCTTTTACTCGTCTTATTTTTATCTGCAAACTTTTGAAAATATTTTACACCAACTCCCCAAATACATTTCACATATATAAGCCTTTACATAATAGGCATCGTCCATGATTGCTGCTACCACAGTCAGAATGATCACATTTCCAAGACAAGCAGTGCAGCTTCCATCCAGAAGGGGGAGCCAGCAGCAGCGCAAAATAGGTCAGTGCCAATGAAGAAGGTGCATAGAAATTGAATGGCTGTACAGTGTGCCGCGCAAGCCCACGCACGCACACGCGCGCATGCACACACACACACACACACACACACACACACACACACACACACACACACACACACACACACACACACACACAGAAAGAGGTACCGTCAGCAAAGTGAAGAAGTCACAACACAAAAAAGCGTGAAGGACAATTGTCACGGCGACGCTGCACTGGCATGTCTTGACTCTACACAAGATAATTCACTGTCTCTCACACACACACACACACACGCACACATATGCGAGCACGCACACACACACACACACATATGCGAGAGCGCACACACACACACACACACACACACACACACACACACACACACACACACACACACACACACACACACACACACACACACACACACACACACACACACACACACACACACACACACACACAGTGATTTGTGTATGCATTACATTCATTCAACCTCGGTTTTATTCACTGTCTCGCACAGCCAGCACGGTTACCAGGGCAACCGGTTCATTAGCCGAGCAAGCTGCTTGTTGCCATAGAGACTTCCCGTAGAGATGGGGTACTTTTTGTGTGTGTGTGTGTGTGTGTGTGTCTAAAGGGGAGTGGGGTTTAGAATAGAGGGCAAAAGATTCAGTGAGAAAATGGTGCTGATTAGTTGAGCTCAGTTTCACGCACACAACTAACACACAAACACATCTACAAATTGTGCTCCTCAGTTGACATCTCGGGGGAAATAAAAACGCTGACAATGGCGATTCTTAAGCCGCAGAAGACGTTTCGTCCGGCCTATCGAGTGGCGGCTCCTCCAGGAATTAGATGGCTCCACCAGTTCCGCCAATTAAGGCCCATCGCAAGCACGCCGGGCGAAGTTTCTTGTCGTCGTCCTCCTCCGCCTCCTCATCAAGGACGCCCGATCGCAGACAGGTTATGTAAACATTCATTGGAAAAAGAATCCCCCCCGCACTGGTCTGCTCTTTGTGTTGATGACTTTAGAAACAGACAGGTCGTGAATAAAATACAAAAGCAAGAATTATGTACATGATATGCTGCGGGCAGCTATGCCTTGGTGAAGAAAAAATATAATGACATCAAAATCCGTATTTGCCAAAAATCGCCAAGTTAGCCACATGACAGCCGGCCAATAAAGAACTAAAACAAGACAATGCTGCTTATTGTCCCATAAATCTGGATTGATTTTGCTGCTTCGTCGCTACATCAAGGGCAGTGAAATGACAACCTAGAGCAAGACAGTGCATGATATGCTGCTTTCTGGATCGAGAAAGACAACAACAACAAAAAGTCATAAAAAACATTATAGTCAAACTTCCGTTTTCGAACGTCTCGGTTCTCGACCAATTCGGTTTTCGACCAAAATATTTCGATTTTTTTTTTTTAATGCCTCGGATGACGACCAAATTTCGGTTCTCGAACAAACTGAGCGCACTTGAATGCACCATTTGACTCCTCTCGCCTTCCTTACACGAGGAAGTGAGGCTTCCACGTGTTGCTTTCCATTGTGAGCAGACATGTTCAGTAAATTATTTTAAAAAGAGCGTGGTTTCGGTTTTCGAACAATTTCGGTGTTCAAACAGCCTTCTGGAACGGATTATGGACCAAAACCGAGGTTTGACTGTATTCGCTTTTGTGCTTGTTGAACTCTGAAAGAAAATAGATGATGACGTCGTCCCAAAAAAAGACAGTTATGTTCTTACGCGTTTCTTGGTAGCTACATGGTGGGCAGTCAAAAACGAACTAGAGCGAGACAGTTCATGGTATGCTGCTTTCTGGACTCAGAAAAGCAAGAAATGATGAGATTGACACAAAAATCTAGAACTGGTTTTGTTGGTTTTCTGTTCATAGCTATGTGACAGGCTATCAACAGAGAACAAAAGCAAGACGGTGCTTGATATGCTGCTCTCTGAACTCAGAAAGATGAGAGAAAGAAAGCGAAGAAATTCGGATTCATTTTGTAGCTTTCCTGTTTGGAGCTACATGATGGCTTGCCTTGAAAGAAAAAAAAACAAGGCAGCGCATGATATGCTGCTTGTCGTTATGTCTCGCCGAACTCGCAAAGAAGAAAAACTGCTTTTCTTGCTTTCTTTTCAAAAATAACTCCTCCGATGTCACCATTTTGGCTGCCCCAAAAAACAGTGTTCTTCTTCATAGTTGAAGAAGCTTTTGATTCAGCGCGGCGCCCCCTAGTTTACAGTCACGCCATGACATATCCCATCTCTACTACTTACCATGATTTCGTAGACGTGCGCCACTACTTGAAATGATACTGAAAAAATAAATGGTGGGAAGAGGAGAATGAATAGAAATTGAATTGAAATCATAAATTGGACGCATGGAAGGAATGATTCTGAAGACGAAAGCCTGACTTACATGGCGACAACTATCGTTTTTTGTTTTTGATGCGTGCGTGCGTTCGGGTATTTTTTTTTCCCCACACAGAGGTCATTAACTCAGTCAGTACCAGCCAATTCTGGACCAAGTCTAAAAAGACGTTTAAAAACGTCTTTGGGAGTGAATGTGTTCCAGCGAGAGAATAAGTTGGAGATGGGCAGATGAAGACGATGAACAGCGAGGACAGACGTGGTGGGCGGACGAGAGCGAAAAAGTGCGATTGCACTTTAAGACGGGATTATTGTATCTATTCATTTATTTATTTATTTGGGGAGTAGGCTGCATGAATACATAACTCGCTTGTGTTGGGTTGGGCTTCGTGCCGCATATGTACGCCAAGACTTGAATCTAACGCCAGATCCTGTAAGTGTGATCGAGAAGCCGGAAATAGTTTTTCATTTGAAACAAGACGGTGTATGATAGGTTACTTTCAGAACTCAGGCAGAAGAGAAGGGGGGGGACAGGGGGAGACAACATATCCGGACAAAGAGAGGATAGTTGTAGTAAACCAGAGTCGCTATGCTGCTTGTCGCTTCTCAATTTACACGGAATAAAGGACATGCTGCAATTTGAACTCTGGAAAAGCAACACAAGGTCCCAAAGTTTGTGTAAATCGATGGATATATTTCATAAAAAGCAGGGTTTATTTTGTCGATTTATTTTTTTTATGTTATAGCTTTCCTATTTTCAGCCACAGGACCGTTCGCTAAAATAGAACTAAAGCAAGACAGTGAATTATATGCTGCTTGCTGAACTCCAGAAGATGGGGAAAATGATCTCGGTCACAAAAAGCAGGATGCATTTTTGTGACTTTTCACTTTGAATCGAAACGACGGGTAGAAAATAAAGACCTACAGCTAGAAGGTGTATGATATGCTACTTGCGGCAGTGACTCACTAAAAAAAAGGAAGACCGACTTGTTTTATTGCCTTTAAGTCAGTAGCTTCATGACAGCTTGCCAATACAGAACTAAAGCGAGGGATGACGGCAGAGATGTATTAAGATTTATAGTTTTTTTTTGGGGGGGTTGTAGCTAGCTTCATGACAGCCCGCTACAAAGAACCAAAGCAAAACTGTACATGATATGCTGCAATAATAGGAAGTCTTGCTGAGGCAAAATGGACATTTTTTTTATTCTTATTTCTCTTCCCCTAACATTTGTAGGACAGGGTCTGTCAAACTCATTTTTGTTGCGTGGCACATGGTAGTTACGGTTTGCCTCGGAGGGCCGTTATGAATTCAGGGAAACCATATAAATGTTTAATCACCTCCACATATTGCATACATAGAGCACAACAAATTGATGAATAACTAGTTTAAAAAAAACGACATGTCAAGAAGAATGACTGTTATTGTGGATTCCATGTGACAATTTGAAATTTTGTTTCAGAATTTAGCAAGCATCATGGAACTTGACATGCTTGATTTGCTTTTGCGGGCCACATAAAATGATGTGGCGGGCCAGATCTGGCCTTGACTTTGACCCCTGTGTTGAAGGAAGTCCTCCCAAGAAGAATGACATTCTCCACTCCCTGAAGGTGTCCCAATACTTTTGCAGACCTTGCTGGATCAAAGCGATGACTCCCCAGTCACATTACGACGCAAATTACTGAGCCGCCGGAGTTTATTGAGGGTGAATTAACTGACACGCGAAACGAGTCCGACCCATGACCCAAGGAACCTCCAAAGGGTCAAAGTGAGACTAAAATAGGACTAAAAATATACTTCCAAAGTGTTTTATTTTTATTTGTTCCACAGTCTATATTATGGAAAAGTGACTTTTTATTGTTTGTAGCAGTGTGGGGTAGGCAGGATGAAAGCTCACTTGCAAAAGACAAATCTGTGATAAAAAAAATCAAATGAAAATAAGGTTGGTTCGAATCAGGCATGAAGCTCCGCTAAGAGGAAGCTAGGTTCGTTTAAAATAAGTGGGAGCAGGATATGTCAAGGCTAAGCTAGGGCAACGCTTTGCTAGCTGGTTGGTGGTAGCTGAGCTATGTGGTAGCTAGGGTAGAAGCTAGGCTGGGCCGAATCTTGTGAGGTAGAAACTTGGTAAATAAGGCAACTAAGAGGTGGTAGCGCAGCAAAGAGGAAACTTGGATAGGTAGACAATGATTATGTGGATGCTAGGCTAGGAGGAAGCTAGGCCAAGGCTATGTGATTAGATAGCTTGGATCATAGGTGTCAAACTCAGGTCCTGGAGGGCCGCTGTCCTGCATGTTTTCCAAGTCTCCCTGTTGCAACACACCTGATTCAAATGATCAGATCATCAGCAAGCTTTGCAGAAGCCTGACATTGAACCTGCTCATTTGAATCAGGTGTGTTGCAACAGGGAGACTTGGAAAATATGCAGGACAGCGGCCCACCAGGACCTGAGTTTGACACCTATGGCTTGGATGGATTGGATGCTAAAATGGGTACAAATTAGGCTAGGAAGAAGCCTTTCCTGACTGACTGATATTATTAGCATTGTTGACAATATATTTTCAAGGTTTAATTGACTCAAAATGAGGTCAAGTTGAAGAGAAACGATCACTTTTATGACGCCTTTTACAACTCCCGCGCGGATTTACGCCGCCATCCTTTTCCGTGTACGCCTTCTCTAATCATGCCAGCTAGCGTCTGCCAACCTCACTTCACCTCTGTCCGTCTCCATTTTGCCACCGCCGCCACCTCCTTTTATTGCAGCTGTAACTCTCTTTCCATTCCCAAATGGCCATCTTTTTTTGTCTTCCAGTTATCCATCCTTCCCATTTGTCCGAATAAACAAGTGCGCCTGTGTGAATTATTCATGTTGGAATTTATTTAGAAATGGAGAAAAACGTGGAGGATCAATAATACATCACACACGTCAGCGAGAGAGAGAGAGAGAGAGAGAGGAAAAGCAGCTATTTGCCACTGAGACTATGTTACGATACAGACTTTGAGTTTTGGGTGTTATTGGTTTTGTCTGTTTGCGTTCACACTCTCACACGTACAAATCAGCCCCCCAAAAACCTAACTCATTCAATCCCCATGACGTTTACATACGTCTTGAAAACCTGCTATGGCTGCCTACCCATGAAGTAGTTATACGTCATTTCCTCTCTTTTCTTTGCGCCACAGTGTGCAGAAGGGTATTACGCAGCCTTGATCAGGCTTGTTTGCATTGTAAATACAGTCAAACCTCTGTTTTCGTCCATAATCCGTTCCAGAAGGCTGTTCGAAAACCGAAATTGTTCGAAAACCGAAACCACACTCTTTTTAAAATAAAAATGTTTACTGAACACGTCTGCTCACAATGGAAAGCAACAGGAAGGCGAGAGGAGTCAAATGGTGCATTCAAGTGTGCTCGGTTTGTTCGAGAACCGAAATTTGTTCGTCATCCGAGGCATAAAAAACTCAAAATATTTGGTGGAAAACCGAATTGGTTGAGAACCGAGACGTTCGAAAACCGAGGTTTGACTGTAATTTAAAATATGTCCAGCAGGTGGCAGCGTGTGTTCAGGGATCATGCTGCAGAACAAGTCAAAGTAGAGAGGGAGTCATGCATGGGCGGTTTTGTGGAGTCACGTAGAGTTGGGTAGAGTAGCTTGTAGCTAGTTGAGAAGGCATTCGAACCAGTAGCGATTGAGAAATCAAAACAATTAACCCGACTCTTAAAAAGTTCTTGGTTATAGCAAGGTCAAACAGGCTAAACACAAAAATCCTTAATTTCACACAATTTTTATCGAACTGACGTCACACTTAGCGGACACATGGTCAGTAGCCACCTGCTGACTGGCATTTAAATTTTGGCAGGGATTTAAGTTTCTCTTCAGAAGCTAACTGAGATCGGAGTTTGTTAGCGGCAGGGTCGAAAATGTACTTGCGACAAAACATAAGCGATACGTTTATTAAAGGCAGCGGCAAAGTATTTCTAAATCTCGCTGGGTATTATGGCAGTAGGCTCTTGTATGCTGACACAATAACTCAAAAAGTTTTTCCTATCATGGCTGGCCCTTGTCACCTGCCACAATCAATTCCCTCTTTACGCTACCACATGCCACATTCACAGTGATGGAACACAACAGTTCATCGATCCATCCCATTTGAAGACAAACCCTCTTTCAAAAAGGCTTTTCCTGGTGGTATCGCACCATTTAGGACCTCTTGTCGCTTTCGACTTCCTCTCTGCAAACGCTTTACCCACATGGAGGGCTTTTAAACTCCTCTCTGTTACAACCGGTGTGATGGCGTTTCAGTGATTTTTTTTTTGGGGAGGTCTCCTTCAACGTCTGGCACTTGAGCTCAAGCACGGTTTACTGATAGGGATAGAAGCTAGTTAGCATGCTAACTAGGCGACTGTTATTAGCGTTTCCCAGAACTGGGGTGCTTTGAAAATTAATGGTAGCAAATTAAGCAGAAATTGTCACATTTCACATTTGCTTGGCTTGTCAACATTTACAAATGAGTGGAAATAATCTATCTAGAATACAACAGTTAGGCTAGGCGGTAGCTATATTGGGCAGAAGACAAGCTAGGTGTGAGCTAATAGGTGGTAGTCTCGAGACGTAGAAACTTGGTTTGATAGAAGACTGATGACCCGGAAGCGAAGTTAAATGGAGGATAAGCTAGGCGGCAGCCAGATTTAGCTGCAAGCAAAGATAGGTGGTAGCTAGATGAGACGGAAGCTAGGTTTTATAGAAGCTAAATTAGGTTGTAACACAACAATATGGAAACTTGGGAAATGATTAACCAGTGCAAGAACTTGGTTAGGCTAGCTCGGCTTCAATAGGAGAAAGATAGAATAGCTCGACTAAGATGAACATTGACTAGTTGTATGTTTATAGGAATTAAAATTCTCTGTCAAACATGCTTAATGTTGGCCAAAAGGTAGTGTTGTTGCCATAGTTACACAAAAGCGAGGTTGGCGGTTGCCAAAAAGCGACGTGGCGGCCGCGTTGGCGTTTTTTTTATATTCAAGCTCCTCAGTGTCCACTCACCGTTTGTTTGATGTCCGGAATGCCGATGCGGAACACCATCATGGCGATGTGGGCGTCCTCGGGGGACGGCGGACCGGTGCCGGACGTGCGCTCCTTCTGCCTCCGCTGCTGCTGATTGGCCGGCTGCTGGTGCGGGGGATTGGCTGAGTAAGGATTGGATGCGTGACCCAGGTTTCCAGCTCGTCCGGCGCCTTTCCCCAACTGCCTCGGCCCCTCGCCCCTGCCGCCCCCTCGCCGGACCTCCACCACATCTTCGTCCTCCAGCTCGCCGTTCTCCTCCTCACCGTCCTCATCGCGTTCATCTTCCTCCACTTCTTCCTCCTCCTCTTCTTCTTCTTCTTCTTCCTCCTCTTCCTCCTCTTCTTCTGCCCCCGGGTATGGGTGTCTGCTGTTTCCCAGCATCCTCTGGTGCTCCTCGTCGCTGGACAGCGGGCTGAAGGGCATCGTCATGGCGACAGAGAACCTGGCCCCAAAGGCAACGCCATCATTCGTGGGGTGATGCTGAACGGGAAGAACAAAGTTACAAGGAAGTATGTGAAAAAGTGAATAAGAAAATATTGACCAAAAAAAAAAAAAGATACAGCCCACTTTGGTCGAGTTAAAAAGGGCGGCAAACAGAATAAGGATAAAAATGAATCTGATTTACTGCCAGTAGTGTGGGACAAACTGACACCGGTTGTAAAGGGATTGAACTGAGCTTTAGTCACATCCCATCAATTTAGAATAAGGCTGTAACGTAATCTAATGTGAAAAACATGAAGCGCTGTAACGCGCCGCATGGTATTGATTGGCTGACGTAGAACAAACGGTCAGTAAAACTACAGTACAGTAAAAATATAATTGTCCAACTGACAACCAGGTTGGCATTGGTAGCTCTAAATCCACAGCCACTTCCCAACAGGAACAAAGAAATCAATCAAAAGAATAAAGGCGCCATGTTAAATCTCCGTTGGATAATCTGTCCGTCATCCTTACCCCCCCCCCCCCCTCTACCAACCCTCCTTGGAGACCCGTTTCCACTGCGGGGTCAAATCGTTAAGTCATCTCAACGGCATTTTGAAAAGCATATTAACCCCGCTAAACCTTCAGTGAGAGTGCCAGGAAGGGGCCAGCATAAGTTACGCTAATTTTTAAACACACAAAAAGGTAGCCTCTATGCCAAAGACAGCCAGATTTAATGAATATGTAAGAGATGAGTAGGAGCATTTCAGCTTGGTAGAAGCTAGGCTAGGTGGAAGCTAAACTTCAAGAATTGTGAGTTTCGGTGGAAGAAGGGATTGGTGGAAGCTACGTTTGGTCGTAGCTGGGTTGGCAGGTGTGGTGATGCCATTACCTTCCTCTGTTCGGATTGGGCGGTTTAGAAACTCAGTCGCTGAGTTAGTACAGTGAAACTCCTATAGAACGAAACCTACATGGGCGAAAATACCCCTATTGTGAAAAAATCTTCATGCATTAATACCATTCCCACTTTCCTGCTCCCCATACAACGAAAAAAAACCCTGTTGTGTTATACGAAATCTTTTTCTCTGCTCTTGCCTCGCGACAAGATTCACTACAACGAAGTCTAATCCAACAGCGACCTCTACTGCTTCGTTCGGAAACGGCAACAGCAACCACCACACTGGTTTACACATGCGCAGTAGTCCAGGAAGTATTTGTTATTGTTAGATTCAGACGCAGCATGAACGTTGCATTGCTAAAATGGCTCCAAAACGGACCTTTGGATGTCAAGCAGCTAAGACAAGAAGAGCTCTGATGCTGGAAGAGAGGGTACAAGTGATCAAAATGAAAGACTGAGGAAGTAAAATAAAAGACATTATATAAGAAATTGATTTAAGTGAAAGCTGATCGTAAATTTCGCAATTTCTTTCCCTTTTTTTCTTTCTATACTGACTATATAAAGTGTCAAAAAAGTGTATGCTCATACTTATGCACTATTGGAATAAAAATAAAGAGTACACATATGTGTGTGTATGCGTGTACACACGCTGTGTGTGTGTGTGTGTGTTTACATCTGAGATCAAATTTGCTACAGTGAAAAACCCCCTGTTGTGAAAAATTTCTTGCTGCAAACATGATTTCGTTGTAGAGGAGTTTCACTGTACTGACTAGTCGATTAGTGGCTAGTAGCAGGAGCTAAAATATTTGTGTCAATCTAGCGGCTAGATTGACACAAATATTTTAGCTCCTGCTACTAGCTAGATTCTAGCCAGTGTTCGTCTTCGCTCAAAAATACAAATTTGTTACAATTATACTTAAAACTGTAAGTACAGTCAGGTAAGTATGCTTTTTGTTTACGCAGTTATTTTTATATTGTTGCTTGCTATTTGTGCAGTCTCTTGCTAAACTGTCATCAATCAGTCAACCAATCCGCAAGCTCAGTGATGTCATCAAAACGCAAAGACAAAAGTGACATTCATCCTCTTTTTAGTCACACAAACGCCAGCATGCTTCGCTCTGCCCTTCTAGTCTATCTAGGACACTTGTATAGATAGATAGACCTTCTCCTTGTCTCGGTCCCCAGGACATTTGACTGGGAAACTTCCAAAGAGCATATCGGCCCACTTTCCCACCGTGGAAAAGTGGAGCGGCCAATTTGCCTGCCTGCTTGTTTGACACGATCTCACACAAAGTGACGCGTACAAAATGTCAGAAAACAAGGCCAGTTTGTGTGATTTGGTATGCGGCTCACTCACACTCATGCGTACACGTTTGACATCCAGAACATACTAAAGGGGTCACCTAGGACATCACGTAATCGTCCGCAGGGAACGAGAGGTCACACATGGCCCTCTTCGACCCATGCTGTGATGTAACACTCCCGCTTGGGCACAGGTGTCAAACTCAAGGAAAAATATTCGCCCTTTTTCGCTGTGTGGCAAAAGGGCGAATATTATTCCTTGTTTCTATTTTGGGTTAACTATTTTTGTATTTTTTTTCCCTACATTTTCTATATTTGGAGCATTTTTTTTCCTAATTATCAATTTTTTTTTTAATATTATTTTTCTATCTTTTTAATATATGCGTATTTTATCTTTTTTTTTGGTATCAGATCATTGCTTTTGACTCTCATTTCGCTTCGACAAGTGTGCCTAATATTTTGACCTGTAGCAACACCGCGCTCATGCTGTTCACCGCAATAGCTCACTATCATGGCGAAATGAAATTTGCAATCTTGAGCGTCACCCCTCTTTGCGTCCCAGAAGCACCTCTCAGCAGACCCTGACTCATCAGAACCATCCCAACAATAAATCCACAAGACGTCAGCGCCTCTGATGCGCTCGCGTCATCGCATCCCATCGGAGTCGGCTCCAGTCCCCCCTACGCCAAAACCGGAGAGTCTTGCAGCAAAGATATGAGCGGGCGTCTCAAAGTACACAAAGACACCATGGAGGACTTTTTCCATTCAAGAAAGTCACACACGGAAGCTGACAGCCGCAGCGCGTTGCTATTAATGGACGTGCCAGGTTACCTGCTGCAAAATTTCTTCCCACATGACAGCGGACAGGCCCTTACAACAAAAGGTTTGTCGTCAATTAACCCATGGTGGGAGTGGGGGCCAGGACCCCGTCACATCAAGACAATTTATTAGAAGAAGACAGGCATCTATCCGGACACCTGAATATGACTGGAGATGTTTCTGAGCAAAAAAAAAAAAAAGTCAGAGCTGATATTAGTGTTTCCCCAACACAAATCAGAGAAATCTCACGGCACATCACCAAACCAAAACATCAAAAAATGTATTTTACGTACCCCAAAATAAAGACGGTCTTGCCTTGCTAGATTCAAAAATTTGCACTTCCTCAAATGTGAAATCTCAGCCTGTTTAACTGACCCCAAAATCTCTTCTTCTGTTGTATGAATGGCAACTGCAACCGCACCTTTTCTTATCTGCAAATAGTTGATGAGTATTTCATTGTTCTACCTGTCACTATTTTCAGTAGACAGGCAGGCGGACAGAAAAAGAAATTGCCCCCACCGCCAATATGACTGATAGAAAAATTGGGCAGACATGCTGATCACAACAGAATGCACAAAAAAAGTCGCAAGGAGCCATGGCCAACATTTACCAGAAAGTTAAAAATTTGGGGCGAATTCAATTATGTGTGCCCCGTGAAATTTGACGGATCGGCATTAAAAAAAAAAAAAAACATTTTTTGCGAAGCAGTTTTGTGAATCAAGCACTTCATTTAAGAAGGAACTTTCAAATTTTGTGGTTCATCTTTTTCTTGGCGGGTTAATCCCAGGGATGTGAAGCTAGAATTTTTATTAAAGAAAAAATGTCAAAATAACAAATGAACACTTGGGTTTTTTTTAATATCATGAATAGCTTTTATTTCTTGACTTCAACTGTATTTTCTTGCTGAACTGATATGAAAACAATTTTGACCCAATTTTTTGTGGACCTCAAAAGTCACTTTTTTTGTCAATTCCCTCAGAAGAACTCCCTAGAAATTAGGGGAGGGGTGTGTGAATTCCAGCCCCTTGACACATTTGACTGATCACCATGAAATTGGGTGTCTATCATAACACGACGCATGAAAACGTTTCAAGGAGCCATGTCTAGACTTGAACAGGAAGTTGAGCATTTTGGATGTATTCCCCTAGGAGAACCCCTTGAAAAGTCTAGACAAAAATATAGAAATAAACCCCTGACACCACCTTCAATGAATGACACAAAATGAGCCCATTAGACCCCTAAGGATAACTAATAAAACAAACCACCGACTAATGTCGCAACTTTAGCTTGCGCTCTACCCCACGCTGCGACGACCGCCCTCCAACCGCCGTGTGAAAGTGTTCCTATCCCCCGGAGAAGCGATGACGGCACTCCGGTCCGCTGAGAGCTGTGATCCCTCGCAAATAGCCTCGTAATTAATTAGCTCTGCTCCCGTCTCTGCGGGACCGAAGCGCGCTTTGTCGCTCGTACGGGAACTCAACTCAGCGAGACTTGCCGCCTGGACCCACTGGTGGCCTGCGGGGGGTGAGGGTGGTGGGGGGGCCTCGCTGCAAGCCAAGCTCATCCATAAGTCAACGACGACGGGTATAGCCGTTGGGCCATCAGGCTGCCAGAACATATGAGGCGCTGTGAAATATTAACGCTGTACGCTAACTAAAAGGAGGACAAAGAGGTGAGTTGTTGCATTTTTTTTTGCCGTTAGAAGAGTCCAGTTTGATCTCCTGCGAGAAACTTAGCAGAACAACCCCATTTTAATCTCATCAAACCATAAAATGCCGCTTTCACACAGCCGTTGGTTGGCTTTGAAGGTAACGTACGACGACTTTGCTAATCTGCGTGAAAGGTATTGATACAGAAAGGGGGGCGGGTTTGCCAGCTTCCGAGGTGCAAGAAGCAACGGTTGTGACATCTGAAATAGTCGTCGGGCAGCGATAAATGTTTTCAACACAAGGCAGCAGAAGTGACATGGCAGTCCTTCCTTTCTGCTGTCCCCTTTCACACAGTTGTCATTCCATATCTGATATTACCTAAGATGATATTTCATTTGCAGGACTGACCTTAACGCTCATTAGGCTTCTGATACTAACTCGGAAAATATCCGGGTTTCATACACGGGAGAAATACCGCTGTAACGGGGCTGTTTGAAAGGGGCTGAATTTGTGAGGAAGCACACTTGAACATCAAATCAAATCCAAAGTCTACGCTGCTAAATTGTACATTTACGACTCAAGTCCAACACGCGGCGCCGGAATTGACACACCGGGAATCAACGACGTGTATTCAGTACAGTATATCAACGCAGCAAGAAGGCCAAACGCTTCCTGCTGCTTTGTCATCAGAAAAGTTCCAAATAAATAAATAAATAAACACCCACAGGTGCCCACTGACTGCTGGCACAAGAAGACAAATGCGTGACAAGCGCACTGGAGGACGCGGAGGAGGAGGAGGAGGAGGAAGAAGAAGAGGCAAAAATAATTCCTCTCCACTTAGGATCCGTGAATGCCGAGGAAAGACGATCGATTCGTCCCGATAGGCGCATTTTGCATACAATATAACCTTTCAAACAGGAGTTAAACACGTGATTTTTTCCCCCCAAAGGAATAAAAGGACCGTTGAAAAAAATGTGCTACAGGGACATTTTAGGAAGAGCCTGTCAAGTGCATACATGTTTGAAAATACAGTCAAACCTCGGTTTTCGTCCATAATCCGTTCCAGAAGGCTATTCGAAAACTGAAATTGTTCGAAAACCGAAACCACACTCTTTTTAAAATAAAAATGTTTACTGAACACGTCTGCTCACAATGGAAAGCAAGACGAGGAAGCGTCACTTCCTCGTCTACCCGAGGAAGCGTCACTTCCTCGTGGAAGGAAGGCGAGAGGAGTCAAATGGTGCATTCAAGTGCACTCAGTTTGTTCGAGATCCGAAATTTGTTCGTCATCCGAGGCATATAAAAAACTCAAAGTTTTTGGTCGAAAACCGAATTGGTCGAGAACCGAGACATTTGAAAACCGAGGTTTGACTGTAATTGTTTTTGTCTGAGATGTCTTAGCTATAAATGACAACAGATGGTAAAATCCTCATTGCGCAAGTTTATAGGTCACACTTATAAACAAATATGATATGAAAATATCTCCAAAATCTGGTTTGCTATCTTTTTTTTTTTTAAATCAGTGTCAAAAACGAGTTTTGTCACACAAAGCCAACTTTGACTGAAATTTGCTGTGGAATTGCCGAAAATGTAAAAAAAAAAATACAATATGCCGACAACTATGGAGCACTGAAGAATGGAGAGGTAATGTTAAACTACTTTCACCATTTCAGTTTCGGGGGGAGGGGTTCACTGAGGCACTTTGGCCTCAGTCTGAGTCAACGGTGCCCCAATATACAATAACTTGAGCACGGCATCATGCATTTAGCTCGCCTGCTACGCCCACATGCTAAAATGCTTCTTTTGCAAGTTCTGATGTGAAAAAGGCTGAAGGTATAAGAGGAGTAGTGATTGATGGTGTGAAAGGGGAGCGCAGAAAGCAAAAAAAACCCTGTTGTTCCGCCTCCGATATTACCATGGAAGCCGTCAAATTCACCCATAGCGGTGCCTTTCACACAGAGTTCCAAGCCAGGAAAAACATGAAGATACGACTTTCATGTGAAATCGATTGTGATTTTGAAATAGATGTGAAAAAGGACTCCAAGCGTTAAAAAAAAAAGCAGAGGGAGGGGGTGAATGCGTGAAAGGGTATCATAGAATACAGGGACGGAGGGGGTGATTTTCGATCACATACACTCTTGCATTGCAGACAAAAAAAAAAAAAATTGAGATGTCTGCTTTTGCATTTTAAACTCTTCTTCCCTTCCCTGTCAAATTTGCAGGTTGACACCCCCATTTTACACCAATACCTTTTACGCAGACCTACAACACAACATGGGCTTTCCAGCTGGTTTGTTGATGTATTCAAAGCCATGGGGGAAAAAAAAAAAAAAAAAGAAATAATCCATAGGGAGATTTTCTTTGATCCTTGCCAGCTTTCTGCAGCGGTTGACACACATACGGCAAATGTACGCACACACGCATACACAGCAGCAAAGATGAAGCACTGCAGTGAGTGCGAGAAACTCCTCCCGTCATGGCAGCTAATTCCTCCATTCTCAGCGTTACGACGGAGGAACGAGCGTGCGTGTTTTCCACTGGACTTGAATGCAGCGTGAAAAACTGCAAACAAACCCATGACACACACACACACACACACACACACACAGACATGCACGCGCACACGTTCCCATCCCGGCCCGTCCATTGCAGCTAAATATAGAAACGCCAATTTGATGATGCTGCGGTGATGGTAAAAAAAAAAAAAAAAAGCCCCATAGCCCCTCTAACCCACAGCAACCCCCTCCTCGCAGCCTTTATAGAGAAATTAGCCCCAATAAAATGAGTGTGAGTTCATCGTGGCAAGTGTGAATTTCCCAGCTTATGAGGTGATATCAGAGGCGGGACAGTGGTGGTTGTGTGAAAGGGGATAGAGGAGCTTCATATATGAAGTGTCGCACCCATCACTCACTTCTCAAACTCTGCGATGTTGAAAGCAAATTTTCCGACTTTTAAGGTAGAATCAGAGGCATTATAGAAGGGTGAAAGGGGATAACTCGGACCAAGGTATAAAATTCAACCACTGGGGGTGATCACTGCCTGGAACCAAGGTATGGACAAGCAAAACCTCTCCTGCCCTGTTGCATTGAAAGATGTTTTATCAAATTCGCAGGCTTCCGAGGCATAACAGAGCGAAAATTAACACCCGTGACTTATCACTGTCCAATGACCTGTGTGAATGGTACCGATATGGAATGTGGGGTTGAAGTTGGCATGTACATAAGCTGTGCTGTCCGGTAGTATCAGAGAGGAGAGACAATTGTGTGAAAGCGGATAGCAAAAAAGCACTGTGCAAAGAACTTGAATTGACTTTGCTGCAAGAGCATGCCCTTTCACGCAGCCCCCATTCTGCCTCTGATATTACCTCCGAACCAAATAAAAGTGCAGTTCAGTCGCCATTCTGTTGCGGAATATGTTCCTTTCGCACAGAACAGCGGCCCAGGAAACTTTGATGTGAAACTGATGTTGTATTGAAATGGAAGTGAATGGGGGAAGGGGTGTAACATTTAACACCCTAAATTCCGTGCACACCCTCGTCCCAGCATTGCAGATTCTCCTTGACACACGGCCGTCATTTGGCCTCTGATACAACCTCGAAAACCAGTTGATTCGCAGGTTCAATACTTTGACACTGTTAAGCCAGCATTCCGTATTGGTAGCCTTTCACACAGACCAATGACAAAGGAAAAAGCCAGCTTTGACAGACTGTGTGAAAGGGGCTCCTGTGTGAATCTTGACAGGCATCATTCGTCCGCCAGACTGAAACCATCCCCAAAAACCCCCGCTCGGCATCTGACTGATGACAAACGTCGAGGCCACGTGGACAGCGTTAAATGAGTAGAATGAATTAGCCTGAGCGGCGGCAGCGAAGTAGGACAGAGCGCTGGGGAGGCTTCCTGTCCCAGATTGGTCGTTAACCGACTGCGAGAAAGTGGGAGAGAGGGTGAGTGAAGGCACTGGCTAAATCTGGAGTTATGAAGCACAACCCCCATAAGCAGCAGAGCAAATATTGGAAAGAAAGCCAAGACGCGCTTGGACAAATAAAAGCGGGCGAAGCTGAGAGGAGCGCGTGAAAGCTTCTTGACGAGCTGTCGATAAAACCGTCCCTGCTCTTCTTCTTCTTCTTCCCACGCTCTGATGCTATCGCGTTCCTCACCAAATAATCCAATTAATGCTAATTAATCATCTTTTATCTCCAGCCAGGATGCTGTCAAATTTTCCCGGGTAGTATCAGACAGAGGGCAGATGGCAGCTGTGTTAAAGGGGATAGCCACTTACGTTCACCCGGTTATTTTATTGCACCTTTGATACTAGCCTTATTTCGTAGCAGTAAATTTCACACGGGACAACAGGCCAGGAAAATTCTGACCAAAAAAAAAGCCAATTGATGTGATGCTGAAATTGATGGTGAAGGTGATCTTGAAAATAATTGCCAAATTTCTCCAGCTCCCGAACTGGGAGGAGCCGTGTGAAAGGGGGTAGAAGAACACAACGGGGTGGTAATTACTGCTTGTCTCAACTGTTAAACTTCACATCCGTCCCACCAAGCCACAGGGGTGGAAAAATTAAACGCCCGAAACTCACGTCACAGATTCCCCTTACACACAGCCACTGTTCCACTTTTAGATGGCAATAAGATGGCAAATTTGTTGATTACATTTCTTGACTGCTCTTGTCAAAGGGGGTCGGCGAAGACAGGACATTGGGAGTGACAAATTCAACGTCAGATACATGTCTGGTTTTTGCACAATCCCCTTACACACAGTTGTTGTTCCGCCCCTTTTAGGCCTCCGAGCCTGCAGGACCTTTCATACAGAGAGGAAACCATTAAAAAGGCAGCTTTGTGAAATCCTGACTCTGTGTGAAAGGGAATTCACATAACAGCTACAACGGCTGTGTAGAAAACTGCTATTGAAAAGCTAAAAATATCAAATTTCTGACTAAATGTTTTGTCGTCTGTCACTGGTTTGCTCTCGTCTTCCCAAAGAGTTGCTAATGAATGCTAACGAATGCGTCGTTGCTCGCTCAATCTGCAAGACATACGGTCAAGTCTCACGCAACCAATCGTGCAGTCATCCCGCTCTCGCCCGCCGATGACATCACCAGCGAATCTGAACTTTGACTGGCGCTCAAAATCGAAGGACTGACTCATCTCAGTCAGCGGTGGAACAATAGCGAGCGACGGTTGTGACAAAAGCTCTTGAACGTCATTCGGGACAATACAGCCAGGGCGGAGGAGGTTTTTAGACCGAGAAAAAGGTTCAAAATGTTGCCGTTCTATCCATCCATATTCTCTACTGCTAGTCTTGTATGCAAGTAAGTAGAACTGTGCCACCGGAATCTGAATTACAAAATGAAATTTTATGACCATCAAAATATTCAATTTGGGACTTTTCAGCTTAAAAAAAAAAAATTCAACACTCGGTCGTCAAAAGGTCACTTGCATGTCACTCGGAGAAGCCAGGCCAAAATATTTAGAAATACTTTTTTTCCCCCCAGATTTTTAATTGTACTTTGTTTTGTTATTGTCACTTTTTTTCTTTATTACACAGGCCAACAGCATTTTTTTTTAATCAGGAAGCTTCTTGTGTCACTAAAGGCATTGATGCAGATGAAGAAAACGCCTTTACTTTTTTTCCATACCACAAAAAGTTTTTTTAAATTTTATTTTCGTGCAGATATTTGTTACTATGACGTTTCAGAAAAAACGGAATCTCCGATTAAAAAACAAAAACAAAAAAAGTTGACCAATTTTGTCAGTCATACCCAAACATTAAAAGCAAAAGAAAAAAACAGTAAGCAAATAGCAAAAAATGGCAAATAATTGATCGGCAATCAAACTTAAAATTTTTTATTTTTTTTTAACCCAAGAAATTCTTGACTAACTGGGGATGTACTGCCAATTGTCTTCATTTTCCAAGAAACACGGTGGTTGGCTCCAAAAGAAAAAATAAAATATGTGAATCCACTGGTACCAAGCAGCGAACATGTGCGGGATTTGCCAAAGTCTTTTGCACAGAACTAGTGTGCCTTCACTGTAGTTTTTTTGCCGCACATTTTTTAGTGCTACAAACACAAAAACTGCACACCGTGGGTGGGGAAAAAAATTAATTAATAAAAAAATACACTGCACAAAATTACACTGGTTCAATGCAGTTTTCAGGAGGGATTTTTACGCACCAATTGGCCTCAACTACTAGCCCTTTGGCATTCATCCTGAGCCGGAGTCTCACAAAATTTGCTGACATCTCTTGAGATTTTGTGTACAAGTGATTGATTGTCCTTGATTTTTCCACTAATTTTTTTTTTAATTTTGGTGGCCCCACTCTGCTGTTAAAAACCGAAAGCCCCACAAAAAGCACAAGAACGTATCCTTTATCGACAAAAGGGCTAACACATTCTCACTCGTCCGAAATCCAACGGCGTTTTCCAAAGACTTGTGAGATTTACACACCATTTCTTAACTCATTCACTCCCAAAGACGTTTTTAAACGTCTTTTCAGACTTGGTCTGGAATCGGCTGGTACTGAATGAGTTAATCTTCTATCGATGTGGCTTTGCACAGTAGTTTTTAACGCCACCCCCCTCCCACCCAAAACTGTGTTCAAATTCAACACACAGCGACACATGCAAAAAAAGTGGCAAACAACCACACTGTTTCCACACCGCTTCATGTGATTTTATGCAGGAGTTGGCCTTTTTTTTTTTTTTTACACACACACACACACACACACCCACCCCCTAACATACATCCATACTGTACGTGGGTGGGACTTGGAAGACGTGACATGAAGCAGCAGCTGCTCCACTTACACACTCACACATACACACACACACACAACTACGTTAGCATTTGGCAGCGATGCAGCATCTGGGCAACCTTGCTCCAGGGCATCCTGGGAGCTCATAACACGCACATGTAGTAATAACACTTAATCATGATAAGATTGAAGCGGTTCTTACAGTCTTGTCGATCTCCCCTTGATGATGGTGAATGTGGAAAAAGGAGAAGTCCGGAGGAGGCGACGAGGCGAGATGCTGCTGTTGGGGAGGAGAGAGAGCAGTGTGAGAAAAGGAAAAAAAAAAAAGAAAAAAAAAAAAAAGGAAGACCGAAGATTGAGAAGCAGCACCGTGGTAACCAAGGTGCCTCTCTCGCTCTCTCTTCTCGTCTTCCTCAACGGGATGGGGGAGCGTTTATCCTGTCCACCTCCCGGAGTGACACTCACTCGCTCCCCATTCCTCCCCTACCGCGCTCGCCCCTTGCACGCCCCCCCCCCCCACCCCCACATTCCCCGCCCCTCCTCTTCTGCAGCTCCATCCTGGGTATCCCCCGCTTTTCTCTCATCCTCCCCTCCCCTTGGCTTTGATGTTTGGACAGAGCGAAAAAGAGAGATAAGGCAATGAAAGGGAGATGTGGAGCAGATTAGCGGCATGACTCAACGTGAGCGACCGTCTCACAATGGGGGGGGGGGGGGGTATTGCTGCAGTTGCTTCTTATGAAACACGGAAAGGTCAGCAGGAAAAACAGGAAGTCCGCTGTGAAAACTCTCGGGTCTATGCTAATTTTCTGGAGTTCTTAGGGGGCTAACATGATCAAATGCAGAGGTCAGCAACCTTTTGGAAACAGGGGAGCTGCTACCGGTTTCTTACGCATTTCTGTAAGTAGCATTGCACGTGATGAAAACATTTCAACAGCAAAGTCGACCCCGACTACTTACACGGGATAGAGGCAGTGGCTCGTTTCGGCTGTGGCCTCCCCCTCCAAAGTTTCATTTTTAGCTCCAATGATTTACGATTACAAAGGCCCGATGTGCTGCCGGTGTTCACGGTGTTGGTGAGATTGCATCAGGGATCAGTTCTGAGCTCCTTCCTCGATGCATGAGTGATGGACAGGCCGACAGATGAGGTAAGACTGGATTCTGGACCAAGGCGTTCGCAGACGATATTGTGATTTGCAGTGAAAGCAGGGAGAGGCTGGATGAACATTTTGAAAGGTAAGAGGCATGGTCAGAAATGGGGAGGAATTTAGATTAGCCAGAGACAGAATTGATATGCCTGAATTGGGAATAGGGCGGGAGAGTAAGGCGAGCGGGAGAAGCGATAATGAGAGTGGTGGACTTTGTAGACTGAGTGTCAACAGTCCAGAGCAAATGGTGAGGATGTGAAGAAAATGCTATGAGCAGGTTGGAAATGGTGGAGGAAAGTGCCAGTCGTGAAAAGAGTTTGTGTGATGAGGCGAGGGGGGGGTGCATGATGTCCGGATTTTGAAACTGTGGCACTGAAGAGACAACAGGAAGCAGAGATGACGTTGAGATTGTGTCGAGGATAAGATTGGTGGGATAAGATTACAAATAAGCTCATCAGAGGGATGGCCAAGGTTCAAAGATTTGGGGACCAAGTAAGCAAGAGCAGACGTAGATGGTTTGGACAAATCCAGAAAACTCGCATCTGCTGCAGTGGAGTGGATCCATTTTGTTGCGGCAACCCTCTACCTCCACTGCCGGCACCTTTGGCGTATTGTTTGGGGTGCTACAGTGAACATTGGTGCGGGTACTCCTTCCACAGAAATCAAATCCGTGGAACTTGATCTCCCTTTCCACTGAGGTCACTGAGGATCCCTCCAGCGACTGCCTGGTAAGGTGTTCCGGGCGCATCCAACCTGCGGGGAGCCTCAAGGATGACACCCTGGAAAAAAAATGTCTCCCGAATGGTCTGGGAAAACATTGAAAATCAAGGCCAACCATGGATTTCACCTATGCTAAAAGCTACGTCATTAGCAGTGCACATCAGCGGAGATGAATTTTGAAGTACGTAAATCACAGAAGAAAAATAAAAATCCAGATAAAGGCGTAACAGGGAGCCATGGACTTAACTCATGTTCCTGATAGCTATTCCTAATATTTTGATGAGACACGACTCAAATTATTAGTAATAGAACTTCACTCAGCGCAGTCATATACAGTCAAACCTCTGTTTTCGAACGTCTCAGTTCTCGTCCAATTCGGTTTTCGACCAAAAATTGATTTTTTATGCCTCTGATGACGAACAAATTTGAGCTCTCGAACAAACTGAGCGCACTTGAATGCACCATTTGACTCCTCTCGCCTTCCTTACACGGGGAAGTGACGCTACCTCGTGTTGCTTTCCATTGTGAGCAGATGTGTTCAGTAAACATTTTTATTTTAAAAAGAGCGTGGTTTCAGTTTTCGAACAACCTTCTGGAACGGATTATTTATATATATATATATATAACATTTTCTAGCTAAAATGTCATGAACACTCAAACACATAAAAACGACTCCAGAAGGTGAAATATGAAAAGCACTAAGAGTCTTTAATAATACAAGCTACATTTTATACATTTCTACAGCAAACTTTTTTTCTTTTTTTTTAGTAAGACTAACACTTTTTAGGAGATGGGGATTTGGAAAAGGGAGGTGGCTAATATAAACTTTTACAACAGCGGATGAGAAAGTCATTACAAGTCATATAATATATATTTATATGTATATATATATTTTTCATCTCTATATCCTGCTCAATAAGGTTTTCGTCCCATTAAATAACAGTAAAACATTTCGTCCTATCAACAATCAAGGTGAAGTATAAATTAGGTTCAAGCACCATTTAGTTTTAAAACCGGGACCGGGAAGAGGCCAAGTTTCAAATAAATACACGACGATACACTGGGATGTAAGGCTGCCATGGAAACACGACAATCATGACGACACGGGCGACCGTTGGAAAAGATGACGACAAACACACACGTAGTGGAAAGATTGTCACCGTTTGTTCCTCAAA
The DNA here is from genome assembly GCA_018466805.1 of Hippocampus abdominalis. NCBI lineage: Eukaryota > Metazoa > Chordata > Actinopteri > Syngnathiformes > Syngnathidae > Hippocampus > Hippocampus abdominalis. The sequence continues at coordinate 11,356,715 of CM031709.1, forward strand.
AGATAAATTATTTGCTTGACTGTGGATGACAGCGGACCTTCCACAGCTCATTAAATTTCATAGAAAAGTCTTAAAACTTAAAAGCCATAACTGAACGTCATGTAAGTATAACGACAAGCTATACAAGGAACCGTTTTTCATCATTTACGAGCTTGTCATCCTACACCTTTTGCAGTTTCCGGAAAACCGGGGTATCCGTAACTGAACCGAAGCACCTTTTCACACCAGAACTCACTAGAGTTGGGATATTTATATAGACGGATTAGCGTGATATATTAAAATTGATGTGAAAGGGGCAACGGGCAGGGCAGAGGCAATGTGAAATTCATAATTACTTGGCGTATGGCGTGATGTATAAAATTGTTGTCAGACAGCAACGGCTGCTTTCACTAAAACAAGGCAGGAGTGGTGAGTGTCGGGTGTTAAGACTTCAAACTTCCATGCTAGGTGTCCACTATCCCCCTTTCACACACAGACAATGTGCCGTCTCTGCCGTGCCCCTAAAAGCATGTGGGGAAGCCGCGTAACCCCCGGCATTGCATCAAACTGGGGAGTGTCTGAAAGGGAATCACAGAAAGCTGGAATAGAGGCTTTAAAATTCTGACCTGACACTTGGCACCCTGACATCTGGTGTGATGTTGAAAATAATAGTTCTCAAACACCACAACAGGCTGGGAGAAATTAGTGGCTGCGGTTTAAATTTCAAAAACCCCATTCTGGCTGCTGGCTACCCATTTTCAGACAACGACCATCCTACCTCCGACATGTCGGGAAAATTTGGAGGTTCAACCAACCCTTCCAATCCGTTTATCACAGAAAAGTGAGGGAAATATTCTGACAGTGCAAAAGGGGCTATGACACTGACACAGATGCTGCTACCACATTGTTGGGAATTTTTGACCGGATTTCACATCAAATTTTAGGTAGCTTTCAGACAACAAAAAATAAAAACGTCTGAAGTTCCACTCTGAGACTTGACAGCTTCGCAGCAGTCAATGGCAACTGCTCAACTACTAAAAACACATACGCACGCGTACAAACCGTGACAAAGGAGATTATCGGGGGTATAAAAAGCGGAAGCTTTCAAAAAGTCTGATAGGAAAGACTGAGGCACGAAAATGCCCGTTAAAAGCCCAGCACACCAGTCGCATGCCCCAGACACTGCATCTGTGACTTGTCGCCAATACAATTCATCATCAATTTGGTCATCTTCCGGGCTCATTACAATGATGGAAAACTAAGAAACCCTCAAAATAGCTTTGCAAAAACATGCGAGTATATTCCTGTGGATCAGTCAGAGTATTGGAGGTCTAAATCCACAGTTCCGTCCGTCACAACCAGCCTGACCCGCTTGGGTTTGGTAGGGCCCATGGAGTGAGATGTTGGTCCATAGTGTGGTATGTCCTGGTGGTCGCCTGGGTGGTTCTGGTGGTGAGCGTCCTTCTTTAGGCGTTCGTCCAGACCCCCTTTGTGTCCCGAGAAGTTACCCATGGAAAACGAGGGCTGGTTAGATGCCTGAGAACCGCAGGGTTCCAGGACCAACCGCCCCTGAGTGCCAGACGGTTCCATCAAGCAATGGTAGGTGTAGTTTGTGGGGCCGAGTCCGTGGTAACCTTCGGGCCCGTCCCTGAGACCCAACGTCAACGAGTGGTCGCCGCTGAAATTGAGTACATAAGGGGGTCCCTGTGGTCCATAAGAGAAGGAGGCCGCCGGGTGGCTCTTGCCGACCGATGCCGGTGTGCCGGGCGGCGTACTGTGGACCACTTGAGGACTGCTGTGATGTGACATTGGAGAAAGAGACGACGTGAAGCTAAAATCAAATGGATCCTGTTGAGGGTAACACGGCTGGTTCTTGTCAGAGCCCAGCGGAGTGGATTTGTCATGTTTGGAAGTTTTCTCCTGTGGGAAAGAATAACTGTCTTTACTGGGGAAGAAGAAAGGTCTCGGCAGCGCAGAGAAGTTTTTGTACGTCAAGGTGGTATCGTCCTGCTTATCGGAGGCTGGTTTACTTCGGATGAATGACGAGTGCAAGGATGAGCTGTGTTTGTTGAAATAGATGCTGGACCTGCTGGGGTTAACGGAAGGAGCAAAATAGCCTAGGTTCTGAGCAGAATGAGTGCTTTTGTGGTGACTCTGCGGGTCCTCACTTGGGTTTTCTGTGGATTTTGTTCCGAATGTTTTAGATGTAGAGTGGCCGCCGGCAGCCACGTGGTCTTTGGAGGGAACACTGTACAAGTTCTGGCTTGGGTTACCGCCCTGAATTTTAACAACCCTGTGGATCACAGTGGGGGACTTATCCTGGATGTTGAAGGGATTGTCAGGGAAGGGGTATGGATTTCTTCCAGCTAAGAGTTGAGGATTGAGGAATTTACCGGCCATCGGAGATGCCAGGACAGGCTTCATCTGGGGGACGCCTCGCTGCGCAGTAGACTGGCAGTTTGGAAAAGACTGGGGCTGTTTGGAAATTGACATGCGGTGGAAGGGTCCATTGGTTTTGAGGTTGGATGTAGCTCTCGACTGGCTGCTGCTTGGTTTGGCGTTCAGGGTGGGCTGTACTAAAGGAAGAGTATTCTGAGACATGGTAGCAGGTGTGCCAAATATGCGAGGTTTGCTAACCACGGATGAGGAATGATATTTTAAGTCCTCTCTGGACAGCCTCATTCCGGGATTTTTACTGAGAAGGTGGTCCTTTCCCGCCAGTTCGGGATTGGTGAACGCTGAAAAACTGAAGCTTGCTTGGGGTGGGATTCTGCCAGAGGCACTCTTTGCCTCACAGTCCAGAGGAACGGAATCATTCTTGGATGTGAGAAGAGTGGGGAAGAAGTGGAGATCGTCACTGGTGAAGTTGTTGTCGGGTCTCGGGGAGCCGAGGTAAGGTGTCTCAGTGGGCCACGTGTCAGAGGGGCTGTGCGATAGCGGGCTACTGAAGGGGTCCGTGGGGGGATCCAGTGAACACAGATCGGAGGGCGATGAGTTGAGGATGTTCTGCGGCTGATCATAGCCTTCGAAGTTGAGACACTGGAAGTCCAGAAGGTCGTCGCAGCAGTTTGCGAAGTTGGGCTCGCCCGGTAGGATGTTGTCCGCAGTTGGGAACGGTGGAGACTGGGACTGGGGCTGGATGATGGAACTGGAAATTCCAGACAAGGCGGTTGTCTTTTCCAAAAACTGTGAAGAGCAAAGACCCTCAGAGAGCCTGGAGAGGCTGTTGTCAATCTGTTGGAGGGACTGACTGAGGCAGCTCGCGGGTGTCTCCACAGGGCCACACTTGGACACCATTTTTTGCCGCTGCTTCCTGCCGCCACTGCAGGCTTCCAGTCGCTCAGCAGTTATGTTCGCTGCGGCCGCGCTCTCTGGGGTCTCGCTTTGAGGGGACGACAGGGAAAGCGGTGAGAGCGACAAAGACATCTGCAGCGCTTCAGTTTTCTGGAGCAATGAGTGACAGTTCAACTTCTGAGTCAACGGTGGTGGCTCCTCTCGGACCTTGCTTAAGTCCAGAAGTCCTGGTATTTGCTGGGCTAAAGGGGGACTTCGTACCTCTCGCTTCACAGGTGTATCCATTTTAACTTCGGACTGGTTCTGCCCCTCATCCTTGTCGTTCACCTCCCAGATGTCCTTCACCTTTCTGCGCAATTTGAGAACCGGCAGGGGAACACCTTTAAAATCCATATTGGACTCAATTTTCTGCTGCGACCCACGATCAAACATGCAGCAGCTTCTGGTGAACCCATCTTCCGTTTTCGTTTGACGGACAAAAGATGACGTCTCACTCTGGGTTTTGTCCAACTGAAGGCTTGAACCAGAAGGAATCCCGCCGTCTGTTTTTTCTTTGCTCTCTTCTCTGTCCAGCTCTGAAATTGTGGACACATTCTTCCTCTCGCCCCGTTTTTTCAAGCGAAGGAGTCTGCTTTTGGACTTCTTACTGGCCTGCACATGGGCCTGAGCCGCCTGCATCTCCATGCTCAATTCAGACACTGAATCCATGATGGCTTTAAACGGATCGTTGTTGAGTTCCTCCTCCTTTTCCATTTTGATTGTAGAGCCCAATTCGTTGCTCTGCATCTCCCACAATTTCCCTCTTCTGCGCTTGAAACGAATCCTGAAGTTAAGTTCTGGCTTTGTCTCCTCAACATCACTTGGTTCCAAAGCTGACGGTCCCTTCTGAGAGTCTCTCTCTTTCTCATCCTTCGTCTGATGGTTCCTGTCGAGCTGAACAGTCTTTTGTTTGCTGTTCTCATCTTCCCTCTCAGATTTAAACGTGTGAACTTTCCTCAGTCGACTCTGAGGAGTTTCAATAACTCGAGGCCTTAGCACCCTGCCCACGTTTTGCCTTGTGACTCTTCTGGAGCACACCCTCTGGAATTTTGCTCGCGTCCTTTTGCTTTTTTTGTCATGTTTGATAGACTTTTCTGGATGACGATTCAGTTCCTGCCTTGAGGACGGGCCGGAAACCTCTTTCCGGCTAGTGGCAGAGGCAGCGGTTACGCCTTGCTCCGGCTCCACAGCACTGCGGAACGTCCGCTTCTTCAGAGGTATGTTGGACTGCATGGCGTCAAGGTGCTGAGCGGTCTGGCACAGGTTGGCACATGAAATAGGTGACTGGAGAGGTAGTGTGTTGAGACAGGTTGCCACCGGTTCCCCGATCTGGGTTGGATTCTGCACAGTGGGGACTAAACTGTTTTCTGTGCTGTTGGATTTCAGCTCGGCTTTAGTCTTTATTCTTCTGTGGCTTTTCTGCCAACGTCCGCCATTCCGTCTTGCTGCCACATGACTGCCTGCATGGATTTCTTTCGCATTTGAGGGGGAACTATCACCACCATGTGGTTGCTTGACTACTGAAGCTTTATCGTTCTTCAAAAAATCAGACAGGAGGACCTTGGCCTGCTTTATGATTATGTCATTGCTTGGATTGTGTAATGGTTTGTTTGCAGTGCAATTTAATGGTTCTGAAACAACAACCTCACTTGGATTTGGAGATTTAACACCCTGCAAGTTATTCTGTTGGCTCGTTTTTGCACCGGACACCGTTTTACATTCAGTAGCTGTGGCATTTCTTTTCTTTTTGGGTTCTTCCGGTTTAGCTTTTTCTGGTTGTGTACCCTCTTCCGCTATTGTCTGGATTTCAATAACCTTGTCCTTCCCGCCTTCCTCGAGATGAGAGGAGTCACCCACTGCCTCTTTTGAGGCGTGCCGCTTCCGTAGTGTTCCCTGATCAATGGCCTTAAAGAACATTTCCCGCACTCCTCGAGGGGCTTCGGCGGCACAGCGGCCCGGCGTAATCGGGGATGGTGGTCCCTGCCTCTGCTGGGATTTCTGTGTGCTCAGTGGTCTGAGGCCCTGAATCTGCCTCATCTTCCCTCTCAGCTCCTCCCTTATGTCCCGGTTGTCAACACTCAGTCCCGGTGCCTCTTCGCAAGGCGCTGAGATTCGAGTGAGGCGGACGGTCAGGTATTGCTTGAGTGACAGTACTGGTTTGTCCGAAATTTTCTTACAAGGGGCCGGGGCACTCTGACAGACGCTGGGCTCCAAGTTCTCTTGCTCCTTGCTCTCCTGCTTTTTCGTGATGGAGGTTTGGTCCAGGTCGACCCTGTCCGTGCTTCTGGTTCTGGACGAGCTCCTCAAGGGAACCCCTCTGACAGATTTCCCATTGGGGCCTACCCGAACTCTGTTCTTCTGAACACGACCTAGCGAGAAACGCTTCACGTTGGCGGTTGTCCTTGGTTTGACCAACTCCAGCTGCTGCAGGAGGGCCCTCTCTTTGCTTTTGGGATCCTTGCAGACAAGCAAAAAGTCCAGCGAGTGGCGCCGCACCCTAATCCTCAGGTCCCGTATCACGCACTGTGACAGGAGCGGCAGCGTTCGTTGCTCTTCACACGGTCTGGCGAGTCTGTGGTTCTGTAGCCTCCACTTATTTGTCTGGTTCCACTTTCGGTTTTTAAGGGCGTTCTTCCGCATCTGATGGGTGAAAGAGTTCCTAGAGGGGATAGCTAGAAAGCAAAAGACAAAGTCAAGTCACTATGGCGAGTTCCAATTTCCAAAAGCACAGTCCTATCTTGACTTAAACGTTTTAATTCATCCTGTAACCAAGCTGGTAACACAATGTATTCAGATATCAAAACAATTTCCTCAATTTAAATGCAAGTACCGTAATTTCCGGACTATAAGCCGCGACTTTTGTCACACGCTTTCAACTCTGCGGCTTATTTAATGAAGCGGCCTATATAAAGACTTTTTTAACGGCCGCCTGTGTACCGTCTTTCTTTGTAAATATCTCATGTAACAATATGGGCACCTGCGGCTTATAGACAGGTGCGGCTTATGTGTGTACAAAATGTTTTTTTCCTTTAAAAATGTAGTGGTGCGGCTTATAATCAGGTGCGGTTTGTAGTCCAGAAATTACGGTAATCTATTACAGACCATTATAAACCCCCAACAATTATTCTTTTGAAGACAAAACGGGCACGGCATAGTTTGAAATAACTACCCAAATTTTTGGTACTTAGGACTTTGTGTCAATACACTCTATAGTGTATTGACTGAGTGAAGGCTCTTGTAGTATTTGTGTGTTGTTGCATGTGTGATGCGGCGAAGCCCAGTGGCTTCAGTGTGAGCCTCTGCACCATGTTTGTCTGCGACTGTAGCTCTCCTTGTCCACATGAGAGGTCAATACATGACCTTAACAATTTTTTTTCTCACTTTATTTGAGCTGCGGTGATTCTGAAGCTAACTCGCAAAAAAAAACTAAAAAAAAAAACGTAACGCTCATAAGTCAGGGTACCAAGTGTACTGTATATTTCATTAGTTGTTACAAGCAAAAGTGAAGAGAAAAGCCCTGAGAGAATACCTGAATGTAATCCTGGAATAATAGGTCTGGAGTTTAAGTGTCCCTTCTCTCGCTGGTGCCGAAGGTAGCGCTCCCGGAGGCGGTACTTCTGGCCCACGGAGTCTTTTGTTTCCTCGCATTCCGGCTGCTTCCCTCTGTGTTTAAAGTGACCTTCCCCTTTCCTAGAGGAGAATCAACGCTGGTGCGTTAGACATAACTCAAAACGTGTCCGAAAGATCCAGCGAGAAGAGCCAAGCGACACACCTCTCGCAAGTGCAGCACTCGCACATTTCGTTGCCCTCGCCAAAGAAGCTGGCGCCGTAGTAGCACGTGATCTCCTCCCCAGGCGAGATGGGTCGAATCACCTCCACGCAAGCGCCGTTCTTCTCACCGGGGACAAACTGGGCGTGGGGTTGGGTGACAGGTGGGGAAAGACAAAGGGTTGGTCGGGCCCACAGGAGATGCGCAGATAGACAGATGGCAGGGACAATAAAATCTGATGCTCAACGTTTAGAAGTAATCAAGTCAATGGTGTGGATCATTGTCCAGGTTAGACCCTCGTATTACTTTGTCTCTGATGAAAGAATGTTTGCTCACCTTGCAGTTTGGCTTGCAGTCTTCGAGCACAAACACAAGACAGACAGACAAAGATGTGATTAGTTTGGGCACAAATCAATCAAGTCGAATAATGCCATTCCCTCAAAGGGACTTTGTGGGATTAAATTCCTAAACACTCAAAAGATCCTTTATCGCGCAACAGCAAACATTCCCGAAATATTTTGGGGGTGCAAATTAGAAGTTTGTTTTCTGTTATGGCTTTAAAACTTGTGCTTCAAATGTACATTACGCCATTTATACAAGCAAAGTGTATAATACCGTCTCGGAACTCCGCTCCGGTCATCATTATAAATCATCAATAGATTACCGATTGTTAGAATTCTGTCCATTGCGTTCAATTTACTTGCTGTAACATTCAGTTCCAAGAATTTTTAATGCCACCTAATGTTTCTTCACTAAATATAACCATTAATGGTGGATAATGTACAATAATAATATTATACGTCTATATTTAGACAAATTTGCGCCAACTTTTTTTTTTTGACAAAATGTCATTAGAAATTAAATGTGTTTATTGGGTTTGTGGCAACTGGAGGTTTATGACAAGATTCAAGGTTGTTTTTTTTCCCGGATAATTACCCTTCATGTCGTTTTTAAGAATAAATCTTCATTATCCTTGAAAATGACATTTAATCCTTCCATTTTGGAAAGAACAAATTCAAGACTATAATGAAGAGTGGATTTTTAGGACCATTGAAGACCAGATACAATCCTTAAATATTTATTTAAGAAAATCAAACTTTTTAAGGATCTGGGCACAACGAGTATATTGACGCAATGACGCCAGAATGGAATTTAAAGGGGTACTGTGTAAAAATGTGTTTATTTTACACTGTTCATTTTTTTTGCTACTAATATTGTATTAATAACACGCAAAAAATATGTTCTATCACATCAATGTATATATATTTCTGAAGTATTTGTAGGTTAGGTAATCATTATATATCTTTCATAGGGTGGGCCTCCCCTACAAGAGGCTGCCATGTTTTGCACGCCCAAGGATACTCGAAGGAGACAAACTGAGCTAACGTAGTTTCTCAACTTGATGACTACAGCGTGTTTAAAAACTGCCATGAACTTAGTCCATCACTTGAGGACAAGTCTTTTGGGATGACATTTTGCTTGCACCATTGCTGAAGAAATTGGTGGTACGCATGCGAAGAGCTTCGAAATGCATGCGCTGCATTCTATCAGTTCACCACTAGATGGCAGTAAAGATTCTACACGATGTACCTTTAAGTCCTGATGAATTGCAGGTTTAAGGGTGATAGAGTATGTCATTTTAAAGACTAAGACCATTAATTATGCATAAAAACATTGTAAACTTTCAATTTGGTCCTGTAAACTCTAAATGGAGATTTCCAAAAAGAGCTGTGGACATCCCAAATATCTTGAAGCAATGAAGGCAGAATGGCAGCAGAGGGCACCATTCGTTCAGACACGATCAACTGCTATGGACATTTATGGATATTTCCCCCCCAAAAATTAATGCAAACGTCAAGGACTTGTTTGAGTTCAAACTTGACTTTTTGGCTCACTTGAATGTGCAAACTGACCGTGGTTGATGAAGGCGGCGGGTCCAAGCCAGAGCTGAGCGCAGCGCTTGCGCGTGGAGTACATGACGCTGAAGTCGTTGACGCCCGTCCGCAGCACAGCGCTGTCAGCCGGACTCAGCTCGGCGATGCAGCCCAGAAGGACCTCCACGCGCTCCCCCGCAAACCTGACCGCCAGCGACAAATGTTACACCCTAAAGCCTTTTCATGATTCTCAGCATCGGGGCGTTGCACCGGGTGGTCCAAGGTGGTTGACTACCACCGACTTCAACTGAAAACGGTAACAGTAACTAATTGAGTTTGGGGTTGCACTGCCACATTAAACTCCAAAAGATTTACTCTTTAGTTCTTTGGATAGCTCATATTTCAACCAAGGGCGGCCCGGTAGTCCAGGTGCACGTCGGCTTCAAGTCAGAGGTACCGTCGGTGAGTTTGAGTTCTCCCCGGGCTTGCGTGGGTTTTCTCCGGGTGCTCCGGTTTCCTCCCACAAATCAAGGCTCGTTGGGCACTAAATTGTCCCTAGGTGGAGCGCGGATGGTTGTTCGTCTCTGTGTGCCCTGCGATTGGCTGGCAACCAATTCAGGGTGTCCCCCGCCTATGCCCGAAGACTGCTGGGATGGGCTCCGGCACCCCCCGCGACCCTAGTGAGGATGAAGCGGTTCGGAAAATGGATGGATGGATATTTCAACCAATACGGTGGAATCTGTCGGTGAGGAGGCAAAATCAAACTACGGTGGAAAAAGATGAAGGCTAAAATAATCATTTAAGCCTTTTTTTTTTAACTGAGTGGCACTGCCTTTGTTGTTTACTAAATGATGCCATCTGAGAAGGCTAAGGATTTAACCACCCGGAAGTGATGCCACGATGCAAGATCCTATAGAATAGTGGTCCCCAACCACCGGTCCATGGCCCAGGTCACACATCCCCCCCCCCCAGCCCCCCCTCCCCCTCCCAGCTATATACAACTGCTTAACGTTGCCTCAGTGAAAAATGTCCATTGGGGAGCACTCATTGAGAAGAGCTATGTCTTGACTCACCAGTGTCGAGTCGAGGTAATCTTGGCTCCGTTGGTCTCCGAGGAGTAGCGGTCACATGACTTGATCTGGATGCCGCTATCCAATAGGAAGGCGTTGAGGTAGCGGTTCACCTGTGGATAAAACGGTGACTTCAGAACACTCATTTTGTGAGCCTTGGAATTAACACGACACGTCGGATGTACACACCGTATGCGTGACAGCGAGCGCCACCGTGGACTTTTGGCCTATGGATTATTTCTAGTGGTTGGAAGGTGATGGTTATCATGAATAAGCGGCAAGTGTAGCCGCAGCATAAACTGTGCGATATGTCCCATGTTGTCTGACAGTGTGCTGCGGATTTTTTGTATCCTTTTTGTTTTGTTGGATTGTGCAGAGTGCTGCCATGGCAAATATGCAAAGGCAAGCTATGGTGTTAATTCTAAGACACATACATCGCATGACAACTGTGTCCAGGTGGGAGAAAGATTTTTGCACGGTGGATTATTAGCCATTTCCTTGGCACGTCGACCTCACAGTGCAGAGGGTTCAATTCCAACTCCGGCCTCCCTGTGTAGATTTTGCATGTTCTCCTTGGGCCTGCGTGGGTTTTCTCCGGGTATTCCAGTTTCCTCCCACATTCCAAAAACATGCATGGCAGGCTGATTGAACACTCTAAATTGTCCCTAGGTGTGAGCGTGAGCGCAAGCGCAGATGGTTGTTCATCTCTGTGTGCCCTGCGATTGGCTGGCAACTGGTAATCCAGGGTGTCACCCGCGTACTGCCCGAAGACGGCTGGGATAGGCTTAAGCACCCCCGCGACCCTTGTGAGGATAAGTGGATCGGAAAATGGATAGATGGATGGATGGATGGATTTTCCTTCTCCTCCTTTGGCTTATCATCACTGACACCCATTTGAAATGCTTCATCCACAGAAAAAAAATAACGGGGGAAAAATATATGTAAGGGAACACTGTGTACCTTTATGTTCTGAATTCTAGTCTGTTGAAACTTTTACCCCAAATTTCAATTCACTACTGTGAGAGAGACATACCAAGGAGGCAACATGTAATTAGTATAGTCACTAAAATATTATAAATGAAATTAGACATTATGAATACACACGTGCTGCCTCAGTAGCTCCTGCCGGTGACTCCCCAAAGCGTTGAAGTAGTCGCCCGCCAGCTCCCCCACTGTAAGCGCCTCGAAGGTGGCGTTGAAGTCGTGTGTGCGTTGGAAGCGCAGCAGCGTCTCCTTCAGGTTGCCCCAGCGACGCACCTCCGGAGCTGGGCTGCACACATGCAGAAAGAGAGAGAACGTCATGGTTTTTAGGGTGAATTCACACCAACACTTTTGGGCCGCTTGAAAGGGACTTTTTACGCAGGAGTGAATTTACACAAAAGAATCCTGGTGTGTACCAAGCAACTGGACCAAGACCCACTTTTTGAGGTGGTCCCAGTACGCTTCCAAACGGACTCTGTGCGGTTGGCTACAGGTCCCAATGCTGACTATGTTCCAAATTTTTGAAAAATACTGTCGCAAAATGTCCTGCACTTGACAGGAAATGTGAATATGTACTTTACAAGTCCTTTTCCAGTGCAGCCTTACATTTTCTGCTTGTGGACCTAAAACTTTTTAGATATAAAGATTAGGCTGGAGTGCTTGCTGCATGGAATATTTCAAGATGTTATGGGTTTTTTTTTTTTTTTTAATGCAAGGTGTTGAATAACAGGCGAGATTTTTTTTTATCATAAATCCAAGTAAGCTATATAAACTATATATTGTATACCACAAATGCCGGGATCTCACTGTCGAATTGTATGCTGCCTTCCATATCAGAAATAGTATTTCAAAAGTGTGTTTTATTTTGAAAAACTTAGGAAAGCAAATACAGCAGGTCCTTAATTTATGACCTACACTAGGCCCTTAATAGAAGACATCCAGTATGCCGCCACAAATCCAAATACACTATCAATAATCGTAATTGTACAATCCTTTTTTCCCGCATCCATTATTTGCAATTCGGATTTTACATTGCAGAGTGCAACATACAGTGCAAACTGTTTTCAGCTATCAAACCATAGGGACCATACATTAGTTCAGCTTGCACGTACCTGTACAAATAGATTCATGTTGACATATTATACTGTACATGACATACATATACCATCTCGAGTCTTACATTCTGTACATACTGTGTATGTTCTCCAATTACTGCTCATGCACTTCTGGATAGTAACCATGTACGTTTCATTTCCTTGCACTTGTGAAGTGTAAAATAAAGTTTAGTCCAATCGGAGTGCATCTTAACCATGTTCCGTGACCTCGAAATCTCGTATAATAGGATGGAATGTTCAAGTGGGCTCATGGATGCTACGAATGGCCTAGTGACGCTCAAGTAATCGACGCAGGATCACAAACTAATTTACCTGATATTCATTTTATGAGTGGTGAAGCCCAGGAGAGGGTCCAGCACCAGGCTGGTGGCCAGGTCATCAATCTCACACAGCTCCTTCACACTCATTCTAGTGCAGCAGTCCATGGCCTCCCACCATCAGCATGCTGAAAAAGGTTGAACATCTACCGTAAGAGCAGCAAAAAAATCAGGGCAAACAGCAGTAACTCAATCACTTGGAGTCCATTGTGGGTCTACGAAAACAAATCTAGGAATTTAACCTAAGACACTGTGTCAAATCAGAACATAAATTGAGCAAAAGCATGAAAATGTGACATGGCAAGTGTTTTTACTGCATAACTCAGTTTAAATTGTTGCACTTGTCTGCATTCTTCATTTCGTCCACGGAAGACTACTATGTTGCAATTTACTGATAAGACTCAAGACTGTTGATGTTCCATTTTTAGTGTCGTTGACTATTTGCTACTAGAGATAAGTAATAACTAATGCAAACTGAACTACGACCTAAAATCGAGGTACATACCAAACCGGCATTTGGGGATCTTTTTCTTTCTGCCCTCATTCCTTCCTTCTTGGCTTCCTTTCCTCACACTTGCTTTTTGTTCCTGCATAAATCATCCTTCAGTTACTCAATCCTAATTTGGTGCCATTCTCCCTTCATTTCCGCCTCCTGTGACACCTGCTTTTTTGTTCTTTATTCACACATTCATGCATGCATGTATCTTCCATCACAGCAGTCTCTACCTTTCTCCGCAGACCTGTTTTTCTTCTTTCCTTCCTTTCTGCCTCCTCTTAGACCCACTTTTTTATTTTGCATCTTTCCTTCTGCTTTTCTGCCTTTCTTACACTGCTTTGGAATCCACTTCTTTTGTTCTGGATTCAGACCATTTATCATTAGTCACACCTCCTGTAAAGGGGGGAAAGTTAATTTAACCTCCTAAGATCCGAACTCCTGCAAAGAGATGCATTTTTGTCCACACAGAGGTTAAACAGTTCACACCTACCTTGTACAAGAATGCGGTTTCTCCGTTATAACCCCAACCACGATGTGAAAAACAACTTTGACATCTCCTGACTGTCCAGAATAACAATCCACGCCGGTCTTCGTGATTAATAATGAGGCCTCTCGTTAAAATCGTGTCACTACGTCCCCCAACTAGAAGGCATCAAGTGTCGACGAGTTCATTACTGACTACTGTAGATTTAGCGCGTTACAATAGCATGTTGCTCGTCAGCTGCTGTGCACAAGTGTGTAGTGGGTAGCGGCTTTGGAGAGCTATCATCCCCGCATCATACAAACACATTAGCGAAAGATTCAAAGCATAGCGTAGACGGCCGCCGCGCAGAACCCACCTGGGAGTCTTTTCCGGTCAACGAAAGCAGGAGCTTGAGAGTGGAGGACTAAGATCCCCCCCAAATAGCAGCTCTTCGCCTGGGCAGCTAGCCTAGCAACATGCTATCTTGGTAGCGAGCTAGCTGACTGGCTAGCTAGCGTTCCGCCCCAGAATACTTCTGGAATCTAATGAAAACGCGGCGCGCAAATATCCGTGATTGACGTGACAAGTGCACGCAATGAGTCGTTTGTTATTTTTGTGACTGTAATTGCCAGCTAAAACAGTAATTCGGCATGTTATATCATTTTAAAAAAATTGGAAAAAAATAAGATTAGTCTCTGGTAGTAAAAGTTGATCGGCTACGTCCCACTGCAACCGAACGATCTGCACCTGTGGACACGCCCACCCAAGGCCCCCATTTGTCGGTTTCAAGGTCAATCATGCAAATCAAACGAAATGTTTGGAATCCGACTCTCGTGATTGGCCGGTTCGTAGTGGGGGGCGGAGTATATAGGATGTTGATGCACAATGTGGGCTTCAAGTTAGCGAATGCTATTGGTTGAGTTCGGCGTCTATTTGGCAAATCACACGCACCCGGTTGTTGTGTTGAAAGCCTACAATTGTTCGCTCTTTTCGTGATGTACCCGCTGAGGAGGGAAAAAAAGCGTATAGGACAGGGGCCTCCTTTTGCAACACTCAAGCATTTTGACCACCGTCGCCCCTTCCTCCTCGTTTCCACCTTCGCAGTGCAGTGCTGACAAATTTGCAAACATTCGCTGCTTCAAGTGAAACGGTCAAGTATTGGCCACCTGTTGAAGGAGCAAGCGTGCATTAGCCAGCGGTATAATACATTAAATTGCCCAGCACATTGGGCACAAGCAGGAACAGGCCCCACTGTAGCATACAGGAGCAGAAGGTGGGCTTTTCATTTATAATTTAAATCGATTATTAAAAATGTAATCAAATCAGGGATTTTTATTCAAAGCAAAATTTTACATGTAAAGACCATTGTGACGCATTGTCGGTACAAGGGTGGGGCTTTAATTCTATTTTTAAATGAACTAAATTAAAATTGAATTAAATGTAAATTTAAGGGGAAAAAACAACTCGAATTACAACAACATCAGTTGTGGGGCTTTGATTTGATTTCTGTGGTATAGCAAACGGTGGGCATTTTTAATTAATTATATTAAAAATTAACACATTTAACAAAAAAGTTCGATCAAAATTAAATTAATCTTTTGAATTCCGTTTTTATATTCAAATAAAAATATTTTAAAATAATGTTTAAAACCTTTGAAAGTACAAAATTGTATAAAAACCCGATTGTGATACACGCAAAGTGGGGTAATTAGATTTTTAACTTAAGAAAAAAAATACATTAGTTACAAACCCAGATATGTTGTGAATCATTTAAAAAATTAACATACAAAATACATTTTTTGCGGCATTGTTTTGATTTAACTCATCCATTTCCCCAAAAGACATTTTGTATGTAAAACTTTGTTTGGTTAAAAAAAATAAACTGTTTGATTAGTGTAAAAGTGGGTCCCTCTCCCAGTTTTTTTTTTACTTGCATTGCAGTCATGTAAACACCAACAAAACCCACAAAAAGCCACCAAAAACCAGTATACAAGTTCTCTGTATTTTTTAATTTCTATGCTTTTGACAGAGACAAATGGCAATGGGTTGAGAACTACTGGTGAAATCAACAAATAGAATATCCTTGTTATTAGTTTCACATGTTTCTCTCATTTTTTTTTTTTAAACATGGTAATGATCTGATCTGCTGCTGTGCGAACACATCCAGTGAAAGGATATGGTGCAAAACATCCCTGATCCTTTCCTTTAAAAACAAACAAAATCGTACATCATAGAGATATATTTTTCAGCAAAAAACAATATGAACAAAAGAAAAGTGATTAATAACAATGGTGTAAAAAAAAAAAAAAAAGCACAAGTCTGTACAGCTATTATGAGTTTATAAGGAAGTGGCCTCATGTGGCCAGCGTGGACCATTTTTTCTCGATAAATCCTTAAAGACTTAATTTACTACTTCATGGACTGAAATTGCATGCCTTTCCTTTGCTATCCTACCTGGCGACACATAATTGAAAAATCAATTTATTTTCTTTTTGACTGATTGAAGGTTTTGGTGTCATGTATCTGCGTAGTTATGATTTGTTTGTTTTCCTGATCGCTTCCTGAGTTCATCTCAGTGGATGGGCGCTGACGTGTCGTCATCACCAGACTAAAATGGAGGATGCAGACAAACGTGGAAACAGAGAACGGAGAAGAGGAGGCGGCGGCCGAAAAAAGTCGAAGAAACCCTGAAAGACTGCAGAAAGATATGTTTCCATGTGGAGCGACACCCTGTTTGCCTTATCGTCATCATCATTATTATTCTTATTACTACCGACTCCATGCACGCTTAGTATGTTACGCATAATGAATGTTAATTATGTCTATGGCTCTTATTATCCCCTCAACCCCCCCCCCCCCCAAAAAAAAACAAATACCGGCCGCCGTATCTTTCACGTCTCCTCTGGTTATAGTTGTCATGGTAACCGCTCACCCCGGTAGTATTCCCCATTTCAGGCTACGTTCACACTTGTGGTTCAGTATTCTGGCCTGGACCGAAAGCATTTTGATCAAAGAGGAAAAAAAAAAAACGGCATCTCTCAACGAGACATTTTGTGTAACGTGCTGTGAAACATTTACGATTTCTTATTTTAAGAGTGGTCTGTGTTCCAATCACACTCAAACCAAACCGTGCCAGAGTTCACTGAGGAGAGGATGGTCCTGTTTTATACTTGGCATTTTTGTTTATTCAGCCACTCGTGCTGTTTAATATTTGTAATTTGTCGTCTGAACGTCAGTCCGTGTTCACACTGTGCCGGCTGATGCATCGACAACACTCTGGTTGACTTAAGCCTTTTATGCTTACCATTAGCATGGATGCCAAAAGCTTCTCTCCAAGTCGCGACCTAATTAGACGACGTTTTGGTGCGACGCGTTCATTAGGGCTGCCAAGATTAATCGATTAGTCATGACCAGCTCGACAATCAAAATCGTCAACAATTTTAATTTTTCTGTCGAACCTGCCTTGTCTTGGCTATGACGCACATGCGCAATAGTGACAACCCAGGTCATCTGTGATGGAAACAGAAGCCTTGAGGGTAATGTGGCCACCGAAAGTTCGGGCGCATTTCAGCCAAAATATTTAAAACACCATGCAGACCTGCCTTTTGATGGCAGCACGGCGGTGATAAACGAGCATCTAAAAAAGGAAGCCCTTTGTGGCTGATGCCCAATTTCATTTCTGACATCGGGACAATCGTCTCTGGAAGCTAGCATTAGCGCACACAGGCTCCTATGAGAGTATTCCTGCAATTTTGCATAGTGTATCGTTTTTGGTTCCATTTTAAAAATGCATTCAACATTTACAGCTACAAATGTTATGTACACCGTATCACCTTCAATTAATTCTAACTTGAATGTATTATCATCCTAATTGTTATTAATTTTTGGACATAGCTTGAAATATTCAAGAGCAGCTGCTTGCCGGTGCCATTGTGGCAGCCCTAATATTCATATCTGTCGACTCGTACACAGGTCCCGTTTGGTTAGTGTTCACGCTTGGCATTTTTGTGCCGTCTAATATTGCTGATTCGTCGTTTTAACGATGATCCGCGTTCAAAGTGAAGTGAACCGAACCTTGCCAGATTGTACTTGCAAGCCAAGAGACGGCCGTGTTCATACCTGTACTTTGGCACGCTAGTCTGGCTGGTTTAGGGTTCATACTAGGCATTTGAATCATCCTAACAAAAGCGGCGCAGTTAAAAAAAAAAAAAAAAAAAAAAGAATACAATCGCAGGCTTGCGCCATGATTGGATTGTGTTTTGCGCAATGGAAACGGAACTGTGCCAGAGTTCCCCTGCATGCAGACTATTCTCACACATGTACCGGTAGTTCAGTACTCTGCTCCAATTCACTTGATGTCCACATTACATTTTTTCCCCCCCCCAAAACATTGGCGCCGCATTCATACTAACCTATCTTCTAAACCCGATTGGACCGCATTTATGAACATTTCATTTTTTTGTTAAAGCTCTTTGTTCCCTTGCATACATTATTTTTAGATTCTAGCTATTTTTAAACCAGTTTAAAATGTTAGGAAACTAAAATGCAATTTTAAAATACATCCAAACATGGATGCTGGTCTTTTCCGCACTTTTTGCTGTCATTCGAATGCTGGGCCATATCCAAACCAGCAAGTGTGAACGTGGCCTGAGCGCCATTGAGCCGTGTGGCAGTTGAACATTATCGCAGCTGATTTTTGCCTGCTTTTTGCATCTTTTACAGACTGCAGTCGAGTGATCTGGACCGGTGTTCGGCATTGCAGAGACCGTTCAGGATAATCCCACCCTCCGCCACACCTCATTTAGCAACTAGTTAAGTGCGTCTTTCACAAGCTCATATTTGCTATTGGCGTCCACTTTGAGGGGCTAATGTGGGAAATGCCTCATTCCATGCGGATTCTTTATTCATCTTTAAAAAAAGGACATGTCGCTTTCAAATATCTACAAAATTAAAAAGTATTTCACATTTTAAATCGCTTCTTTTTTTGACTGGCTAGCGCCTATGCACCCACCCAGCCAGCATGCGCTATATAAGCCCCCCGCAATCCCACCCCAACCTAACACGCAAGCCACCATCCTGAGAAGACGACATAGAAAATGCAAGTGAGTACACCTCAAAGGTGGACACAGCTTATTTTGCCAAGAGGCGGAAAGGAGAATGAGAAGAAAAACTTCCTGTGTGACGACGTGCACACAGACCAGGAGGGGAATAAATGAGTGAAATGTATGAGGGAGAAAAAGACATTTGGGAGGTAGGAAGGAAGAAAAAAGATCATCAAAGGGCATCGGGCGAGCTTGGGGGGGGGTGGGGGGGGGGAATGAGTCAGTAGTGGGTGTTATTTCTTAGCCTTAGCAGCCTTGGCGGAATTTCGTGGCGGGGTCACGGGCCTTCCCGATCCCATCCCAGCACCGCCGCCATACGGATACAACTTCTTATCTGCCGGTTTCAGGATCTGAGGCACACGGACAGAAAGGTGGCAAAAATGCTTTGGACAGTTTTCTTTGTGTGCGAGTCGTCAAAAATGTGACACAATCTGTGAAACATCTCACTCTCACACACCTGGAAGGAGCACATGAGCGTCTCATCTACGCTCATCATGGCGCCGGCGTTGTCAAACTCTCCGCAGTAATTGGGAGCAGAGAACAGTGTGACCAACTGCCTCTTGGCAAAAAACTCATACCCGTCTTCCACCACCTGCACAAAGGAAAAAAGGGACATTGGTAATCACAAACCATTTGAAAAAGGTTGAAATATGGGGCATTAGAAGTGCACCCGGTATTAAATATGGTTCACATCACCTTCCTGAAATAATGAGTCATTTCAGTCTTTTTTTTTCAGAAAACATCGAAAAAAAACTGAACCAAATAAAGATTTATTATATTTATTCATCATTTCCGGCATAGAATTTAATGATCTGTTTAACAAAGGATGTAGTTGCAGAGTAGTAGTTGCCAAAGATGGGCATTTCGTCCCTGGGACGGAACGGTTCGTCCGATGCCCATTTTTAGGATGAAGGCTGAAAGTTTTTTTTGAAAAAGGATAGATTAAGCAAGGACAGAAGTGTGTTTCCGTCCGTCCGCTTAATCGGGTTAAGCATGTGGTGTCTGGAGGCAAAACAACAAAGCCAGAGTGTAGCCTAACACTGTATTTTCTTAACATGCTATCTCATCTCAACAATGCTTTTATAGCAACACTGCCACCTAGTGTAAACTCAGGGAACATAGAGTGCCTACGGACATCCATTTCACCAATGATCAATCCAGCCGGTTAAGAAAGCTGGCCGTGTTGTATGTCTCTGGGTACCCGCCCACCATGCTGATGGCCTGGATATCGAAAAGTAAAGTTTTTATTATTATTTTATTTTATCAAAGTAACAATTTTTCTGTTGTGAAATACTAATGTTGAGTTGTGACTGAGAAAGACATTAAAGATAAAAAGAAACAGCGATGTCATTTTTGTTCGATTGATGTTCAGTCTTATCTGCAACAGCCAATCAGTACGGTAGGCTGGCGTACGTGCGATCAATACGTCAATGTTTGCATCGGAGAGTCCTGCACATTTTTTTCCAAAGTTTGTCATTGTGCAATGTTGCGAGACATGTCATGTGATTTGTATTTTATGGACGACGCGTTTCTCTCATGAAGTGACAGAGCGCCTCTGTGAGGAGGAAAACCTTTATAATAATTTATATGGGTTTAGACAGTCATGTTGCATAAGGCAAGTAAGAAAGGTCATATTAAATTCATGTCGGCAACTAAAGAGGTATTTGAACTGTTTCATACGAGATTCCACGGGGGCCATAAACTCTTTGGAAATAAAAAATGAATAGAAATATTCTTTGCCCCAACCCTTTCTTTTCAATTCTGTTGCAGACCATTGTTGAACTGGGTCTAAGCGATATGTCAGCCCATCCGACATATTGTATGTGGCTTTAATATTAGATATGAATTTGGCAAATAATATTGTAAAACAGAGCTAGGATAACATAAAATCAAAAGCAATAATTACATAATTTGCTTGATGATGAATCTCCAAGGAGGAAGCATATTCGCAATTTCTTCACTTTGCCACATCCAATACGGCTGCGCCGTCGGCGTACTCAAGAAGTCTTTGAATATGTAATGTGAATGCTTTCAATGCTCATACTTGCGGTTGTCACAGAAGGCAACATTGAAGGTGGGATCAGCTGTGTTTACGCGAATGTATGGCGCAAAGTAAGTGCTGTCTCGTCTCCGGTGTATTCATTGGTGCACAGACCATTTTGATACATTAGACTTGCATGTAGCATTCATTAAGGAACATTAGAGAAGCACACAACATAAAACAGGGTCAAAATAGCTCCTCTCGAGGTGCACAGAATATGAAATGTGGTACATAAAAGGTGCACAGCTCATGTGAGCTTTATGAGCTGTGCCTCGACCATGAAATAAGGTACATTTTGGTTTGAATAACGATTAGCCAACAGCAATTAAGGCAAATTTAGAGGCAAAGACCGGAAGATACGTCAGAAGTTAATCAACCATTGAATTGCACATTTAGAAGTGTGCAGATCATAAAAATAAAGTTCGTTTAGAGGTGCACAGAGCAGTCACAATGTGGTAGAAGATTGTGTAGCAGCCATGAAACAGGGTACATACTATATGGAAATAGGGTGCATCAGCGGTGCAGCCCACCACCAATAACGGGACACTGATCATTAAATAAGGTATGTTTAGAAGTGTACAGGCCATTAAAAACGATGCAGGCCATTAATGCACATTCCAAGTGCACAGACTATTACATTCATAAGTCTGTGCACCTCTGATGCACTTAATCTAAGGGTCGGTGTGTCGACAGTATGCTGAGAGGTGCTCAGATATCGAAATTAGGTACCTTGGCGGTGCCGCGACAGTTAAATGAGGAGAGCTTAAACACGCGTAACGAATAGTCACCCACCCGCCAGCTCACCTGATGTGCCCGACATATGAGGTCCATGTCGTGCTTGTGTAGAAACTTGGCCACCACATCGGCGCCGAACGTGAAGGAGACGCCGCGGTCGTTCTCACCCCAGCCGAGCACGTCCTTGTCGGGGTCAGCCCACAGCAGGTCGCAGAGGAGACCCTGGTCGGGCACGTCGGTGGGCCGCATGACTCGGCGGATCTGCTCCATGGACTGGAGGTCTGGCGACAGGCCTGGGGGGAGGGGCATCTCAGTCAGTAGACATGCTGTGGTCACTTCATTAGAGTATGCTATCCTAGCCGGGGTACAAACATACAAATGTTTAGCATCTTAATCGAGTTTTTACATATTAGAGAGCCTAATCCCCTTTCTAGTGTGCATAAATGTCATAAAGTTGGTTCTGAATTATTACGTGTGCACTTGCAGATCTCCCTCCTCCATATTTTTTTTCATGCATTTTACATGCTGCAAGAAATTTTGCTGGTGATAATCGGGCCTTTGCTGACTTTGAAGGCAAAGTCTAACTTGGCAAGATTGTCGGTATGTGTGGATGCCACTTGAGTGCCTGTGGAATGTGTCGCTACCTCCATGACAGCAGAAGATCTTCTCGTCTACAATAGCAGCCACTGGTAAACAGTTGAAGCAGTCTGTGAAGGTCTTCCACAGTTTAATGTTATACCTTCGCTTGCCTGAAACGCACAAAAACACCCCTCAGGAAAAAAAATAAAATAAACCATAGAAAAACGAGCGACTATCAATTTGTGGCCCATTGTGCTCACACTCGTCGTAGAAGCCGTAAATTCGGTTGATGGAGGCGCACTCGTGGTTGCCGCGCAGCAGGAAGAAGTTCTCCGGGTACTTGATCTTGTAGGCCAGCAGCAGGCAGATTGTCTCCAGGGACTGCTTGCCTCGGTCCACGTAGTCGCCCAGGAACAGGTAGTTGCTCTCCGGAGGGAAGCCGCCGTACTCAAACAGCCGCAGGAGGTCGTAGTACTGGCCGTGGACGTCACCTGCAGGGGGAGCCGGAGAGTTGCGCAAGTGCTTCTCAGGCAAAGCTATTGCAGTATTTATCCCATATGCTACTACAGTGAAACTCCTCTAGAACAAAACCTACATGGGCGAAAATAGCCCCTAATGTGAAAAAATCTTCATGCATGAAAACCCTTCCCATTCTCCTGCCCCCCATACGACGAAAAAAAAACCTGTTGCGTTATACGAAATATTTTTCTCTGCTCTTGCCTCGTGAGAGATTCACTACGAGTACATACTCATAGGTGCTCTTGCCATTGGCTTACTGAGCATCATCCTGGCCTCCAATTGGCCAAGAGGGACCTCACTGTCTATGTGTGCAGATACTGTAGCTTGATCCGTGGAAGATAGCGTGGAATGCATCGGATTAGCTGCTCAGAGTAAATTGTGTGTTTGTGTGTTTACATCTGAGATCAAATTTGCTACAATGAAAAACCCCGTGTTGTGAAAAATTTCTTACGACAAACATGATTTCGTTGTAGAGGAGTTTCACTGTAGTGCCTTGAATTGTCCATGAACTCGTCATGTTTGTAGTAGAACAGATCAGTCGTAAAAAGAGGGTGCACTAATAGAATGATGACAATGTATTTCTGGTAAATATTTTCCCCTACTGCCTTCCACAAGTGTACGACATTTCTGCACACCGGTAGACCACACCGGTGCAACTACTTCCTGTTCAGAGTCCAAACTGTGCATTTTATTTCATGGCCTAATAGTGCACTGAATTGTCCCAGTACTACTACACTCTTTGTGCTTACTCATAAGATAACTGAGCTCAGTAGTAGAACAATGATGTATTAAGAGTGCTGGTTTTTTTCCACTGCCGTGTGACATTCCCGTCATACAGTAGTTGGGCAGAAGAGTTTAACAGCTGTCTTATTAGTGAAGGTTTTTTTTATCTCCACTATTGCCATCCACATTTTTGTACACGAGTAGAATAACTCCAACGCAAGCAGAACAATTTCATGTTGTGATGCAAAAGGTTGCACTCATTGCATTCTACCAGAGCGACTGTTGATGAGATTCCACTGCTGTCAACTTTTGGAGAGTTTCTTGAGTCTGATAGTTTTTATATAATTAAAAGCTATTGTCTGAGCACTGTTGCACTAATTGGTTTATTTTTAACTGCACTTACGGCATGGGAAATAGTTACTCTTGAAAAGGTATCAGACAATTTTTGTGGCTTTTCACAAAACAAAAAGCATCCAAAAACAGAGCCAACACGTCTTGTAAAAATGAACAAGCATTTTTCAAGGTAAGGTGGCGACAGGCGCTTTCGGATAAAAGAAACGGTTGAAATGCATACGGTAAAACAGCTCTACCTCGATTTGAGCTCGGTGTGTGTGTGCATTGTGTCTTGAGCTCACCGCAGATTTTGAGGGGGGCCTCCAACTCCAAAAGGATGGGCTGGCTCAGGAAGATCTCACGAGATTTGAGGCACAGCCCGCGGATCTCGCTCTCAGTCAGCTGCACGTTCTTGCCGGGTCGAGAGCCCTTAACTGCAAGGCGAAATGTAGACCAAGATGAAGAGGGACACGTGAACGCGCAGAAGGCCAGAACGCCTCCCACACACAAAACGCTGCCAAAACAAAAGAACTCATGAGCTGAACTCACAGTTTGGCAGGTGTGTCATCCTCAACAAACAAGGTAACACATTCACACGCATCGAGAATAGAAAATTAAATAAGACGTACAAATGGTACATAAGATATGCACAGACCATTAAATGTGATGCATAATTGGGCTATAGAAAATATGCGCAGGTGTGCGGTCCATTAAATATAATTTCAAAAATATGGTCCAAAGAGACAGTTATCTGCTGAAGAAATAACAAATTTGCAGCTTCTGAGCTCAGGCAATATAAGAATTCTTTTATTACTCCAGTAACATCTCAAGGCCCTATCTAATCCAAATTTTGGACTTTTTTTTTTTTTTTAAGTCTGTAAGAATGATTGCTTCAATCGCGCACGCACACACACACACACACACGCGCACAGCAAAGGGCTGTCATGATGCACCGTGTGACTTTGCACTCCTCCCACAGCCATACCACACTTGTCCTGCACACCTGCTGTGTTGTTTTATGATGAACACTCTTCCACTCTACTTCCTGTATTCTGAGTAGTGACTACTGAAATGTATCACAAGATTGTCTTGATAATCACGGAGGTAGCCAAATATGTGACATTCTAACAAATGTCTGTAGACACGCCGATATGCTAGAGTCAATGGAGGTCGGAGTAGAGCAGCTACTTAAAATGGAGGCCTGAAATAGTGAATGCGAGCCTAAATATGAGCAGCGATGTTCCCAGTGCCTCCTAAAGTAGGATTAAAGGCAGATTAGCTGTAACACAGGGCCACAACACAGCTAACTTTGGAGTTAACCGTGCCGCTAATAGGACAAGTGATGTGTCAAAGACCCTTTGGGGGGCGGGGGGTAATACCACCCTCTGGCACAGATACATAGGGAAAAAAAATATAAAAACCACACTATAAATAAAATGTACTATTATTATTACGATGTTCACTACAATGTCAGACACATTTGACAATCAGAATGCCACAAAAAAAATTTTTAATCACATATACACACACAAAAAAAAAAAAGAATACGCACAACCACGGGGTGCACATTAAAAAAATCAGTCTCTCTTGCACACACAAAATGCCAGACATATGTACAATCGGCGTCACACAAAAGGTCATGTACACATGGCAGGGAAGCAAACAACCAGAATCACAAAAAGCAAACGCATACATGAAAATCACACACACTAGCACCCATGGTGCTCCTTATCAGTCACACATGCAAAAATATTCTTTTTTTTTTTTTTTAAATCACACGTCCTCATAAAATAAAAAAAAAACAACACAAATAAAAATCATTTACGACCCCCTCAAAAAAAAAAAAACATTCGCTCACCAAAACAACAACAAAAAACATAGTCCAAAGTGTCATGCACACACACAGCAAGTCTTGAGTTGAGTTACTTGAGCATACCACAAATCCAATTGACTCGAGTTAGTGGTTATCCCAACACGTTTAATTGGCTTGTTGTTGACACTCACTCATGAGAAAGTGGACATACGATACAGCACAATCAATCATTGATGTATCATTTTGAAACATAAGTGTGTGTGTGTGTGACTGCGGTTATACTTTGACACCACACAATACCAACAAGCAATTGCGTGTTATGGTCTGCAATAAAAAAAGAAAGAAAAGACACATGGAAGGTCAGCAGGGTTGCGTAAGAGTATATAAATACTGCCACTATCTGCCTTGTTTATACACACACACACACACACACAAGCTGGTCTGCAGTCAAAGTCAATAGCAGTTAGTATGACTGCTGTGCTTGCTGGGTTTTTTTGGTGTGAATAATCCAAGTCACCTCCTTCAGATCAACTCTACAAAGCCAACAGTCACACATTTAATCTACAGAGGACCGGTAACTACACAAGTGTCCAGTTTTTTGGTTTTGTTTTTTTCCCAATTTGAATCCAAATTCTATAGCATTTTTTCCTTACCACGCACCGGTTACTAATGTCTGACAGCTCATTTTAAATCATGGCTTTCTTCATATTACACCATTAAAGGAAGGTTTTGTTTTATACAGCCTCCTGGTGGCTAAAAGACACCAGAAGAAACTAAAAACGGTTTCTTTCATTTCTATTCAACTATGCTATTACAGAACGTTTTTTAACAAATTATTAAAGAACGGTATTTTTCAGAATGAAAACACCTTTTTGTTCCTGCTTTTGGGATCCGTTATCATAATTCGGTTTGATATTAATCGGTACACAAGATGCAGCTCTCAGTTTCAAAAAGGTTGCCGACCCCTGCACTACTTGTATTTTATCCTGTATTTCCAAAATGTTAGATATATTTGCAGTATTGCACCCGCCCTTCTGTTGTCTTTTTTGGAAGTGATGGATATTTCTTATGACAATTTCTATTTATGTCAGAAATTGGGAGGTAAAGGCGAATTGGTAAGCGAGTGTTTTAAGTTACAAGCCTGGTCACTGAACTCTTAAGTCAGAGCAATAGGGCACCACTGTATACTGTATAAAATACAGACAAAACCACAATTCATAACTAATGGCAAGACCGTTACATTTGCTTTCCTCTAAAGCTTTGGTTAAATTGCTACCACTAGAGCACACAAGCGTGTGTGTGTGTGTGTGCGCGCGCGCGCTTGTGCATCAGATGAACCCAACACTTGATAAGATTTACGCTTGTCTTAAGTGTCCACAGGGTTTTCCTTGTCTCTTCGTTACACAATCAAGTGGTTGACTGTGAATAATATTTTTTTAAAAGACTTTACATCTGTCTAGTATGTCTCTATTTAAAGCAACATTCTCTAATGGGGATAATTGCAGCATTGATCGAGTGTTAATGCTTATTCGTGTGCAGTGGTAGTGTTTGCGTTCTGCCATTCAATGGGGTCGGGCTCGCACACGTCTCCACGCTCACAGCATAAACACACACGTTATTGGCATAAAACACACACATTGTTGTCGTTATTGGTCGTCTCACCTTCCAAAAGACGCTGAATGATCGAGTCGATGTTTAATTTGTCCGGCTCCGCCATTTTCTGATGATTCTCTCACGAGCTTTACGACGCCCGTTTGGCACACCTTCAATTTCATTTGCGGAACAAAATAATAAACCGACAAAACAGTATCAGTTAGAAGTTTCACAATAATCCACGAATCGAAACCTCGAAGCATAACATTACATATCGTTAAAATTAGCTAAGCGTTGTTTGACATTACTCACAGCCTCATTCCATTCACTCTGCGCTCATGCTAACTTGTTAGCACTTTAGCCGAGCGGGTCACATAGCCAAACAAGCGACAGTGACAAGTTAGCTCGCATTTTCGTACCTTATCAGAATAACAGCTCTCCCGGCGTGTTAGTTAAAGAAAATACGACGAAACGAAGAAATCCCCTGAGCTTGGCCGCGGCTTCGGTTCCCTTGTGCCTCGTCCTCCGGGAACTTTAAAAGCAGGCCGGGTTAAGCTCGCCGCCGTTCGGACTCGTAGTGTCTCCGGTCGGTTGTCCTACGTCGAAGAGGGCCGGAATCAAACTGAATGACGTCACTTGATTCTTAAATCTTGATTGGACGGAGGCGTTTACACACTGCACTATGATTGGCGACATCGTGTACTGGGTTGAAAGTGCACGCCCCGCCCCTTGGAGACGTCAATCGCGTCAATATAGTGGTGTCCAATGCGAAACTCGAAGGGCGCCATCTTGCGTGTAGAAACCAAATTGTACAAGCATCCAATTTGCCTTTGACATCAAAGTTGCCACTTGTGACGTTGCTGACGCTCCAGTAATGCGAAAAACCAGTCGTGACGGTGGCGTAAGCGTTTTAAGGAAAGAGACATTGTGACGTTATTAGGTCAGGACTTTTTCTTGTATCAATGACACATCAGCAATGTTCACTTATTGCAATGACGACATACTACATATGCTTTGTCATACACACATCAGTTTTTTAGATGTGTATGTATGTCCCATATTTGTATATTTGGTACACACACACACACACACACACACACACACACACACACACACACACACAAGTGCTCGTCAAAAAATTTGAATATCATAAAAAAGTTTATTTCAGTAATTCTATTCAAAGAGAGAAACTTGTGTCGAGGAATGTTGTAGAAGTAAAATAAGTAAAATGTAAACCCTCGCATAGTTTTATAGAATGTTGCATAATTATATGTATTTTCTTAATTATTGTGAGAAAGCAATCACATGATCAGTGTCTTGTCATAATTAAATATCATGACTAAAGATAATTTGATATTTCAGAAGTGGGTATCAAACCTTCACATTAATCGGTACCCAAGATGTAGCTCTCAGTTTCAAAAAAGTTCCCACCCCTGCACTACTTGTAATTTATCCTGTATTTTTAAAATATAGATATATTTGTTGTATTGCGTTTGTCTTGTTTAAAATGTGTTTTGTAATATTTCTTTTATATAATCATTTCTACAGAAATATAGTCCAGTATTTTGTGCTATTTTACTTCAGTGTTTTTATTCCATTTACAGTAAATTTTATTTCATTTACATTTTGAATTATATTCTATATTTATATTTTATTATATATTCCGGTGATACAGATGTGATCATTTATGTAGCTTTTAAAATGTAATTCTGTACACGGCAGCGGGTCTCAAATTGTGGTAGGAGGACCACTAGTCGCACAAGGGCTCCCCCTAGTGGTACACAAAACAATCACTGAATTAAATGTTACATTTGTTCAGTTCAGTTAACTCTTAAAGTGTAATATATCTGCATTAAATATTTTCCAACTGTTTATTTTCAAACATTTATTTAGGTACAATTTTTTATTTAACTTGTACGTGTAACACATTTAACCACCGTATTTCCCTATATATTTTGTATTTTGAATTATGGTACAATTTATTTATTTGATGAGATTTTTTTTTGTGGGTGTTTTAATGTCTGTATTAAAAAAATTAATAAATAAACAATGCTGTGCAAACACATGCATGAATACTCTCTATGACCCCTTGTTTGGATCTCATGAGCTGGTGTATCTAATGTTGCGTCCCATTTCACAATCTCGACTCTTCCAGCAAGCAACGCAGACCGTCTTTCCCACAACCACCACGAAACTGTGACATCACAATCTTTCGTTTGTCATCAGTTTCTAAAGTGGGTGGCGATGTGTGTGTGTGTGTGTGTGTGTGTGTATGTGTCATGGCTTACCATGTTCAGCGGCCTAGGTTGTATTTGTAAACCTAGTCTGCACAAAAACAAAAAAGAGTCAAACAGAATCATGAGCATCATGAGACCCAAATACTTTCTGCTGGTTTGTTGGCATCACAAAAGCGTATTGAAGGAGAGAAAGTGTGACGTTTTCTTTTTTACATTCAGGTTTGTCAGGAGCCTAGGGCGTTTTTTTCCTCTTTCTCTCTCTCTCTTTTTTTCCATGGCATCAAAAAGTGAAGAAGAAGAGGGGAGGACAAGTCCAGTCTGGTTTGCAGGTTCGAGGTCGGCAGGGCCCCACCCTGCACATCACATTCTTGTACAAATACTCCATCTTGTCCCAGTATCGCCACACAATCTCAGCAGGACGCCAAACAACAAGAAGACAAAGAAATAGTCAAGAAAAACAACTTTAAACTCACATTTCAACCAAGGTAAGGCCATTTCTTTCCCCATATAATGTGTGTTAAGTTAGTTTAAAAGGATGTTTCAATAGTATTTATTTGAACAAACTGTATCAATTTGCACCCAAAAAAGATCCAAAGAAGATCAAGTGACGATTTTTTTTTTTTTTTTTTTTTTTGTTAAGGAAAATGTTTGCACCCCAGGCAGGTCTCATTTTGGTCCAAGATGAATCGCTTTCCCTCAGCTCATGTAAAAAGTAAAAAAATAACCACATAACATTAACTTAAAAAAAAAAAAGATTAAAACCCCAAACTAAAAAAAATAAAGATTTCATGTTTACTGTAAAAGAAAAAAATGAATAAGATTCCAACATAAAATTTTAAAAATTAAAGTAAATTTATAGAAGATGGGGGGAAAAAAACCTTGGGGCAAAATAAAAACTAAAACCAAATAGCAAACTGGAAAGGTAACTGCAATAACTAATAATATACTTTTTTAGAAAATGTATTTTTTTTACAAACATACTTAAAACCAAATAGTGAAAGAAATAAGTTAAAAAAATGAAAACAACCTCAACAAAAAATTAAATTCAACAAGATTATGAATTAAAAACAATGCAAACGAGAAACAAAAAAAGTACATCGGAAAAAAAAAGGTCTGTTGAAATACTCAATTTTATTTCATCAAGTGTTTGCATGAAATAAAATCAGCTGGATTTAAATACCCCCCCCCCCTAAAAAAAATAAACTGTACATCTACTTAAAAATTTACCGAAATCCAGATGACACTATTGTGTGTAACGACTCGAGGAAATATCCACCCCTCCATTTTCTAATCTGCTTATTCTCACGAGGGTCACGGGCATGCTGGAGCCTATCCCACCTGCCGTCGAGCAATAGGCGGGGTACTGAACTGGTTGCCAGCCAATCGCATGGCACACATAAACAAACAACCCTTTGCGCTCAATACTCACACCTGGGGACAATTTCCAGTGTTCCATTGGCGGGAGGAAACTGGAGTACCCAGAGAAAACCCACACAGGCACGGGGAGAACACGCAAATTACACATAGAAAGGTCGGAGCCGGAATCGAACCTCGTACCTCTGCACTGTGAGGCAGACACGTAAACCGGTTGTTGAAGTGCCCATGACAAAATAAAGTTGAGTAAATTCAGCACACCAATTTTTTTCAGTGAACTTCATGGAGCTAGTTGTGCTCCGTTGATGAGGATTTTTCATCTTCATCTCAATCGAAAGTATGAGAAGAAGAAAGAAGAAGTAGAAGAAGAAGAAGAAGAAGAAGAAGAAGAAGAAGACGGATAGAAGGCAACAAAATTGAAGAGCAGCACAAGTCACTTGCTTCCTTCATCTTCTATTGCCACCTATCCATAATGATTCCTAAATTTTGAAGAAAAAAAAAGTTTTGGGGGGTACCCATATCAGAAATATGTCTTAAAACAGGAATGTTTCATCCTTCTTTAGTTTTTTGGACTTTTGGGCGCTAGGGAGCGGTTTTGTACTTCTAATGGGGGAGTAGTAACAGCCAGCAGGCCTGTTCAGACATGCGCTCATTTGAAAACGTAGCCCAAAGCTACATTACACTCTTTGTGTGTGTGTGTGTGTGTGTGTGTGTGTGTGTGTGTGTGTGTGTGTGTGCGTGTGCGTGACCTTGTCTTTCTCGATGTGTGTGGCACCACCCTTGACATTCCATCTTGCTCCAAGTGACATTTTTGAATGGAAAACACTCAAATGAGCTTCTAGCACACGTGGCCTCATACGCTTCGGCTCGAGATTCACAGGAGCCCCTAAACGTTTCCGAAGAACGGATTGATAAAGTTTTCTTCGATTTAAAGCAATTATTAATTCACATGCTTCTCATGCAATGGATTATTCCATCTTCTTACTGTTCATGTGCAGACTTGATTGATTCAAGAAGAGGGCATCAATGAACAGCTTGTTGCCGCATTGTGAGGAAAATGAAGCGAGTAATCCTAGCAAGCTTGAGGGGTAAAACAAAAACAAAAACAAAATAGCTTTCAAGTTTTGACCTTTTTAATGGTGATAAAACCAGCAAGAGCAAGAGATAACCCCTCTTTATAATTTTGCCATCAAAAGCCCTTCCTCAATCTTATTTTTGTTGTTTTTTAATTTATACCTTCACAAAAGCGGGACAAAACATATGAGTGAACGCTGGCGCGTTTGGCTGCCGCTGCTCAACCCGCATTGTGTTTTATTGTTCTTGTTCCTGATTGTAAAGTGTCCTTGGGTGTCTTGAAAGGCGCTTATAAATAAAATGTATTATTATTATTATTATTATATTTGCTCCAAAGTTACTGTTTCTTTGCTGTTTTGGTCAGAAACGTTTTGTTCAAACCAACCGATTGTATTGCTGCTTTAAAAAAAGATCCAAAACATTTTGGTAGATTTGGTTCTGAAATGATGACATAGGGCAATATTTGTGGGTCCTGAAAAATAAGGTGAAATGTTTTAAAATATCTGACAGTCAGTCAGTGAGTTAAAATTCTGATCGCTTACACGAAAAGCGTTGAGACGATTCACTTGTTTGATGACCATCCTCAAAAAGGATTTGAAGGGTGGTTTTAGCTGCAAAGAGGAAAATGTTGTCCAATTCACACTTTTCAATTGACAATAAATATTCACATTTAAAAATCTTCGCCTTAAAAGATGAAGCCCCACAAAACAAAGCTAAAATAAGCTAAGCTAAGGTAAACTAAGCTAAAATAAACTAAACAAAGCTAAGATAAGCTAAACTAAGCTAATAAATATTCACATTTAAAAATCTTCACCTTAAAAGATGTAGCCCCACAAAAACAAAGCTAAGCTAAGCTAAACTATACCAAAAAGAACACGCCTCTGGGCCCTGCAATGAGTTTGTGTGTGTTTTGGACCTCGTGCGTGCTAAGTTTTGACCTCCTTTTTGTCAGAATGGGATCAGTGGGCGTTCAGATCGTGTGCGTGGGCCTGGGGCTCCTGGGCCTAATCGGGGCCATCGTGTGCTGCGCCGTCCCCCGCTGGAAGGTTTCTTCCTTCACAGGCGCAGCCATCATCACCGCCCAGGTACGTTCTTCTTCACACCTGCGCGGGAAGTACAGTACTGTACTTTCAAGTTGAAAAGCGTTAAATTGGATTTGAATTACAAATCGGAAAAATTGCTTTGCAACTAGAAGATGAAATCAAAGAGAGCATTGATTACAGTATTGTATATTCTACAGTGCCCCCTATTGAAGAAGGTGGGAAGTACCACTATCTAAAATGAGCAATGGAATAATGAATACAGTGCACTTTACTATGTGTTGTAATTTAGAGTTACGTTTGATTTTTGTGCGCGTTCAGAGCCACCAGGAGGGCCTATGGAAGTCGTGCGCTGTGCAGAGTACAGGCCAGCAGCAGTGCAAGAACTACGACTCATTGCTGATCCTGGCCTCGGACCTGCAGGCGGCCCGTGCCATGACCATCATCAGCTGCATGCTGGCCGGCCTCAGCATCCTGATCCTGTTCGGCGGGGCCGACTTCACCACTTGCGTGGAGAACGAAGACGCCAAGCCCAAGATCAGCCTGGTGGCCGGGGTGGGCTTGCTCCTGGCCGGCCTTGTTCTAATCATACCCGTCAGCTGGTCAGCCCACAAGATCGTTCAGGACTTTAACAATCCCCTGGTGCCCGCCACGCAGAAGCGCGAGATGGGAGCGTGTATCTACGTGGGCTGGGCGGGCGGGGTCCTGCTTCTCCTGGGCGGGGGGCTCCTGTGCTGCTTCAGTAGGCCCAAATCGGGGGGATCCGGGGGCACGGCCAAGTACTACAGCAACAACGCCTCCGCACCCAGCAAGAACTACGTGTGAGCCGGAAAGAATCAGTCCGATTGCGGCCGGAGGTCCATTAGCCGCTTTAGCTTTACTCCTCTGTACATAGTCAACAAGTGACATAAAAATGTTTCTTTTTGTGTGGTGAGGGGATCAAAATGTACATTTGGATTTTGTTGCAATCAAGTTAACTGTAAAAAAAAAACCTGCTAGCATTTTAACATCTGCTTACTTCTCATCAGCGATTGCCCCTAGCGCTTTTTGTACTCAGGTTGCTGTCTTGCCATTTTAGTTAGCTTAGCAATTTTTTTAGCATATTAGCCATTCTAAATATGATCTGTCTACAGAAATAATCCACCTCGTCTCTTTGTAGTTGGTTGCTATGTCGTTATATGTTAGCTTGCCAAATGCTTGCATGTTAGCAACCAATTCAGTCAAAATAATTACCCAACTATAAGGCAAGATGTACAATCCTTTGCGATAAGCCTTCGCACTTTCTGTACTTGGATTGCTAACAGGCTAAGTGGCTAAATGTCATTGGACAAACTGCTAGCATGTTCAAAATTCAAAATGTTATATGAAAAGTAAACTAACTAAAGGGCAAAATGTACAGAAAATCCATGTTGCATTTTCCATACTCCATATCTTTGTCACTGTTAGTGTACCAACTGCTAGCATTTTAGCATTTGATTCATTCTCATTCCAAATAGTATGGCAGAATATAAAATGCAACTTCCCTGAGGGCTTTGTTTGCTTATTTTTTTGTTAACATTTCATCAGTTCTAATTAAAAACATTAGCCGACTGAATGGCAAAATGTAAAATCCTCCTCAATGCTTTCTGTAATCTGTTGCTATGATGCTGTTAGTATTTTATCTTATGCAAATAGTACTTGACCTCAAAGTAAGAGTTTTGTACAATGACAAGTGCAAGTGATTAAATATATTTTTGAAGCAAATGTTGTGATCCTGTATTAAAACACACACACACGCGCACGCGTGAATGGTCGGAAAATATGGATTTTATTTCAAGTAGTAAATATTAAAATAAAATTGGACCAACAAACTTGAGCCTGGATTGGGTTTCTTTTTATGTTTTTTTTTAGTTGTCTTTCTATTATTTATTATTTCTTGTGTAGAAAACAAAAAGTATCCTGGTGGTTTAATATTTGTTCTCCAGCGAGCTCACACGTTTTCTCAGCTCCTCCAGTGACGCTTTCATAGCCGACAACTCCCGCCTCATAGCCGACACATCCTGAAAATAAGTGTCAATAAAATTAAAACGACTCAAATATGACAGCATTTTAGTTCAATTAATTTAAATCATGAAAATAGACGGCAACTTCTCACCCCCGCGCCGCCATCGACGTGAGTGGAGCCAGCTGAGGACACGGTGGTCTTGAGGAGACTCTTATGAACTTTGAACCCTTTGGCCTTGGTGGTGGTCACAAAGCCA
Organism: Hippocampus abdominalis; assembly: GCA_018466805.1. NCBI lineage: Eukaryota > Metazoa > Chordata > Actinopteri > Syngnathiformes > Syngnathidae > Hippocampus > Hippocampus abdominalis. Next base: position 11,391,515 of record CM031709.1, read on the forward strand.
TCTTTGAGTGAGATGAGCCGGGGCGGCGCGTCTTTGCCCCCAAACCAGTCGTCGGCTTCTGCGGAAGGTTCCGGACCGATGGTGTCGGGATACAGGTCCTCCTGGAAGAGGTCCGACTGTGCGGGGAAGAAAAAAATCATATCAATACTGTCGCGAAACATCATGATAACGATACGTAGACCCACTCAGTGATACGACAGGTTATGATACCGATATTTGGTCCGCTATCAACGACACGGCATATCACGATATCAATTTTGTCCACTTGCCCTCCACCGACATTGCCTATCGATAGCATGTGATAAAATTGAGTGTATTTGACTGCGTCACCTTCCTGGGCACCGTCATGACGATGGGCTCGCACTTCCTCTCGTGGAGTTTGTAGAACCTGCCGGCGACAAAGAGCAACCTTGACGTGTGGGAGAAGACTTCCTGGAGTGTGATGCTAACATGCTAACAAGACGCTACCTGGCTATCTCGCACTTGTTGACCTCCAGGCCCCTCTTGGTCATGTAGCCCATGCCCTTTTGGCTCTCCTTGCTGCTGTACATGGACAGGTAGTGCACGTAGGGCGCTTCCTCCGTCACTTCAAAGTAGCGGATGCTGCTGTCGCCCTGCAGTGGGAGCAGTTTTGCTGCTTTGTGTTTCAAGCCAATATTTTCATATTGAGCAAATATCAAAAGAAATAATCTTTTAGTGCTTTCATGCCCAGGACAAAGCATTAATTAGTTGTATTAAGGATGAGTTTGACGCCATCTTGTGGCATCTTGGTGCCAAGGAACAATGTAGAAGTTAGTTGAGGTTTTTCATTTACGCAAAAGTCGCACTTTGTCACCATCTTATAGCTTCTGGGTGCCAAGGAACTATGTTGAAGTAAGTTGTGAAGGTTCATTTGATCAAAATATCACTTTGCCGCCATGGTGTTACCCAGAATCATGAAAAGAGTTTCATGTAGCCAAAACAAGCATTTTGACACCATGCTCTGGCATATTGGTGCCAAGTAACTAACTTTGCTGCCATCTTCGAGCATATGATTAGGAAGGAAATACTATGAAGTGAGTTGTGGAGTTTCATTTAAACGAAAATAGCACTTTGCCACCATCTTGGTGTCCAGGAACTATGTTTAGGTTAATGTAGGAGACAAAAGTAGCAGTCTTGTGGCATTGTGATGCTAGGCAACTTTGTTGAAGTGAGTTGCATAAGTTCATTTACATGTTACCATCGTGGCTGTTGTGAAAGCGCAATAAAAGATAAAGATGCATTGTATTGTATTAAAGTAGCACTTTCCTGTCATCTTGTGTCATTTTTCTGCATTTTTCTGTTGATGTCAAATGAGGATTTTCACTGGGAAGAAAAATAAAGTGCTTTGAAGCCATCTTGTGGCTTTTTGCTGTCAAGAAACTGTTGAAATCAGTTGAGGAGGTTCATTTTGAGAAAGGTAATGCTTTATCACCACCTTGTGGCATCTTTTTTTGGGGGTCGTCAATACTGTACATGTGGGTTTTTACCGTATCGGCCCGAATATAACACGGCCCTGATTATAAGACGACCCCCTCTTTTTCAAGACTCAAGTTTGAAAAAAGACTTTTTGAACACCAAATTAATTTTTATACAGAAAATAATTACAGTACATCTAAAACAAATGATTATAACAATATATTCATGTTATTTTGCCTCATTCAAATTAAAATTAAATTAATGGCTTCTGGTTTTTGAAATGTAAATAACATGTCTTCTCCTCACTGCCGGTTACGGCCGATTTCGACCCACTTTTTCCATTTTCTGTTATCTCTTTTATTATTTTCTTCTCTTTTCCTTCTTACTGCTATTTTTATTTTTATTCTTTGTGGCAGGGGTTCACTTTGGCCTGGGGAGTCAAGTTCAGCATTCGCTTCATTGATATATGGCGCCATCTAGCGTCGTGAATGGGTATAATGTCTAGACCCCGAATATAAGACGACCCCTACTTTTTCAGTCTTATTTCAATGCAAAAAACACCGTCTTATATTCGGGCCAATACGGTACTATTGTCCCGAATATTATACTACAATGAGATGGTAATTACTTTATATAACCAATTGATGTCCTCATATTCTCTGTGCTTTTATGCAATTGGCTACAGTACTATTTTTTCTTTATTAATGGCAGTGACGATTTTTTAATGTACTTTTTGGTTGGTCTGGAACATAGAATGGGAAAAATGCATTCAGTTTGTTCACAAGGCTGAGCATGGAACAAATGAACTTCCTAATCATGCCTGACAGCAAAGGGAGATTGTGACCTTGCCGCAGAGGTAGACTACGCCAGTGTCCGGATCGAAGAATGGCAGGAGGACGCCGCTGCTGGTGTCCAGTTCTTCCAGGGTCAGCGGTGAGCCAAAGTCTTCCTGAGACAAGAACTTGCTGATTAAATACATTGACAGATGGGCCATCAACCATTTTTACTTGTTGAAATAGAGGGCAGTTTTAAAGGATAAATATTACACAACACATTCTTAGATAAACATTTAAATGTTATATAAGAATAGGGACAATCTGACATCTCTGCATTGAAAAATTCAATTTTTTAAACCAAAAAATGCCTTTAAGAGGAGGCCCATCAGGACTCACCAGGTCCCACAGCGCCACCTGTCGCTCGCTCATTCGACTGAAGCCAGTGGTGAGGATCCTCCTGTCCGACACCCACACGGCCCGGACCGGCCTGGAACCCTCGTGAGGTTTCTCCTTCTCCTACGAAGAAGGAACAGTCGGACCTCGGAGGAGTTGGACGCATCGGCAACGGGGAGGGTGAGCCAACGTACGGCGAGGACGGTGCCCTTGCGAGGGTCCAGCACCCTCAGCATCTTGTCCTTGCAGGAGGTCAAAATCTTGGAGCCGTCGCTGTTCCAGCAGGCGCTGTAGATCAAGTCCGAGTGCAAGTCGTCGATCCTGACGACTGCCTGGCCGCGGGCTACGTTCCACAGGATCACCACGTTGTCGCAGGCTGACCAAGCAACAGGAAGGCTTGGCGTTAGGTGCAGGTAAGGTAGTGCCCCTCTGAATCCACCGGAGGGGGCTGTTGTGCTTTCTTTTGAATTACGTCGGGTCTATTAGCTAGCTAGCTCAATAGCTGTCCCGAGATTAATTTGAAGGTGCCTTTTCTTTTTTAAAGCGAGTCATAATTCAGTGTCAACCGCAAGTATTCCATTCAACTAGGTATTTATATTGCCTATTTATTTACCTCAACTGTCAGTTTGTACCTTGGGTAAAAAATATCATCTTGTATGTACAGTAGTAGCATTTTGAAATGATAGTCATTTTATGATTATGGCTTGTTTAAATTTTTTAAAGTCATTTTATTTGAGTGTTTTGGTTTGTTTTTCGTGTTAGCTTGTTTGATTGAATAGTTTTTTTTAAAAATTTCATTCATTCATTCGTTTAAAATTTTTATTTTTTTAAAATTATGTTTGTTTCATCATATCTGCTCTACTTGTTTTATTTATTTAGGTTCGATTGTATTTATATCAGTTGGTTTTATTTCATCACTTTGGAAATGTCATTTCTTTATTTTATTTAATTGCATTTTCTTCAATGTATTTCATTTTAGATTGCTTTATTTAATATTATGACTTGTTTTTTAGATAATTTTTTTACTACATTTTTTTTAATCAGCAATGCAAGTAAAATTTTCTACATGAATGTATTCAATTGATTTGAAAAATAACAATTTATCCATTCATTAATAATAACAACAATAATAATAACAATAATAATATGGAATAGAGTCATATTTATGACTTAGGGTTAGGTTCAGCAACAGATGGAATTTTTTTTCTGAGACATCAAATCACATTCGTGCCCCGTTTGTTGTGGTCTCCCCCAGGGTTCTGTCTTGGGCCAACTTCTCTTTATCATCGACATCAGCGACCGGCAACTGGGTGCCCGTGAGCTCTTGACCATTGTAATGGATCATGACTGTAAAGTACAGTCGATAATCTAAGTTTCATTTTCATCGATTTAATAAAAGACACCAAGTTGAGGCCTGTGTGGTGGATTTGAAGCTTTTCAGCTCTTGATCAAGTGTAGGACTTGTCCAGTATATCCGTGCTTGTGCTCACCTGCACTCATGAGTACGTTGTGGGCGGTGGGGTGCCAGCTGAGGATGCCCACGCGCTTGGAGTGACCCTCCAGCTTCACCACCGGCTCTGTTAATGGCGAAATCAGCCCGGAGTCCGGGATCTCCCAAATCTATCCAGGAAAACAACGGATGAGATCTGTTGTCACGGGCAGACGTCGACCACCACCACAGGACTCACCATGACGCTGCAGTCCTCAGAGCCGCTCGCAATAATGTTGTCGTTGTGGGGGCAAAACTCGATGTCCAGCACGGGCCCCGTATGGCCGCACACCGTCGGGTAGGACATGTCGATCCGACCAGTCTGCACACATCCAAGTTGGTAGGGAAGCCCTCATATCATTTTTGACTTGGTAGCGCCACCAGGAAGGTTTTGAAAATTTTGGCCAGGAAGTTATTTTTACTTAGCGACATGAAATTCAGTTGACATGTCTGTTATGAATAGACACAAAAAAAAGTCGCAAAGAGCAATGCCCAAAGAAACAGGAAATCTGCCATTTTGCTTGAAAATTCAGCCACAGAAGCCAGCTTCACTTAGTAGCTATTTTAGTTATTATAACTATCATGTGTGCCATCACACACCTATCAAATTTGCCACTGGCCAATGTGCCAGATATTTTTGGGCCAGATGAAATCTGCCGAGCAAGAAATTGATGTACATTATTGTGCTTGTCAAATGCTTCACTTTACCGCTCGAGAAATGTTACTACAGAATTGGTTTCGTGAGATACATTAAAGGAACAATGCACCACCACACGTGCGTCGTCCTTAAGAAAGATGAGGTGAGGGGGAGGCCACATCCGGCCCAGACTGAACAACGTCGACCTCCAAATATGGTGAAAACGTCTTTACAAGGACCAAAAAAAAAAAAACCTCTTCAAGTCGCAAGCCAACTTCCACATTTGCTTCAAAGTGTCAACATGATTGTTAGTGTTTGCGTATTTTAAAGACATTTTACAGCTAATTATGTTTGATTATGTTGGTACCTCTAAAAATGCCTAGTGTTGATCATAGAAAAGGTAAAGAAATTACAAATAGGATAACGTACCAAAAACTATGGTGCCCTTGGATGGACAAAATGATAGGTGTAAATATATGGGCTTGATAAACTAAATGTTAGCACAAAAAAAAAAAACTATAGTGGACTTGAAGGAACAAATAAGAATATATAAATAAAATGTGAGCATAAGTAGTAGCTTAACACAACTAAGGGGGCCACTAAGGCACAAAATTAATTTGGGTGGGGTGGGATGATTCCATTTTAAAGTAATACTACAAGGCCCAGAATGACAGTTGTTCATTTACCGTAGCTAATTTCCCAGGAAGTTTACATTGTTATCCGAAAAATGTGTTCTCTACATTTGGTTGGTCCAAAAAGTGATAGTGGAAGCAGGCTAGTTTGCTTGTACAGTGTAGCAGAAATAAGTGACAAACTTCAGCAAAATGTTTGCCCGTAGGTGTGATTTTGAGCGTGAATGGTTGTTTGCCTTCAACCATTCAAACTTTCATCAAAGCCAATAATTAATGTGGTTGTTTTGTTGTCATTTCGGACAATTGTCTTTGTTCGATATTAGTGATCACATTTTCAGAAATAATGTGAGTGCGTTCTCAATAAAAACTGCTTCGCTAACATCAAAGCTAATAGTCAGATTATCATTTTATATAAATTGTTATTGCAAGGGACTGTGTCATGCAGGCTAGCAGTAAACCGGGAAATACAGTGGCCAATAATAGACAAAAAGATATTTTGTGGGATAAAAGAGGTCACAAAAGTGAGTTATGACGTTTAATGGCTAGATACGGTCCAAGCTAGTTTGCTAGCATAATGCTGCGGAAAGTATGGTGGCCATTAAGGGGCCAATTAATATACGTTTGATTGCACCTTGTTGAGCGGAAGCACCATGAACGCGCCGCCGCCGCTGGCGTCGACAATCATGGCCACAAACTTGGGGTTGACAGAGCAGAAGTTGCTGTCCCAAGTCATCTGGGATATGCGGATGTCATCGTAGCAGTGGTCGGCCTTGGCCGCCTGGCCAAAGACGTGGCGGAATTTGCTGCTGCGCACCACCTGCCGGGACATGGCGGTGACCTAGTAGGAATCAACCAAAAAAATAAAAAATACATCTTTACTGTGACTTTTATTTTATTTTATTTTTTTTAGCCAATCATCAGTGATGAGGCCATTTATGAGCGACGTGAAAGAGGAAGCGGGGCCAGCTTTCACAACTACATCCGCTTCTTTTTTTTTTTTTCTGCCTGAGTGTGTTTGTAAAAAATACACACAAAATGCACACAGAGGGGAAAATGGACACTTTGAGAAGTTAAAAAAATTTAAAAAAAAACACAACGACATATGAATGATACAGATGATTCTCTGTGAAGGCCTTCCAGGGGTGCTAATGTATTGTCAGTTAAACCACAACACTTCTTCCTGCACACACACACTGCCAAAATCAGACTTTAAATAAAAACATGCACACCCTCACAAAACAGCAGTTAGAAGTTTAATTGTTTTAAATGTGACGTGGGCAAACTAACTAGGGAGGGCGTGCACTTTCTCTCTCTTTCCCTCCATATAGAGCGATGCACAAAATAAGAGTGACAATTCCAGTTGTTTTAAATGACTCTGAATTCAGATCAATACCTCAGTAATTACTTTCTCTTCTTTCACTGCTTGCATAAAATCAAAAAATGCACATACTGTAAAGGAGAAAAAAAAGACTTCTTTAAGAGGTTAAACCAACACAAAAAATGATGTTGGTGAGGTGTTGTCACTTAACCGCCACACTTCCTCCTTCAGACAAACGCTTGATCTCATTCAAAAGTGGCTGGAGTTGTTTGAAATGAGGGCGAGTGTGTGCATTCTCAGGCTCTAAAACACCACTAAAAATCTCGCGAGCTGTTATAATTAGCGCTCAATTGTGACCCCCCCCCCCCCCGTCACCCTTTCCCAAACGTCAATCATATATAATAATTCTGCAAATATATCCAGAAATGTATTACAGTCATTTTAGGTCTTGAAAATGGACTCACTCATACTGAAACCATCACACATAGAAGAAGAAGAAGAAAAAAAAGAAATGGCAGGTGCATGATGGTGATGACGATGATGATGAAGGCCTACCTGGTGGTTGGTAGTCGTGAAGGTGGCGAGGGGGGCCTTCGTGCTGGTGGTTGTCGTTGTGGAGCAGTCGCCGGAATGAGCAGCAAGAGGAAGAAAAAGAAGAAAAAGAAGAAGAAGTACAAGAAAGTTGAAGAACGCCGCCAAAAAAGGCCAGCTGCGGGGTAGGAAGTGTGGCAGGAAGTAGGCGGGGATCTCGTGGCGACCAGATCAGGATGTCGGTGGTGAAAGGACGTCAAAATTAACAAGGCTCCAAACGTTATTAAAAAAAAAAAAGCAAAAATAAATGTTTTTAAAAATCTAACACGTTCTTGCAATGACATTGAAGAATAATAATCAATAGCTTTGATATGCCGAGAAAACAGTATGTGGGGAAAAAAGAGAAAGATCTGGTCAAAAATGTGGGGAAAAACATCTTGTGATACGAGCTTGTTTCTTGAATGCGTCTTTCAAAATCACCAGCTTTTAATTTATTGTGTTGTAAACGTTAATAGGTGAAAATGTTGATGGAAAAGTGAAGGAGAAAGATGACAATCAACCTGTACGCTGGCTTGGGCACCGCAACTGCCAGTCTTGAATATGATGAGACTCTTGATTCTGGAGTCAAGCTTATTGACTCTTAGCTCTTGATTGTCAAGTCTTTGTCTTCAAACTGTTGATTCTGGTTTTGGACAGTTTATTCATGACTTGATTCTGGATTTCTAAACATTAGATTCGTGACTCTTCACGATCGTGGCAAAACTCTTGACTTTTAATTCATATTTCTGGCCCCTCTTAACTCAAGAGTCTTAACACCAGTCTTGATTCTGGACTTTTCCCTCTTGACTTTGGACTCCAAACTCTTAAATGTTGACTTTTCATGATATTGATTGTTAAAGTTTGGTTCGCGACAGTTGATTTTAGATTCTAGACTTTAGACCAGTGGTGTCAAACATACGACCCGCGGGCCGGAATCAGCCCCCAAGGAGGTTCGATCAGGCCCGCAGGATCATTTAGAAGTGAAAAAATGCATAAAAGACACGGAATGAATATTTTAAATACGATGTAATTCATGGATTATCCGCTAGGGGGCACCCTGTTGCATGATGAAGGCGGCTGAATTTGTTAATCCCGAGAAGCGACAAGTTGTTGCCAATACAGTCAAACCTCGGTTTTCGGACATCTCGGTTCTCGTCCAATTCGGTTTTCGGCCAAAAACTTCGATTTTTTTATGCCTCGGATGACGAACAAATTTCGGTTCTCGAACAAAGTGAGCGCACTTGAATGCACCATTTGACTCCTCTCGCCTTCCTTACATGAGGAAGTGACGCTTCCTTGTGTTGCTTTCCATTGTGAGCAGACGTGTTCAGTAAACATTTTTATTTTAAAAAGAGCGTGGTTTCGGTTTTTGAACAATTTCAGTTTTCGAACAGCCTTCTGGAACGGAATTATGGACGAAAACCTTTGACTGTATTAGCCTTACGAGGAAAACTATACCAGAGAGGATTTCGGACCTATCAGCAGATTTAGACAGCCAATTGAAACAGAGAGTCAAGTCATTTTGTCAAATGTTTTGTAAAAGATATGTTGGATAAATTTCAACATTTTCCCAATATTCTTGTGCTTCTTTAGACCAAAACAAAGGAAATACATGATATTTTGGTTATTTATAGCAGAGTATGGTGTAATTTGAATGGTCCGGCCCACTTGACATCTACAGAGGCCGTATGTGGCCCACAATGTGAAATGAGTTTGACACCCCTGCTTTAGACTGTTATTTCTGGACTCTTGATTTTAAAATAAAATACAGTAGTGCCAAATTGATGGTAAAACTCAAGCATCCCGGATGTAGTTTTTTTGCCACCTTGAATTTTGACACTGGTCAAAGCAATAGGATTCTCCGAATAGAAGACATCAGCAAACAATTACAAATATAGACTTCAGTTTATTGCACAATCGAGACTGGGGCGGAAACAGTTTATCGATAAGACGCTCCACTCGGAACCCCAAACAAATGGCACCACCTGGAGCTCCTCAGTGGAACAGCAGTCCATCAAATCCTCAATACTATAATAATAGAAGAAATGAGCATTTCCCTTGAGAAACCAACAGGCTATCGCACACCTGTGATATATTCTGATCACATATTTTAAAAAGCACAACTCTGTTGGCCTGCGGTGCCACCTGGAGGCAATTTTGTGGACGGGTTCTATTTTCCGTCTGGCACCATGATGTGCCAAAATACACGGCGCGAGTGTAAATTATTTAACCAGACAGAAAACTCGGCATGGTCTTCCGCTACCGTTTCGGCACCCTGAGAGGTGGGAATGAACATAGAGCATGTATCCATGTTCCCTGTTGTTGACTTATGCATAGATTTACTTTGCGCTAGCGTCCATTTTCTCTCTAAAAGTGATACTGCTCGTGTGTATACATGGTTTACATACATGATCTACTGACATTAAGTCGATGGACTCTGAGCCCTTTGAGAGCAAAGAAATGAACGGCTAGGCTAACCTCGAGCTAACTTGCTAGCGACTCTCATGCACCGAAAAAAAAAATAAAAATTGAAACGTTAGCATGTTAGCGTCTGCGTGCTAATTTGACAAAGTGAGACTGAGTGTCATGATACAAACAGGTGACTTATTTTTTGTTGTTGCAAGTATGTACATTCGTACATCCCAAAACAAAAACGCAGTGGATCCAGTGTAAGAATGTGTGTAACACAAATTAGTTAATTTTAAAAAATAATTTTTTGTAAATTTTGTATCTTCCCTCGCCCCAAAAATGACATATGTTAGCAAGGTTTTGATGTGTTTTCATACTGGTCTTGCTGGCTTCACAGGCAAGATCAGCACAAAAACAAAACAAAATTATGCTCGTTGATGCATTTATTTATTTTTAAAGCAGGGCTATGGATCTTTTTCTGGACAAAAGCGCATTACAGCGGAACCTTTTTCAGGCAGACCTTTGTTATTTTGCCTTTTTCTTTGACTTTTTTGGTGTCAGTCATTCCTCAAGGAGCAACCTGAGCCGCATTTTGAAAAGTTAGGATTGTTTTGGGGGTTTTAACAGTTACTTATTTTTTACTCTTGAATGTTAAAAAAAAACTAATCATCATCAATTTCTGCTGTTTTAACAGGTTAGCTTTACATTGCCAACACCTCTGAACACAACATAAAGCCAGAGCCCGAATTCAACTTCAGCAGTTCCGCTGTGGCAGCGCCACCTACAGAAAAGTAGCATTTTGTCCCATTTTGAGATGTACTGTTCTAAATGCAAACAAAGTGACGTGTGCTGTGTTAGATACAATCAACAGGTTTCTCTAACGTTTAAATCAAAGTGGGCGTGGTGATGACGTCGCCGATATGGACGCATAGGCAGCGACGCGGCCGTCTCGCAGCCTGCCGCACTCATCCAATAAAAACAAAACGTCCTCGGTGACCTCGACGACGGCGTGACTTTACAGCAGAGGTGGGAGGAAGTCACGCACACTGTTGTGCACACGAGTCGTAAGTCTCCAGTGTTATGCTTCATCTTTGAAGCAAGTTCCAAGCTACTGTAAATAAATAAGAAAAATCTAATTAAATTGAGTCTCCACCTAATTTGAGGCCACTTGAGTCAGGTCGTCGCTTGGATGAATGAAGTCATGAGTCAGGTTAGACAAGCTTGCATTTCATCACACATTAAATACACTTGGTTGTGTACTGTAATTGCCTCTGGAAGCCACAAGATGGCAGGAAAGCACTATTTTTTCCTCTCAAATAAATTCCTCACCTCACTTCAAAATAGTTCCTTGAAATCAAGAAGACACAAGATAGTGGCAAAAAAACTATTTTTGTCGAGATGAGACTTCCTAACTCACTTCAACAAAAGTTCCCTGACACCAACATGCCACAGGATAGCAGCAAAACACTATTTCTGTCCAGGTGAAACTCCGAAACTCACATCAACATTGCTCCTCAACATTAATGCCACAAGATTGCGGCAAGGCATGATTTTTATCTGAAATAAAGTCTCAACTCACTAGAACGAAGAACCTTGATTCTCGGATTCCACAAGCCGCACGCAAAGCAGCATTTTTTCCCCCCCAGAATGAAACGCCGAAACCCATTTCATTGTACTGTAGGTCCGTCATGTCACGAGGCTACAAGACTGTGGGAAAGTACTGTCTACATGAAGCTCCTCAACTCACTTTAACATACTTGCTTGGCACTAAGCTGCCAAAAGGTGTTGGCAAAAACAACTTTTATCTGAATGAAGCTCTCAACTCACTTCGACATTGTTCCTTAACACTAAGATACCATGAGATGACGAAGCAGCACTATTTTTCTGAAAAATGAAACTCCTTAACAGATTTCAACATAGTTCCTTGACACAAAAAAATCCACTGGATGGTATCAAAGCACTAATTTCCTCTAAATAAAACTCCTCAGCTCATTTCAACCTAGTTCCTTGACACCTTGATGCCACGAGATGGCGACAAAGGAATATATTTCCTGTAAAAGAAACTCCTTAACTCACTTTAACACAGTCCGTTGACTCTAAAATGCCACAGGGTGGCGCCAAATCTCTATTTCTCTGCAAATGAAACACCTCAACTCATTTCAACATAGTTCCCTGACCCTCGGATACCACCAAACTAATACTTTTTTCTTTGGCCTCGATCACAAAACAGACTAAAAATGTGTTTAGCACGCATGGAAAAAATAAAACTATATCAAAATGCTTTACATGTGTTGCCTCTATATCGTGACCAATGGGGGTTCACTTTAGTTCAACGTCAAGGACACGTCGTGTCTTTCCTAAGTTGTCACCAAGCAAGTGTCAAGTCCTAAAATTGGCGCCTTAAGTCTGAGTCGCTCCCCCACCTCTGCTTTGCAGCGTCTCCTCATACTCGGCCGTCCACTGGGGACAGGGCAAAGATTCCGGATTTTGGGTGGCGGCCTCAGTCGGAGGGACAGTTGTAGCTGTTGATCCACAGCAGGTCGTCCAGGACGCCCCAGTGCAGGTAGAGGATGGAGCCCACCACCAGCACGTGCATGATTTGGTGGCTGTTGCACCAGTAGTCAAAGAGGCCCGGGCGGAAGCGCTCGGGGATGCGGGCGATGTTGATGACGCCGCCCAACACGGCCAGCGCGTCCATGGTGAGGAAGTGGCGCAGTGAGGTGGGGCTGCCGCCGCCCACGCCCGCCCAGCGCAGTACGAAGAAGGAGAAACGGAAGAGCGCCTGCCAGGCGAAGGAGCGCAGGCGCCGCACGCTGCTACGCGCCGTCACCGCGCAGTAGATGCCGTAGCTGGACAGCAGGATGTAGATGGACAGCGCCGCCGTGCGAATCAGCGGGTAGCACAGCAGGGTGCTGTACAGGATCGGCAGCGCCCCTGAAATGGCAACCAGGCAAATGTACACAACGGACATTTAGTGCAAGGGACTCGTTTTGACTTCCAAGCAGTTTGGTGAAGGGATTTTTACGGCCGGCAGTCCACGGATGACCTTTAATTCATTCACTCCCAAAGACGTTTTTAAACGTCTTTTCAGACTTGGTCCAGAATTGGCTGGTACTGAATGAGTTAAGAGTGAGATGTTTTTGTTGGAAAGTTTTCAGTTTCTTTTTTTTTTCCCCCCGCTAAAAAGAAATACAAATTTAAAAAAAAAAAAAAAAAGACGATTGTCTGACAAAAAAAACAAGATGAATTTTAAAGCGCTACCCATCACCATGTTTTCCTCCAATTTAAAAACCTCAGATCCACCATCAGCGCCTCCAACAGTGAGTGACCCGATAGCCTGAACGAATCAAGTGAGAGCTTACTCTACTTGTTTTATGTACCTGTAGTTCTAAAATTATTTTGGGAAAAATAAAATAAGCTTTAGAAAAATTATTTACCGTATTGGCCCGAATATAAAATGGCCCTGATTATAAGACGCCCCCCTCTTTTTCAAGACTCAAGTTTGAAAAAATACTTTTTGAACACCAAATTACTTTTTATACAGAAAATAATTACAGTATATCTGAAGGAAATGATTATAACAATATATTTGAGAGAAAAAGCATGTTATTTTGCCTCATTCAAATCTTAATATCTGAACATTTAAATATGTAAACTAAAGTGCAATCACATTCGTAAGTGAATGGCTTCTGGTTTTTGAAATGTAAATTACATCATAACTTCTCCTCAGCTGCCGGTTAAGCTGGCCGATCTTCGACTCACTTTACTCCAGATTGTCGCCACCTTTCTCCATTTTCTGTTATCGCTTCTATTATTTTCTTCTCTTTTCCTTCTTACCGCTATTTTTTTATTTTTCTTCTTCGTGATAGGGGTTCACTTTGGCCTGGGGAATCAAGTTCAACATTCGCTTCAATGATATCTGGCGCCATCTAGCGTCATGAATGGGTATAAGGTCTAGACCCCGAATATAAGACGACCCCTACTTTTTTCGTCTTATTTCAATGCGTAAAACACCGTCTTATATTCGGGCCAATACGGTAATTGTTTCATCTTGTCGTGAGGATCGAGCGGTTCGGAAAATGAATTAATGAATGAATGTTTCATCTCCTCATTTGTTGAACTTTGTTTCATGGGATTTATTATTTAATATACTTTTTATTGAATTGTATTTTCATTGAATAGATTTACTTATGATATCATATGGAAGTTGTGTTTATTTAATTTTTGACTAGTGAGTCTATGACAATGATTATTATTGTGAATAGAAGTTTTGGCGTGGTTTGGAATGCGTGCCTACCCAGTGTGTTGATCATGCAAATGCCGCACACGTCCAGTTTGAGGAGGGTGTGGTAGACTGGCTCGCCGCCCTCGTGGTTCATGAAGAGGTGGTAGAGCACCGAGCCCAGCTGCGGCGACAGGCAGGCAAGGAAGTGCACCACGCCCAGCCATGTCACACTGATCTGGGACCAGGGGATGTTGAGCGGCAGCAACACCAGGAAACACAGCAGAGGGATGCCTGGTGGGTGAGGAGCATTCAAACAAACCGGTTATGCTCACGCAAAGCCAGTGGAAGTCTATTCCGAGTGCTGCACTGGAACTCAGCATCAACAAATGCTCGATTCTGCGGATGCTGCAAAGTGGGGCTTCTGATTTGATATGCGATTATGAAACATGAATTTTCAGGATCGTTATTTTACAAAACACTGATATGCAGTGCTTTAAGCTATCGCTGTGAAAACTTCACAAAGCTCTCCCACACAAGTGTGGCATGACCATAAATTGGTGAAGCATAAATCTGATGACAACAATAATGCAAAAAGATATGTGGCTTTATCACTTTGTTTGAATAAACAAATGCAAACTGTACTTCCTAAGCATTGAACTGAACTCATCAAACCACAACACAAATAAACATTTATTGATAAAAAAATACAACCGAATCCTTGACTATAAGGAAGCAGTTTTCTTTTATGCAGTGCAGCTTGTGAATTTGAAAATTGCATTCGACTACATTACGAAGTCGATTTCAATTTGATTCATTGATCATCCCCGGTTCATTCCCATTGAAAGTTTCCAAAACTCGCCATCTTATCTTCTCATCGGTATTTACTTGGACAATACAGGCAACGTTCTACAACTTTGCAACCATAACTTTGAACGTGTATACAGTGATCCCTCGCTCTAAAGCGGTTCACTTTCCGCGACTTCACTGTTTCACTGATTTTTTGGGGCAGTTTTTTAATGCTTTTAACCCTTTAAATCAGAACGCGTGTCAACAGTACAGTATTTCCAAAAACTATTATAGTTATTTGTTGAAAACTTTTGTTTTTTTAGTAATTGGGGCTGATTTCATTGTATATATAGTTAAGTATTGTATCCATCCATCCATCCATTTTCCGAGCCGCTTCATCCTCACTAGGGTCGCGGGGGGTGCTGGAGCCTATCCCAGCTGTCTTCGGGCAGTAGGCAGGGGACACCCCGAATTGGTTGCCAGCCAATCGCAGGGCACACAGAGACACAACCATGCGCGCCCACACTCACACCTAGGGACAATTTAGAGTGCCCAATCAGCCTGCCATGCATGTTTTTGGAATGTGGGAGGAAACCGGAGCACCCGGAGAAAACCCACGCAGGCCCGGGGAGAACATGCAAACTCCACACAGGGAGGCCGGAGCTGGGATCGAACCCGGTACCTCTGCACTGTGAAGCCGACGTGCTAACCACTGGACTACCGGGCCGCCTAAGTATTGTATAATAACTGTAAAAAAAAAAAAAAGTTCACGACTTCACGGATTTCACTTATCACTGGTTCTTTTTGGAACGTAACCCCCGCGAGAAACGAGGGGATCACTGTACTGTAATATTAGAAAGTAGGAGAGAAAAGTTCCATCAATGCGTGCTCACCGTGAGTGTAGATGTTTCCCAGCTCGTTGTGCAGGTAGAAGAGACTCCGTATGCACTCCTGCACCGAAGAGACGGGCCGGTAACCCGTCAAAACGTACTTGTTGAACTGCAGGTGCGGTGGCGAACTGGCCCAGTCCAGCAATCGCGGTCCGTTCAGGAAGGCCAAAGCGAACACCACCGACAGCAGCACGCCGCCGAACAAGCACAGGAATGACTGCACGCCGATGTACACGTTGAGCAAGAGGACGGCTACGACAACCTTGTGGGACACCATTTCCACGAGCGACCGCTGGCTTCTGCTCCCCTTTGTCTGTCTGTCCGAGTCTCGTTACTACCGCAGTCGGGGAAGCTGGCCCCCAGCCGGGCTCGCCGGTACCTGGCTGAGTGTCATGCGCCGGGCTGGGGCGCCGCACGGCCGGCCGCGTAAACGACCACGTCCGCACGGGTGAGTCATGGGGACAGAGTCAGCGTCACACCCAGAACACACAAGGCAACAGCCGCCTCGTCTTCATGTCAGAAACACTTCCTCGTTGTTAGCATTCCGGCCGGGGAGACGGCCGCATCACGGGCACGGATGCTGCCGGCGACCGGCGCGGGCGCGCGTCCATGCAGCTCCGCGGTGATCCGCAGCCACGCTCACGGCGTTAGCATTCCGGTGGTGCGGTGGCGCAGAGTTGCCTCTGTCCCGGTGCTCCTCCGAAAGTCTGACCGGGAAACACGGGCGAATCTCGGAGCTGAGATTGGAGCTAGCGACGCCGGGCTACCGCCGTCCTGACACCGCGGGGTAGTGGGACCCTGCCTCTACAGTTCTCCACAAGGAAAATGTACATCATTAGCGTCGCTGGGGTTAATGGGAGTTTTTCTTTCTTTGCGTTTCTTGTCTTTTCTTTTGGAGGTGGATTGGAGGCTGCGGTGTCCCCCGCGAGGCGGCCTTGGATCCACCGCAAAGGCTCAGTATGAAAAAAGTCAAGCGCCACTAAGATTAAACGACTTACTTCCGTCTAGTCATTAAAAATAACCGAGACCGTCGACGTTTAGGAAAAACAATCATGATTCATCGACTTCAACAGTTACAGAAAGTCAACAATTAACAAAAGTGTAAATTAGGAAAACAACAAAAACTATATTGAACAAGATACGTCAAAAAGAGGGGAGAAAAAAAGCACCAGAAACTTTACAGCGAAGGGATTGTTTCACACATTCCGGTCTGTCGTGTGTTACTGCAACCGCCTTGACAATGCCGTTCGCCTTCTAATTGACATAGCCCCACTGAAAAGAGTCATTGTTGCCCTTTTGTCACAGCTGGAAGTCTAACATGTGCTGCTATAGTAGTCTGAACTGACAAAAAAAAAAAAAATCAACAAATGCAGACAGAAACAAAAAAAGAAATTTCAAGCATGGAAACGAACGATTAAGTCAGCCTTAAAATAACCTTGGTGTGAAAGCAGAGCCCATTCCAAGATCATTACAAGGCATCCATCAAGTAAATGCCTCACATTTAAAAGTTGCTTGCAAATCGTAATTTGATTGTAGGAATGAATCAATAAGGAAAACTATAATCCTATAGATTGCATGATATTTAACATGGCACAAAATGATCTAGCATTGTAAGCTTCAGGTAAATATTGATGCTTGTAACGGGAAAGTGAGAGAGCCCTTGTGGGACACGGGTGGGTGACGCAGTGTAATCGTCTAATGGCGAAGCAGCGCTGCGGTTGTGGATGAATCACTCCACCTCTCATCCAATTCGACAAACTCCTCATGACACATAAGTGACCTGAGATGTTTGTTTGCATCAGAACGGAGGGGTGTCATCTGTGTTACCCACAGTTGGGCCCAAAGTCTGTGGTTGGAAAAATAACAGCTTAAAAACGAAACAAGATTGAAACAGCGACTCTCACCTTGAGAAAGAAACAAGACAATCGACCATGATTTTGGTCATTATTAGCATTGTTTCACTTAAAATTGTCCAAATCCTGATTTGAGCCGCTCAAAAGTAAATATCTTATTTGTGTCGAACTTCATGACACAATCTTTTGTCGTTCCCAAAACAAGACATTTCAAAATTATCTGCTTTTACTTTGGAAAATAATGATTAACATTTCTTTTCCATTTTCTGACACGCTACAGATGAAACCAGTAAATAAATTGTAAACAATTTATAGAAAAAATAAGTTTGCGTTATTTATTATGAAAATAATATTACTTGCAGGCACAGTATGAGTAACCTGTAATTGACACATAGTTGAACCTGAACTCGCCTTGGAACTGGATGTCGAACTAATAGCCCTTCACAGTGATCAATACCCAAGAAGTAGCTCTCAATTTCCAAAATGGGCGACTATGTCACTCCCTCTTATGTGATATTGCTTAAACGTTGTTGATTTGGTTTTGCTTAATAATAAAACAACAACAAATAAAACACCAAGAATTGGTTAACAAACAGTTAATTGTGAGAAAAATTATTTTGCGCTAAACTTTTATCCCCAAATCATTTGTCTGATTATTCGATTCATCGATGGAATGAATATATGGATTAATATATATAATATTGACCATGAGGATGACGTTGGAGCAAATGGCGACCAAAGAAAGACCAAGTGGGTACATCCACTTGAGGGTTAAGGACAGAGCCATGGGGAACACCTTTAACAAATGTCACGATAACAGACCACATCAACTCTTAGGATGATGCGGGATTGTAATGGGGTCAAGGACTGATCCCAGGGGGACACAGGACAGAACCCTGGGGGACACTTCGAATGGGTATATGTACTACGTCGCCAAAAGTGAGCATAAAGTTGGGAAAAATAGGGACCAAGGATAGAAACATGGCGGACACCTTCAATGTGTCTTTGTACTTGCGCACAATCACACAGTACAGTAGCCTTAGGGATGACATTGAGGGTGATGGGGACCAATCATAGACCCCAGCGGGACGCATCAAAAGAGAAGGCAACGGTGAAAGCCCAATTTGCTAGTTTAAGAAACTGAAAACCTGTTAGTTTATCACCTTCAAGAACCTGATGAAGAGAACAACTTCAGAGGAAAGAGGGTGCATGGTCTCGGTTACTGTGTTGACAGGAACACCAACATCCTGCAGACCACCTTCGGGTTAAAAGACCACTATACCACCCGCCCCCTCACCACTAAATTTAGTCTTAAAAACAATGAGGTCAGACGCTGAGGCACAGTTTGACACATTCATCCATCCGTCTTGTACAAAAGGAGAACTTTTAGCGGCACAGAAAAGAACAACATAGGTGAGTCTGCAAGTACGCGATTGAGAGTTCTATTGATCTTGTAAGGGATTTTGTGTGTGTGTGTGTGTGTGTGTGCCAAATAGTTTCGTGTCGTTATGCCAGGCAAACTGACCAACGAATCTGTCCTAGAACTAAAAAACTAAACAAAAAATAATGTATGCCTCCCAGTCAAGTTGAAACAACTTTGCTCACTATCATCAGAGGTCACAAGATGAGTTTCATGAGTTTAAATGGAGTCCCAGATTACTGCGAGTCTCCACTAAATTTCCAGCAAGTCGAGTCATGTCATTACTTTGGTAAGCCAAGTCAGAGCGCAAGTCTCCTCTTTTAACCCTCATGCAGTATTTTTAAGCGGCTGCATGAAGGGTATTACGTCCCAAAAATGTCCCTCTTCCAATCTTTTTTCACTTTTAATTTTTTTCACTTTCAACCCCTCAAAATGTTCAGTGGGAATTGGCCAAGACATAGATATACATCCTATGCAAAATTTCAGCTTTGTGGAGTTATTTTCCACTGTTTTGTCTGTGGTGTCCATTTGTCCAACAGTCCAAAATCGTCCAAAGTGTCCGAAATGTCCAATTTTGGGATAATTACTGCATGGGGGTTAAATCCAAAGACATAACCGTCACGAAACTCAATGTTTGAAACGGCGCAGGACAATCCAATGTCATGAAAGCAAGACGACTCAACGAGCCGGTTTGACAAAGAATTCCAGGAATGCTACGTGCATCATGAATACAGACGTATCCGTCTGGAAAAATCCCGGACAAATTCCCTCATTTGTCTGTTTTTTCAGATCAAACAGTGTGCTTCCGAGGCGACCTCAAGATGATTCTCTTGAAGATTTGTGCACTCCTTGCGCTGTTCCTGCCCCGAGGGACATATCAGTCCTGCACAACAGGCTCCCCCAAGGAGTGTCTCCATGGCAGAAATGGCCCCAGGTACCAATCTGGCCGGGGAAGGCTTCGATATCACAGAGATGAAGCGCAAAGGAGCGTTTGTTCTCGACATGAATCGGTGGAAACGCAAGGACAAAACATGCACCCTGTGCAGCAATCACTTCCTGGAAAACGTGAAGCAAAAGATTCCCCGGTCCGTGTTAGACTGGAGGGCAGTGCATTCCTGCCACTTCAAGGTGGCCAGCACCATTCATCGGTCAAGTGAGGCTTTCGTCGACTCCATCACCTCGACGGTGGAAAACGACTGGAAATTCGGTCTGGAATTGAATGTTAAGAATTACGCGGCAAAAGTCATGCTGGCTGGCACCAAATCAAAAATGGCCGAGTATACAATGGAGAAATCAAAGAGTGACAAGTACAACTTTGCCAGCCAAAAGATCTCCTGCGAGTACTACAGGTAACAAGGTTGAGACTTTCTGCATTCAAATGTTTTTTCCCAAAGCGAAGATTCTTTTTTTTGCATTGTGGCGTGTATAGCTACCGGGTGTCCAAAAACGGTCAACTGCACAGTGAATTTCGAAACGCACTGAAGGAGCTCCCAAAGACCTACAGCCCTCAATACAAGCAACGTTATTACAGATTGATCGGCGACTTTGGCACCCATTACATCACAAAGGTAGCAAATCCGTAGAACACGGCCGACAAAAAAACCCAATAGAAATAAAATCCCATTCTTTTGAATCAAGGTGAAACTGGGAGGGTCTGTCCAGTCCGTGACCAGCATCAAGCAGTGCCAGGCAAGCCTGCAGGGCCTCAGCGCGGACGAGGTGAATATGTGCCTGGAGACCGAGGCTTCCTTCACCATTGGAGCGACTGCAGAAACTCAATCCAAACACTGCAAGAAAGACATCGAGAAGACGGAGAGAAAGGCAGAGTTCTCCAGCCTCTTTAATGACAGGTAGTGTGCTTCCAGACCCGGGGGGTGGGCAACACGCGGCTCCAGAGCCGCATGCGGTTCTTTAGCGACATCTGGTGGCTCCCTGGAGCTTTATAAAAAAATGTTTGAAAATTTTCGATAGCAGGCTAATATAGCTCAAATGGATATAGATACATGTTGCAGCTCCGAAAACGGAGAGCTGTGGTGTTGGTTTTTTTCATACGTACACTTTATTTATGCTTTTAACAGTGTCGACAAAACACAGACACGTCTCCGTCCCGACTCCGTGCCTTCTCTCTTCTCGTTCGACTCGAGAGGTGTTCAAAGACAGCCTCCGAAAAACGGAAATTCATGATCACTTCACTGACACTAAGAAATGCGAAAATAATGCACCAAAACAAAAAATAATTTATAACAATTTTTTTTGGTTTGTTTTTGGTCCTATATGGCTCTTTCAACATTTTGGGTTGCCGACCCCTGTCCCAGACAAACAAACGCCTCACCCGAGCTCTTGGTTTACTTCTCAAAAGAAACTCATTGGAGGTTCTTGCAGGTTTTGTCTGTCCGGTCACTTTCCAAAGCTTGCAATCACTAAGTGATTATCCTCAGATAACCTTTTGTGATTTGCCTAAAACAAAACACATTCACTTTGCATATATTTGCACCCATCAGGCAAGAATAAACTGGCTCATCTCATACACCAGTCTTCCCCAACAGGTTGACAGATGTAAAAGGAGGTCGCACGACAGAAATGGACCTCCTGTTCTCTGCCAAAAAAGATCCATCCGCCTATAAGGAATGGCTCAACACGCTGCCTCACTATCCCGATATTATATCGTATTCCCTGGAGTCCCTGCACGAGCTGGTGCCGACGAATAATCCTGTTCGAAAGAACCTGCGCTCGGCCATAAGTCACTACATCCTGGAGCGGACTCTGATGAGGAACTGCAGCGGGAGCTGTCGGGCCGGCATCAACAGCAATTCCCGGGACCCCTGCGTCTGCCAGTGCCACAACGAACGTGCCGTAAACGCGGACTGCTGTCCAACCCGTAAGGGCATGGCCCGCGTCATCATCACCATCCAACGGGCCTCCGATCTTTGGGGCGATCAAACCACAGCCACTGATGGCTACGTCAAGGTGATTTTCAACAAACAAGAGCACCGTTCGCGCGTCATTTACAACAACAACAATCCCCACTGGGGCACCGTCATGGACCTGGGCACTCAAGACTTGTCGATGGAACCGAAAGTCAGATTTGAGGTTTGGGATCAGGACAATAACTGGGATGACGATCTTCTGGGAATATGCCAGCAAGTATTGACGGAAGGCGTGAAGACGGATGTGTGCGCCATGAACCACGGAAGGTTTTTCTACAAGTGGGATGTGGAATGTGCACCCAGTCTGGGCGGCAGGTCGTGCACCACCTACAAGCCTTCGCCTATGAGTCAAAGTTTGATGAGCTTGTACGTGTCCCGCCATGCTCATCCCGTTCCGCAAGCTACCCTGCGGAAGATGGGCGTCTTTGTGAACGGTTGGAGCACAAAGACAAACCGGAGTCTCAATGATGTGCTTTAAACAAGCAGATTAGAAAAACCAAGAGAGTTTTACAGCAATTAAAGCGGATTTTCGGCCAACTTGTTGTTTGCGTCACGGGTTATTTGACTGCTTTCAGCTCATTGGAAGAGACATCTTGAAACTAAATTTCTTGCATCAACGAGACAGGAAGTGGTTACGTTTCCTGTGAACAAATGAGGTGTCAATGAGCGATGCGTGCAAGCAAACGTGGTGTGAAATATGAAGTCTCTAGGTCTTATATTCACGTGGGAAAATGGAATCAATACAAAGGCAATGTGTGTTTTGTCCATATTTATTTCAAAGTACACCATCCACTCAAAGCGTCACTTTCACTTTGACCGGTGAGTGAATGCTTAAACGTCTGTTAAAGATGACGAAAATATAACACACACAGACTTAAAAAAAAAAATACAAATACAAATCAGTGAATCAGAAACAATCCACCTGTAAACCAGCAGGCCATTTCAATCAACCTGACAAAGACAGAGATAAAAATGATAATTATACTATGAAGACTACTTTTAAGAGACAAACAAAACCTTCCATGTAAGGTACAAATAGGAAACCCGGAGACTAAACTTAATTAGGGTTTTACTGTTAGGGCAGGGATGGGCAACTGGCAGGCCTGCAGCCACACTCTGAATGGCCTCTTGATTAATGAAAACTAAAATTGAGAGGGGGGAAAAAATCCCTTCAAATTTTGGGTGGGGAAAATTCTAAACATATTTCCTCTACTACAGTGGATCCTCCATACTCATGGTTGGACACCCACTGCCTACCTGGGGTGAAGGGTGGTGGTGGTGGTGGTAGGGTGGGGAGGCTGGGGGGGGGGGGGGGGGGCTATTTCTTCTCATGAAAAACACAGATTGGAGGTTCATTGTTGTTGTTTTTTTTTTAATTGGTAAATGGGCTTTCACTTGCATCACGCTTTTCAACTCACGAGGCGTCCAAAACGCTTCGCACTGACTCCTTATTCATGTCATGATGATGCAGCTTAAGGGGTAACTGGGGCTTTTGGTGACTTGCGCCAGGACATTTTGACATGGTCACAGGGGCAGGGAATTGAACCCACAATCTTTGGGTTGGGAGACGACCACTCTTGTACTGAGCTGTGCAACTCCATGAAATCTTTGGGTTAAAAAATAAATAAATCCCCATTCATTTCAATGGCAGTCAATGATACTTGTATTTTTGCTATTCCAGAGCCAGTACACATTATGTCCACGTTTAAAACAGCATTTTTGGCACACATCTGGTTAGAAAGTAGCACTGATAATAAAATGTGGGGCCCCTCCACCATCAAAGTTGCCCATCCCTGTATTTGGGTCCGACTGTCTTATTTTCAAACGACGCTCGTTCTTACCTCTGTATCCAACTCCAAGAGGTCCGGTTACCGCGCCGTACTTGGACGCTTTTGCCCCTACGATTCACAATGGAAAAGGTATGAAATGTGTTATATATATATATATATATATATACATACAGTGAAACTCCTCTACAATGAAATCTACATGGGTGAAAATACCCCCTCGTGTGAAAAAATCTTCATGCATTAACACCATTCCCACTTTCCTGTTTCAAATTTGCTACAGTGAAAAACCCCCTGTTGTGAAAAATTGCTTGCTGCAAACATGATTTCGTTGTAGAGGAGTTTCACTGTATATATATGTGTGTGTGTGTGTGGAGAGAGAGGGCGAGAGAGAGAGAGAAAACACTTCACAAGAAAAAACAAAAAGCCCCAAAGGTGTAAAAAAAAAAAAAGGGAACAATATATATCAATATGGTACATTTTAGTCACATTATTGTTACAAGCTATTGGTTGATAATGACAATTCTGTTGTGAATTTTCCCATTTCAATTACAGATTATCACTTTGTATCTTGATAGATGTGTGTTTTTAATCATGTAATCACTCATGATAATATCACAGGCAAACAAGT
The DNA here is from genome assembly GCA_018466805.1 of Hippocampus abdominalis. NCBI lineage: Eukaryota > Metazoa > Chordata > Actinopteri > Syngnathiformes > Syngnathidae > Hippocampus > Hippocampus abdominalis. Next base: position 11,415,695 of record CM031709.1, read on the forward strand.
AGTTCGACTGCATTGTGATTTAAATGAAACCGCAACGAGAGTCTGTCAGTCTTATTTGACTTTGAATGACCTGAATGTAGAAACAAATATTTTTGATCGAAACAAATTTCACCAAAAATCTAATTTTCTTTTCCTTGAGTACTAGAAAACCAAAGTATCTTCCTTTGTGTCTACGCTGCTCTCCTCAAAGTTTCAACACATTGGCCCAATGAGAAAACTTCTGGTGGCATTTTTCTACAATACCAGGAAGTTGCTTGTGAAGGAGGAAGTTGGACTAGCGTCCCGCTTACCCAACGCATCTTGACTTGGGCCAAGTGGCTGCGCATGGTAGCCTTGGTAAACACACACAAAACAATTAGTGACCTTGATGTTACAATAAATGACAACATACATCAGATTTTTAATTATTTGCATGAGTCCATATACTTGATTTCAAGTGCAGCGTGAGAGAATTTAATACACAGAACAGCGACATGATGTGGTGGGACGAGAGAAGAGTGAGAAAAGTCACCTGCTTGTGGAGCTCCATATGCGGAACCTGAAAGCACACAAAAAAATAATTCTGGTCAAAAATGTGCTTTGATCAAAATAAAGTTTAGACCTTCTTTAGGCCCTCCGCAAAATTGGCCTGTTTTGAGTGATGGCCCAATGTCATGCAATAATCGTTGTAATATATTTTGTGTAATGGTGAAAGCATAAAAGGATATGTACAACAATAAATTCAAGATAAATATCAATGAAAAATGAGAGGAAACATCTCTAGGACCAGAATTAAATTAAGCACAATTCGCTCTGCCGAACTCTAAAACAGAGTGTGTCGTTGTTATGCCTCGAGTTGAAAAACGAAAATGTAAGTGCAGAGAACTCCAAACTTGTCACTTTAGCCACTAGTGTTGAGCGGGCTCCCTCTAGTGGCACAATAGTGAATCACTGAGTAAAATGTTCAAACTGTGCAGTGATATCAACTTAAAGTATTTTTAATGTTGCACAGTTCAGGTCAGTTGTATTTAACTTTTAAGTACATTTTCAAACATTTATTTAGGTAGTAGTTTTTATTTAGCTCAATTTTTTTTAAATAAACATAGTGTTCAAAATGTGAATAATGCTTACAATCTTCTTTTTGTATATGATGGTGATATTTGGAGAGCCAGGTATTTTTGAGATGATATTTGTAAAAAGTTTGAGAATCACTGAGAGGGAGTGTCGATTCCTGGCGGTTGTTGGCGTCAAGTTGTATGAAAGTGTGTCAGGTGCATGTTTTTCCGCACCACGCCATCGCTCATTCACACCGTGTTTGCTGGCGCTTTTGCTGCCGTCGCCGCTGAGGCCGATGGGCTGGGAGGGGTACAGGGAGCCGCCAACACCTAAAGGAGTAGACACGTTGATGCTTATAGTTGCGGCAAAGTAACAAGTTAGTTCAAACGTAAAAACAAGTGACCTTCAAGTCGGGCAGGAGCGAGCGGAGTGCCCCCATAAGGGTCCTGAGATGCTGCTACTGGTGCGCCTCCTAGAGGATGAAAACAAACTCTCGTGGTCGTATTTTCATGAGTGGATGCATTTGTATGTTCATAACAAGTCGAGTATTCTCACCATACTTGCCAGCAGCTGGATCCAATCCTGCATTGAGTCCTCCTGGAAAAACAGATAATGTCCTCAACGTAAGTTACTTTATACACTTAGTGTAGTTCAAGGCAGACATAATTTTACTGCTTAATGTCTTACCGTATGGCATCTGAGGCTGACCAGCATAGCTTCCAGTACCCAGAGCTGCAACATTGAGGGGAGGGCGAAGAGAAAAAAAAATCAAACATTTGGCCATTCATTACTTTTTTATGTGCCTTTTGAGTTGACCTGGCGCAACAAAAGTAATGCTTTTGGAAATGCGAGAATGCCTTCCAATGGTAGCGGAAAAAAGTTTATACTTTTATACATTTATTTTAGGGAAAAACTTTAATTAATGCTACAAATATTACAAGACGCTTGACCTTGTTTAAAAAAAATAATCAAATGGAGTTTTGCAACAGCTACACCTAGTGGACAGAAGCACATGCTGCACCTTCATTACTCGTGTAATCATAATCATTCATCAGACCTTTTATAAATTGATTTCCTCTAAATCAATCCATCACGGTTTTCTTGTACTCACCGGCTCCGTACGGGTTGGCGTAACCATTTCCATAACCTGCCAAAAGATGTGGCAAGTAATAGTTATAAAAAGTCAGATATATACATCTTTGGTTTGATATTTTCTTACCTAGGCCATTGCCTGCCAGTGCACCCCCGTATGGTCCTGCACCGTTAGCATAACCTGCCATTCAACACAATCTCACTAGTTTGGGTTTGTACAGGAAAATACATCACAGGAGTTTGCATCCAAACAAATCCTCACCTGTTGATACACCTTTTGTGTATCCTCCCTGGCCAAGAGCAGTTGGAGCTGACGTGTTTGACATAAAAGCGTACAAATTAGCAAAGGAAAACACAAAACAGGCACATTTAGGATGCTGTGATGATAGCTCATTGGGTTAGCGTACCTCCAAGTTTCCCAGCTGCTCCCAGGTATCCTCCCTGTCCTAAAGCTGTGACCCGTGCGGCAACATTCGTCATCATTATTCACACCCGGATGCTTTCGAAGGAATGTGACTTTGAATATTAGTGCGCCAGCAATACCTGGTCCGTAAGACCCTGGGGCCACGTTTCCTCCAAGATAGTTCCCCGCACCACCATTACCTGTGGAAAGAATAGGTTCAACACAAGACCACACAACAAAATATCGACAAATCAGTAGCATGGATGGAAATAATACAATGGAAGCTGGGAGGCATTTTTAAGGTAAGCATTCCCATGAACTAAATAAGACCAAAAGAAGTAGATGATACAAGCTCAACCTCATAATGCACATGGAATATTCATTGTTCAACGTTATACAATATGTCAGTGTTTTTCAACCCCCTGTGCCGCCGAGACATTGTCAGGTGTGCCGCGGTAAAATATCCAATTTGTATGCCTGTGCGGTCTTTGGCCCAGAAAGGAATCATGTAGTACCCTTCCATACCGCTAGGGAGCAGCAACAGCTAGCCAATTGCCTTGTGTTTCGACCACGAGAGACAAGCGAATTTGTGCCGCATGAATGCAGGACGACAGTGAAACAATAAATATGAAAGATTATAAAATATTTTTTTCTTTGTGCTCATTTGATTCCAATTCAAACTGTTATAGCGTCATTCTTCAATGTTAAAAACGGTTTAGTAACAATATAACACGTTAATTGTTAAAATAAGCGTTTTATTTTTATTTTAAACATTTTCAGCTAGTGGTGTGCCGCGAGATTTTTTCAATGAAAGAAGTGTGCCTTGGCTCCAAAAAGTTTGGAAAACACTGCAATATGTTATGTAATGATTGTGATATTCTCATGAACCCTGTAGTTTAATTTGAGGCCTATTAAAAATGTGCCTGTTTAAAGTCTGGCAGACGCCTTAGAAACTCTGCCAGGGTACTACCTTGCGTACAACATCCAAGTGAAACAGTATCACCTTGGCACCACCTCGTGGCTTCCCGTTGCCAAGGAACCCGTATTGAAGTTAGGTGACAAGTTCCATGTTGTGCTTTGCCACCATCTTGTGACATCAATAGGCAGTTTACAGTAGGGGCCGATTTTGGCCCCGCCCCTGCAACGCGGTATGTTAAGTAACGAAATCTAGCCCCATTGGCTTGAATTTTGAAGCTGCAGGAGGATGAAAATGAGGACAATTAAGTCCTTCCCTTGGGGGCCTGCGGAGATCAATCCTTTTCAGTGATCTGCTGAAACTCCAAATTATTGAAAGTTTTTTTTACCTTCTTGCACTCTCGCCTGAGCAAGACTGAAACCTGTTTCCGGAGACAAAGGTATATTTCTCTTCCTTTCCCGCACTTGAGGATTTGACACTTGCTTGCCCAAAGTGCCACTGATTTGTTGATTTGGGACATCAGGATTCTTCTGTTCGGGAGATAAAATGATTCCAGATGTGGGAGTTTGGAAGCGAGCGTCTTGGGATGATAGAAGTCGATGTTGATCAGGTCTTGGAGCTTGAGGAGCAAGATTAGGCGCTAATCTCGGTGTCATCGCAGAGCTAGATAGCGCACGATGATTGTTTGGCGAAAATGGGGATCCACAGTTTTTGTTTTTCCGGCGTTGTGGACGAGCAGAACCGCGGTTTCTGGTGTTCTGTGCTGGAGAAGCCGCGGAAGCCAATTTTTGGAGCTTGTTTTTACCCACAGACTGTGGTTGTCTTGCTCCATGACTGAGGACTGAAGGCTCAGGAGCACCTCCTACAGCCTGACCAAGACTTGAATCCCTTGTGGTGGGTCCAAGACTTGACATCTTTGGTTTTGGGTCAAGGATTTTGAGTCCACTTCCAGTTGACATCACTTCAGATCCAAAATTCTTGCGACTTCCTGTCCCCATGGTGGACCCTCCAGACTCTTCTGGTCCTCCAAGCGCTCGGGTTTTTGCGCTCTTCGGATCCTGAGCGACCTGGCTACGGGCGGCCTCCTCCAATCGTCCCAATTCTGCCGCAGAAACACCTGACGGTAGGATGGACGACATACCATCATGCAAAACGTGTTCATCCCACGCCGTCAGAGCAAGACCTGTCATCACATGCACCTTGCAACCGCCGGCATCCACGTTGCCAGAGAGCTGTTGGGTCGTTGTCAACCCAAAATGACCCCTGATGTGAAAAAAACTGCATAAAAAGGGGTAATACAAACTCCGTATATGTTCCATGTCGCTGAGCTAAATGAGCTCAGAACCAAGAATTTTCATGGATTTATTATTTTTTTTGCGCAGAAAAATGACATCATGAGTGAATGAATGGATGAATCCCCTTTCCACAGTAAAAGCATTGCTTTGCACCCAACCTCGAGATATCTTTCATAAAGTCAGATAAAGTGGTTTTAGTACCTGGTCGGACGGCGGGGTAGCCCATGCCGGCGTAAGGGGCAAATCCTGGAAATAATATGGAAAGACGAACAATTCTGACATATGGACAGAAACATGTGACAAAAATGAACTGAACAGCTTACCTGTAACAGGGTTGACACCATAAACTGTAAAACGACAACAAAAAAACACTTTTTACTCGCAACGTCAAATGATTTAACATAATTTCCTCAAAGATGGCGCTGGGGAAAGCACTGCAAGACCTCCAACGAGTCTCTTCTTACCGTGCTTGCCTCCGTGGCCCAAGCCGTGGCCATTTGCAGGTGCGTGCCCCAGTGGCAAGCCCGTGCCAAGATTGCCACCTGCAATAAAATAAAATATTTGAAGTCATCTCACGCAGTAACTAAGAGAGGTTAATCGCTCTGCTAATGATATGCGTTAATACCGTAGAGTCCAGGGTTTCCATAAGCGGGAAATCGTCCAGGTATAAACCCTTGTCCAAGAGGTTGGTAGCCCACTAGGAAAACAAGAATTTGTTTGATGGATTTTCTATTTTTACCTTACAATCATATATAACAAATATTTTATGACGTAGTACTTGGTGTAAAAAGTTTATGAACCACAGTTCTAAAGAGACATTTTCAAAGCTAGTAAATGTCATTCATCTCCCTGAAAACAGAGAACACCAACACCAGTTCACGTTTAAATGTCGTTTGTAGACATTTCGTTAAAACGGGAGCTCCTTTGAGTAATATTTAGCGATGTTATTAGACTGCAAAATGATTTCATATTTGGAGGACTTTCTTGTTTTGCTGATGATAACGATCACTTACTGACACCAAGTGGACTGGGAACAGCGTAATGGCCAACTGAACAGAGGAAAAGCATTTAAACATGATAATGACTCTTTTTGCAATTTCAACACTCAGATAAAGCACATTCATCAAGTCACAAAGAAAATGAAACACACCTCCAGGCTTCAATGGTTTGTTGACATATCTGCTCCTTACTGCTCCGTGGGCACCGTTCACTAGGACAAAATATCCAAAGATGACATACATCTCTCACAATTTTCAGTGTGTACAGATGAATACAGTCAAACCTCGGTTTCGGAGCGGCTCGGTTCTCGCCCAATTCAGTTTTCGACCAAAAATTTCGACTTTTTTATGCCTCGGATGACGAACAAATTTCGGTTCTCGAACAAACTGAGCGCACGTGAATGCACCATTTGACTCCTCTCGCCTTCCTTACACGAGGAAGTGACGCTTCCTCGGGTAGACGAGGAAGTGTCGCTTCCTCGTGTTGCTTTCCATTGTGAACAGACGTGTTCAATAAACATTTTTATTTTAAAAAGAGCGTGGTTTCGGTTCTTAAACAATTTCGGTTTTCGAACAGCCTTCTGGAACGGATTATGGACAAAAACCGAGGTTTGACTGTATGTGCAAAAAACCCCAAAACATTTTTAATGCACTCACCGCCTTTGGTTACCATGCCGACACCTGCAGAGCAGACGAAAGCGTTTTCAACACTTTTCACATATTGTGTTTGGTCAGTTAGTCCCCACCTATTGCTTCATCCATTCAAGAGAAGTAGATGCCACATTTTTCCCATCAGGGATAAAATGGCAAGAGTATTTATCTTAGTTTAAAGACAACTGCTGAGTTCTGTTGGGAATGAAAACAGCAGCACCGAATGAAGCACATGGTCTCTCATATGAATATTCTTTAAAAAAAATCTGGCCTACAACCCCTTGCAATTCAATTGGAGAAAAAAAACAAAAACACAATTAATTAATTAATTAAGCAATAAATTCATTAAATTAATTAATTAAAGGTCTCCCCTCTAATTAATGTTAGCCCAAAAGAAGTCCTATCCCCTCTGAGGAAATAGACATAGAAACACAGTATTTAAAAATTGACTATACCTCTGGCTGGCAGGATCCTCCTCCAAGACATGCTCTGAGGTTTCACCCCTGAAAAACGAAAACGATAAATAACAACCACATTCAATCCTTTGGACTTGACTTCCTATGTACTGAATAGTCACATTGAAAGAGGCATTCACTGAAAATGACTATTAAAAAAAAATTCAATAAAAGAGGCGACTGTGTAGAGCCTGCCGCTTCTTCTCACACGCACTCGCCAAATTTCCTCTCACCCGTGCCCGTCAATCCTTTGATCAAAGCGATATTAACGATTCAAAGCGCGGTACAGTGGAGCGATTTTTAACACGCGGGTGAGAGGCAGCCACTGAAGGCGCCGATTCATGAGAGCTTCGGAAGATAAATCATCCCCACTGTGTACTGATGAAATAGAGCAGGCGGGGCTTGCTGCCGTGGCAACCATTTCATTCAATATTAATACTAACTATAGCTTATATTTATAAAGCACCTTTGAAGCTTTAAAGTTCAACTTTATTGAGCTAGGGAAGACTCACTGAGATTAAAAAAACAAAAAACATTTAATAACAACTAGGTATACATAAACTGTTTTGTCCTTCAATGGCCACAGTACATTTATGAAAAAATATCAAGTATACAAAAAATAAATATTTTTCCTGCGATTGGCTGGCAACCAGTTCAGGGTGTACCCCGCCTACTGTCCAAAGACAGCTGGGATCGGCTCCAGCACACCCGCGACCCTCGTGAGAAGCGGATGAGAAAATGGATGGATGGATTTTTCATCAGTTTCTGTGATATTTAATTAGTTTTTAGTTCATAGTGTTTTTTTTTTTTTTTACTTACCACCTTGCAGGGTTTGCCTGGCGAGGCAGAGGAGCAGCGAGGCGTGAAGAAGAGATGGACACCACATGACGGAGGAGGGCACCCAAAAGATGGATGAATCAAAAGAGTGAATGTGGCATCCCTTCCTGAGGTCTTTTATATCCACACTCCAACTCCTCCCACTGAGCGGTACCTGCCCTCGGTGCTGGCACGGTCAGGCCACGTTGAGGAGGGATTCGCTTACGCTGAAATACAGAGTGTCTGTGGCTTTGGCTTCCACTATAAAGCATTTGCAGTCACACAGAGAGTACTGTATATTGTACTTTTTGCGCACTAGTAGGACGGCATGTCACGAGTAAGGCAAAACTGTACGCTAGCTGTTATTTGCAAACTACTACGACTACGAGTGTCACGTTAGATGTTAACTAGTAACATTTTATGATGTCATTGGTAGTACTTGTAACATGTCATCAACGGGCACAGTTTTGCCTAGTGGTAACAAGTAGCTGTTCTATTCATGCGTACAAGTTGCTTTACTAGTGTTGAATGGCGTTAGTAGTGAGGCTAAAGGGCATACTAGTACATGGACAATTCAGTGCACTAGTAGGATATTGATATTATTCTATGCGTGTGTGTATTGTTTCCAGAGATGGGCGTTCCGTCCCGAACGGACGGCCAATTTTTGGACAGAGGAGGTGAAGTTTTTTTTTTTTTTTAAAGGACGGATTAAGCAAGGACAGTAGTTTTTTGTCCGTCCCTTTAATCGTCCCTTACCGGTTTAAGTATGTGGTGTCGGAAGGCAAAAATAACAAAGCCAGAATGTAGCCAAACAGTGTATTTTCTTAACATGCTATTTCATCTCAACAATATTTTTGTAGCAACACTGCCACCTAGTGTAAAGTCAGATAACATAAAGTGCCTACAGACACCCATTTCACTAACGATCAATCCAGCCGGTTAAGAAAGCTGGCTGGGTTGCATGTCTCTGGATACCCGCCCGTCATGTTGATGGCTAGGATTTCTGAAAGTTATTATTCTTATTATTATTTTATCATAGTAACATTTGTTGTTGTTGTGAAATACTAATGTCGAGTTGCTTATGACTAAGACATTCAAAATATAAAGAAACAGGGATGTCATTTTTTTTTTGATGGCCAGTCTTATCTGCAACAGCCAATCATTGTGCTAGGTTCGATTGGCAGGCGGATACGCGATGAATACGTCAATGTTTGCAGAGGAGAGTCCTGCACATTTTTCAAAATTTATCATTGTGTAATGTTGCGAGACATGTTTTGTGTTTTGTATTTTATGGACGACGTGTTTCTCTCGTGAAGTGACATCAGCTTTGTGGTGAGCGCCTCTATGAAGAGGAAAACACCCTAAAATCCCAAATACGTTGGTGATCATTCTAATATGTTCAGAGGTTGACGTGAGCATTAAGTAAAGATGTCAACATAAATTTGGGTGACCATCGGTCGCAGTTTTGAGACAGAAGTGCTTTAAAAGGACGAGGACGGACGGCACAATAAGGTTAAGTGCCCATCTCTGATTGTTTCATTGTTTGTCACTTAAAGGACTACAACTATTAGTCATTGATGCTAGTTTTGTGGGCTCACCTTTATCCTTTTACAATGTGTGTTAGCATTAAGAAAGCCCATTATGCAGTTTGGTTAAATATGCAACAGACCAAACGATATCACCAAAAACAGATCTCGCGTTCACCAATAGCAACACCAGCAAAAGCAGCATTGTAGCACAAGATTCGAAAAATGCTGAAAAAGTTAGTTTCGAAGATTTTAGTTGTGGGTTCACATCAGTCGACAAGATGGGAGCGTCCATGCCGAGCCAATCTATAAAAAAATGATATCGTAAAGAAGTTTCAATGGCAACAAGAGGTTCTTGTGATCAAATGTTGAGACTACGAACAAGAAGCATAGGCCCGTGATGGCATTTATGACTTCTTTAGGTAACATTTACATTGTCTGAACGGATCAGCACATAGCTTCTACCTCGAAAGCGTGCACTCTAGTGGTTTTTTTGTCATCCAGCTGACTTTGGACCACCGCATCGTCTTCCTTGGAGGTAGTAACACAAGACCAAAACATCACCCCCGTCTGACTCACCGGGCCGTCGGTTCACCCTCTAAACATTTGTCTGTCTTTGCACGTTTGCTCAGCAATAAAAGCCACGCCGCCATCCCGAAGGACCGGCTGCCTTCTTCCTGCAGCGCGAGGCGACGGCTGCCGAGAGGCTCGGCGGGGACAAAGGCGGACTGTGTTGGCTCATTTAGCCACGGAGGAGATTGTAAGCAGGGGAGGGCATCTGGACACTCATCTGGATGCTAGTTTCACGGTGGTCTTTCCTATTAGGGATACAAGGCAATATGTGGACACACAGGGGACAACTGTCCTGATGCGCCCTTAAAGCTACAGTATTAGCCAATGACAAAAATAACAAGGGAGTAACGCCTTGTCATCTTAAAACTCGTGGTGTCATCCAAATACTGTTAACTCATTCAGTACCAGCCAATTATGGACCAAGTCTGAAAAGACGGTTAAAAACGTCTTTGGGAGTGAATGAGTTAAGTGTCTTTATTGTTTTTATTTTGTAGTATTTTTAGAGTTCAAATTCTAATTCAGAAGCAAACCAGTTGGGCCCGACACTGAAGCAAATGAAAACTCAAATATTTTCTTCACCTCAGTCAAATCTTTACACGCCGTTTTATGCTCGTGTTAGTCAGCGTTGACCGCCTGCTGCGCGAGATCAATATTAGCGTTGCACTTATTGAAGCGTAGACTCGCTGTTGGAACTCCGTCAAGACGCGACATTGGTTCACTGAAAGAGATTTATGACCAGATAGAACCTGGTGCGGCCCGGTGGTCCAGTGGTTAGCGCGTCGACCTCACAGTGCAGAGGTCGTGGGTTCAATCCCTGCTCCGGCCTCCCTGTGTGGCGTTTGCTTGTTCTCCCCGGGCCTGCGTGGGTTTTCTCCGGGTACTCCGGTTTCCTCCCACATTCCAAAAACATGCATGGCAGGCTGATTGAACACTCGAAATTGTCCCTAGGTGTGAGTGTGAGCGCAAATGGTTGTTAGTCTCTGTGTGGCCTGCGATTGGCTGGCAACCGGTTCAGGGTGTCCCCCGCCTACTGTCCGAAGACGGCTGGGATGGGCTCCAGCACCCCCGCACCCCTTCTGAGGATTAAGCGGATTGGAAAATGAATGAATGAATAGTACCTGGTGGTTTTAATTGAACTAGTTGATCAGGGAGTTGAAAGTCCAGGTAGATGAAAATCCGTATTTCTCGAAGGTTTACATTCAGAAAAGGAGGGGGGAAAATTTTTGAGCGAGTGACTTCTGCAGAACACCTGCACCCCATGGAAAGGTTGGCCCGTGCCGAGACGGCGACGACAGCGCTTCCCACAATAACATTCGGGAGGCGGTCAGACTGACGGTTTGCATGAGATCATTTCTGGCTCAGGCGGGTTTGAGATTGGCCAAGTTGCAGGCAACAAAAGCAGCGCTGACAATAGGACCCCCCCCCCCCAAAGATTAAACACTGCAATACAGGCAGGAAACTCCGGTCATCTGTCTTTATAATTTACCAGTCAGAAAAATGTCACACACGAAGCAGTTTGAAGTGGAATGTGTGGTCTTGTCCACAGTTATAAGGCTACTTTACGGCTTTATGGAAAAATAATGTAAAAGGCATGGGCGTGCCTTTTTAAATCTTGGATGAACTGATCTAAGTATGCCATGGTAACCCACAGGCAAAAACATTCAACGTTCACCTGTTGCGAGACCTTGTGCACTTGCACATCTATTTTGGGCGAGAGCAGAGGGCGATATAAGGCCAAAACGGCAAACCTCCAGAGATGGATGAAAACAAATAATTAATCTGCTTGAATCTTATACTACAGGCAATAGAGGAACGCGGGTAGACTAGTGGAGACACATAGTAATGTCCTACACAAATGCCGCACTGCAGTTTTGGATTTTTCTACCCCTGATTATATCCTCCTAGGCCCCTATGCACCAGCCCGGTACCTCGGGTCTGACCATTAGAGGTACTGAGGACGAAGCTGAGGCTCAGAGGGGAATCGATCCCTATCTCGTCGCCCTATTTTAAAACTCAATTTTATTCTTTGGCTTTTGATACAGCATGAGACTTGATTTTTAGTTTGAGATTTTTTGTGCTTTCTACACTCTTTGTTGTTAATTTATTCTTTGATTGTTTGTTGTTGTATGAAAGCTTTTGGCTCCATGTACAGCACTTTGTATACAGCGGTGGTTGTTTTAAAGTGCTCTATTAATACAGCTGAGTTGAGTCGAGGTGAGTTGAGTTGACACTTGTTTCATTTTTTTCAGGAAATTTAAGCTCGTGTGCATGTGGGTCTTGAAATGGAAATGATTAAAAAAAATAATAATAATAATTTCAAAATTGGATAGAGGGAGGCATTTAGTGGGAATTGGGTACTTGGCCCTGCAGTGTAAATCCAGCCGAAGTGACACAAGTGGTACTAAACATTTTTCTATTGACTAACTTCCTCACCTACATGTCTGACTTTGCGTTTCATCAAAGATTTACAGTCATGTGAGAATTTAAAAAAAATAATAAATTTGATACCGCATAGATCTTTTTATGAAGCGTCCCGAGGCAGAGTCACGCCTCCTCCATTCCTTCTCGCTCAGATATCAGCGGGCCTGCTGCACTTGGTTTAATATAAACTCAACGTTCCCTGGCACAGCGACAGTTTGAGAGTAGGGAGGAGCCTGCTGCAGCGAGTTCAGTTCAGGACAGACTGAAGGACAAAACAAGTAGGAAGGAGACGAAAGGTAAAGCCAGCAACAGGCGCGCTTGCGAGGAAAAATAAAGACTATAAAATATATCGACTGCCTGAACAACAGTAAGTTCCGCAAAAGACACATTGCAAACCTCTCTTTACTGATATGCATGTTTAAAAAGAGAAAGAAACGATTGTTCCGATGAGTCTGCATAACACAGACGTAAACAAGACTGTATCATCATGGCTTACCCAGCAAACTGTGGTCGGTCTGTCCGCAGATGTCGTTGTCGGCCGCTCGGAGGGTGCTTGCCGCCGCGTCGCATTCGAGCCATGACGGAGGAGGTTAGAACGTCTTTGCACTCACCAAAAAAAAAACAGAGCCCTGTGACGGATTACAAATCAGAATTTAAAAACAATGTCCTCACCAGAGCGTCAACGGATTCTTTGGCTTTATTTATTCTGAAATAAGATGCAGCTGTTGAGAAGAATAAACACTTCAGTATCATACGTTTTGTCATTGTTTTTTTTTCTATTAACGGTGGTTATTCTTTTTTTTTTGTTATGACAGCTAAGAATGGTAAAAAAAATAATGTTTGTGGCACATCTGCATTGCGACTCACCTGCATTAGCAATAATTAACCTTATATACAGTAAATGGAGATTGACACAAGTAGGATTTCTCAGTGTACAGCACATGAGAGGTCACCTTGTAGCTGAAGATGAACTTTAAAGCTAGCAGTCAGCACGGACATTCTTGTTCCTAAGCAGTCATTCACACTGAATCCTTCATGAAAATTTTTTCGCTCATTCTCCCAACCTCTCTGCAGCGAGGACCTGGAAGATCCTGACCTTTGTGCTGGCCTTGCCCGGCGTGAGCGTGTGCATGGCCAATGCCTACATGAAAATGCAGGCGCACTCGCACGAGCAGCCGGAATTTGTGCCCTACGAACACCTCCGCATCCGCACCAAGGTAAGTGGCCCCTTGACACTCCCTCGGCATTATTTGTACATCACTCTGAGATTTATCACAATACTCAGAGATCACTTATCACTGTTGCCCGACAGAAATTCCCATGGGGCGATGGTAACCACTCGCTGTTCCACAATGCTCACGCCAACCCTCTGCCAGACGGTTACGAGAGCTCCCACCATTGAGGGCCTTTCCAGCCGCGCAGTGATGCCCTGCACTGAAATAAAGATACATAAAAATAAAGAAATCTTATGCACAAATGTGTCATCTCATGTTTTTTTTTTTCAGCAAATCATGGCAGCAGTATCTGGAGAGAGCACTTAAAGACACCCTTGCGTCAAGCAGTTGCGGGCTGAATAAACCCAATTTAATGATTTTATAATTAAAATGAGCATTTACAATGGAATGGATTTTTAATATTTACTACTTCCACAATTTGCGCTGATTTGTAAAACATTTACAACAATACAGTATTAGTTGCAATAAATATGTGTATTTGTCATGGTTTTAATTTTTTTTTTTTTACATTTCCTCATGTACAGTGTAAGACTTAACAACCTACCTGCCTTTTACTTTAGTTTTAGACAATTCACATCGTGATTGTAATTGTTGTACAGAAGACTGACAAATGAACACATTGGCACAAAAAGACAGCTAACACATTCGTTGTCAGATTTTTTAAAACGGTTTCATACATTGACTTAGTAACAAGCCACTTGTTTTTAACACTGTACATATAATCATACTAACTATAAAATGGCTGAAAAATAAAATTATATTAAACAATTTAAGAAAGGCTATATGTACAAAAATGTATCGGTAGTTCATGTTCACAACACTATGCTAACATTAGCAACTAGCCCTGGTTAGCGTCTGAAAGTTGCTTCGTGCGTCACTACGAGACGTCATTGTTTTTACATATATTCTTCACCAAAAAATTGTTTATGTGCCACCAAAATTACCTAAACCACCGAAAGTGAGCTAACGGAATCTTTACAGTGCTTTTACTGAAGGGCGAATGTCTTACCTTGGGCGAGGCCACTTGCTTCCGACAGGTGAAGATGGCACAGACCACAGATATGCAACGACACCTAATTTATTTCAATGATTGGTTTCTGATGTGATGACTTTCCCCTTCTCCCAGTCCAGCGCAGATGGCACCTTCAACAGGGACTAGGCGGCTTACATTGAGTCAGTGTCAATTGAAATGATTAATTCTATATAGTTCGGCAAGTCAGCATTCCTCGTATTGAATTACTCGTGCACAGGAATGAATGCATTTCCTTGGGCATCTATGTAAATAAAACAAGCAACATTGGATAGCATGTGTCGTAAATCTTTATATTTCAGTGGTATGAAGTTGATATCGCACAGGTGAAATCTCCATTTGATCTCTATGTACAAAATAAACAAGACATGACCCTGCTTGTCCCAGTACTTCCGGGAAAACAGCTTGAAACAAAGGCAACCGAGACAGAACATACGTCTCGTTAAAGAAACAACCAAACAAAAAGTAAACGAAGCACAATCCAAAAACAAAACGGAAGTACAGTACTGTTGATCATAGCCAATTATGATTCGATGAGACGGGCTAGAATGCATCAACAGTGTCCCCATAAAATGTACCGACACCTTTGACTGCCCATTACTCATATTTTTGTTTAAGGTGCAACAAATCCAAAATAATATGAATATACAATTAACTTGTGGCAAAAGAAAAGAAAGTAAAAGTACTAATATCTCAAAAAATTACATCGATGGATTGAGGTAGCGTTAAATTCCCCGCACATTCCCAAAACCTTCCCTCAATATCTCAAAGAATCTTCAAGTTGCGACCGTTGATGAGGTGACAGCAGAAATAAGAAGACAATGTCCCGCAATTTCAAATGAAACGTTTTGAAATTAGGTCAAAACCACTGGCATCAGCTAGTAGCCGCCATCTTGTGGCATTTATGGCCAATTACAACCCTTTTTAGTGAGGCATCAATTGTGCTTTTTTTTTTTTGCTATTTACAGCGAGGCTCGTCTTCTGGCTCTATTTTTTTTTTCGGTTGTGATGTTTTCTTTCATGTCATTCAATTATGTTAAAAAAAAATCCTTGCGCCTGTATCTAAGACAATAAACACCTAAAGCAAACTAATGGACAGTCAAAGAGCAGGTCCATTTTGGGGTACACCCTGAACATGTGTGAAAAAAAAGAATGCAGTCTCCCAAAAGTAAAACTAAACAAAAAAAACATGCATACAGGTTTTCCGATGGTTCTCAGCTTAGCACGTCTGCAGCCAGACTGAGAAGATCTTGCTTGAGCGTGTCAACGCAGTCGGCCTGCCCGGCAGCCTCTCGCAGGCCGACGGCTGCCGCGAGGCCTGAGAAGCACGGCCGCCGCCCCGCCTCCCGACAGCCCAGCAGCAGTGTCAGGCAGGCCCGACGCAGCGCTGGATAATTGTAGCGCTGCGCGAAGCAGTAAATCTGCGGCACAAGGGCAGCCGGGACCCCTCTCGTACCTCTTTCTGGTTCTTCCTCCAGGGGTTCCAGGGAGTCCGGAAGTTCTGCTTTGAAGAGCTGAGCTGAGCTTTTCAACTCTGACGCCTCCTTTTCTGCGCAGGGTTTCAAACTTTTAATTTGACAAACAGCATCAACTTTCCTTGCTGGGATGTTTTGACTCTCTCTTTTGTTCACACTCTTCTCTAACAGAGTCTCGATTTGCAGTTGAACGCACGTCAGGTCCAGTTCGGATGTCCTGCTGGCCAGCTGTTCCTCGGTGGTGTCTTGGTCTCCTCTTGAGGGGCTCGCCGCAGTCATGTCAGACAGGAGACAAGCCACGCAGATCCCCTCCAGTTCTCTCTGAAGCTCCGTGGCCAGGAATCTGCACGCTCCCGTCATGGTCTCGCCTAACGGAGATTTCGGGAAGGACGGCTCATCCGACTGGCAGCAAGCCAGCCCCTCAAGTATCAACGAGTCCAAAAACTGGCACTCCTCCGTCTGGTTCGACGCTGCCAGCCGGCATCCGTGCAGGTGGTGCAGCACCGGGACCAACATGCCTTCAGTCACGTCTTTAATGCGGATGGCTTGTCCGGATTTGGCTTCCCCAAAGCCACCTTTTAGCAAAGCCCTGAAGTACTCTGAGCCCGACCCGGCAACGGCCTCCCTGTTGGCTGGGACCTCGGCCCCATCATCCAGAACCAGCAGGAGGTCAAAATCGGATGAGGCGTACGTGCAGGTGTGAGCGTGGCGAGGCTTCTTAGCGGGAGGTGGAGCCACAGAGTCGGCTTGACAAAGTTTAATCAGGCGTCCGGCATCAGGTCGCAATTTGATGTTGGATACGAGTGGAGACAAGCAACCAATCAGGAGGGAGAAGTAGAGCGAGTGGAGCGAGGCGTCCGGCCAGGTGGAAAGGAGACGTCTACAATCGGCGGTGTGGGCGCCCGTGTCGTCACGGCAACCAAGAGGCTGCAGGGCTAAAAGGAGGCTGCCGGAGTCCAGGAGGAGTTTCCTCAACAGAAACTTGTTGCTATTAGAAAAAGGTATTACAATTACTGTGCGATCTTGACTGACGAGGTTAATTAATTCAAAGGTTGAACGATGTTTGAAAAAAACAAAACAATTATAAGAATTCTGATAACTGATTCATCGAATAGAATAACTTCCCGGTCCTTTAAGGCTTTACATGTACAATGATATGAATTACAGGTCGGACATTTGATTGTTTTACGCTACTTTGTCTTTTAGTATTTGTTTAATGTTTCAACTGAGGGGAATTTTCATACAAAATGGTCACTACAACTTTTTGGTTGCCTTGAATTTAAGAACATGTTGGATATCCTGCTCTCCATCTCCACTTGTTGCTAGCAGTGAGAATCAGAAGATTCGACCGTAAAAGCAATTTCCGCAGCACTTACATGGAACGTAAAAATGTAACGCGCCATTGTTGTATTTAATGATGACGTGTTTGCGCCAAGAACTGGGAATTCTACGTCATTGTTTCAGGGATTGAATTGAGTCCGGGCTCCCTCTAGTGGACAAAGTTCGCAAAGACATTATTCTTGCAGGACACTTAACAGTATTTACTATTTCACTGAGAAACTAAAAATATATTGGCCTGTTGTGATCAATAAAGCCCAGGGATTACTTGAAAATAGAATTTAAAGACAATTTTGAACAAAATTTAATAATTCACCTAACATTTGATTTTACTTAACCATTATTTGATTGTATTCAGTTTAATTTATATTCTTTAACTGAATTTAATGGATTCCGTGAATTCAAGACCTTGCAAATTATTTGTCCGTTCTACTCTTTTACTTATTTTATACTGTGTTTGTTATAGTTCTGATGTATTGGCATAATATTTTAATATATTTTTTCAAAGAAAGTATAGTATACGTAGTGGGTTTTTTTTTCAGATGACATTTTTGCTTCTCAACAAAGACAGTTACTTTCACATATTCAGTTCGTCAAACTGACCCAGGAGCATTATTGCTGTCCCAGAGAGACAGCAAAACAAGATATTTATTGTACTTGTCTCCCTGGCGATCCAGCAGAGACACACGAAGCTTCAGGACTGAAGGTCTGAAAGTGAGCTGGTAGCGGCTGTTTTTAGTGGTTCCAAGAGGACTCTCACCTGCTGATTAAAGGCAGAGACAGCGCACAGTTCACTCGGTCCGACTCGGAGCCCGACAGTATGACGTGTGCGAGGACCCCCGCGCCGAACGCCGACTCGCACTGGACGTGCAGATTGTTGAGGAGGGTCACACCTGGAAAAAAAAAACATTTTTGAGTAGAAGGAAAATACTGTAACGCTCCATATTCTTCATTTGGACGTCTCCTAACAGGCATTTTTCAAACTTTGAAAATCAAGCGGACAAGTCAACATCTTACCGAGCTGTTTGACCTTGGCTCCGACCCGTTCTTGCTGCCGCCTGGCCCCGCCGTCCCTCTGACAGAGGTGGTGGTGGATGAGCGCCACAGCCCCGGTGCGCAGGAGCGCCCGGAGGCAGCTGGGGTTGCAGGTGAGACGGCACAGCAGGCGGAAACAGCGGCTGCTGGGGTCCTGGTGCTGGCTGAGGTAGCACAGCAGACCCCGCACAGTGCCTGAGGTGACCAGGAAGGGGCTGGGGTCGGCGACGTGGGAGAAGCGCGACAGTAGCAGCAGGACAGGTGACTCGGGCGTCCAGGGTTCAGGGTGGTACGGGTGCTGGTAAGCGAAGCGGCGCGGCACGGACGGAGGCGCGTCCACGGTGAGCTTCGCTGCGGAGGAAAGTGCCGAGCACGCCCGCTGCCGCCGCCTCTGCGGCGATGAGAATTTGGAAGGGGAGCCCGGGTGGTGGGTGGCTTTCAAAGATGGGGACGCGGCGGGGGAGCTGCAGGGCGGTGGATCGCCGGCTTTCCACGGCGCCGACGAG
The DNA here is from genome assembly GCA_018466805.1 of Hippocampus abdominalis. Taxonomy (NCBI): domain Eukaryota; kingdom Metazoa; phylum Chordata; class Actinopteri; order Syngnathiformes; family Syngnathidae; genus Hippocampus; species Hippocampus abdominalis. Next base: position 11,434,495 of record CM031709.1, read on the forward strand.
GAGTTTGGAGCATCTTTTTTGGTGGTAGAGGCATTGAGTGGGGAGCAGGTTTTCAGTGGGGCCGGGCAATCGGGGTTTGGGGAGCTTTGAGGGGGCGACACCGCCCAGTCCCCGTCGGTGCTGCTCGAGGAGTCCAGCAGGTCTTCTTCGCAGGAGATCATCCCCTCGGCCAGCAGCCACGACCTGGACGCAACGACACCAGAGAAATTAAATGGAAATAGTTTCATCAAAATGAAACACGTAGTTTTCATTTTTGAAAGTATTGGTAATTATTTTTAATTTTTATTCTGTATTATTTACAATGAACTGAACAATAATAAATCAACCAATACCTTCATAAATGTTAGGTGTGTGTTAAATATACCGGTATATTGATTTTTTTTTTAAAATACATACCATACATACCATCACTTCACACATTACATGTATGCCAAAGTTTATTTGAATACATATAGATTTAGTTTTTAAATGTGTATCACAAAACTAATGTAATGACAACTAACGGAGCCATTTATTTAAATGTGCTTGTAAAATAATTTCAAGGTGAAATAATTCTTTTGCATTTTATTTGTATTGTGCTTAAATAATTAAATATGATACTGTAAATGTTAAATGTGTATGTAAAACTATTGATTTTAATAGATAATGAAGACATGTTTAAATGTTTAACATATAAATGATTTTAATTGATGACACCATTTTAAAATGGATTTTGTGGAATACTTTGAAAAATGATTCTCGAAATTTTTAAAAACATGTTAAAATGATTCATTTACAAACATATCATTGAAAACCAAATGCAAGGAAGTGCATTTTAATTTGAAACTAAAATTAGTTTAAAATTATTTTTAATTAATTTTTTTGTATTATAATAAAAATGTAATAAAATTCTAGTTTAAAAAAACTAGAAAAAAAATTAAAAAGTCCAAAATAACCAAAAAAATTCAAATTAAAATGAAAAATATATTTTTTTAAATGCCTTTGTTGTACCTGAGACTCAAAAAGCTTGACGAGCCTTGTTCCCTGCCGCCCTCCTCCTTCTTGCAGCCCTCGAAAGGCGCAAAGTCGAAGGAATCCAAGCACGACGGCGACAGGAGCTCGCCTTGAGACGACCCCGACAAGCCGCCGCCGCCGCCGCCCGCGTCCGCCTTCTCACCCGCGGTGAGCGCCACCAGCCGAGCCACCAGCAGGGGGACCAGCCCCAACTCCTGCAGCTGTTCCACAGCCGATTCGTCGAAGACAAAGTCCACGCAGGCCAGGATGACGAGACGCGCCAGGGGGTGACTCGGGTGCGCCGCCAGAAAGCCCACCAGTGCCTCCAGCCCGCCGCTCTCCTTCACTTTGGCACGGTTAACCGCCTCCTTGCAGCACAGGCACAGCGCCTTGAGGAAGACTCCTGATTTGTAGGGCTCCTTTTTCGCCTCAGCTGTGAACTTGGGGATGACCCCCAGGGAGCCCACCAAGGGACGCAAGCATCCTTGGGAGCACAGGTTGGCCAGGGTCTTCAGCGCCAGCTCTTCATACGGCTTCCCGGCCTCTCCGGATGCCATGACGCTCAGCTGGGCTGCGACACCCGAGCGGGACACCTCCCTGGCGCATTCGGGGCCACAGCCTCGGGTGAGCTCGTGGAGGGTCCTGAGGGCCGCCCGCCGTAGGCCTTGGGGGTACTCCGGGGCCATGAGGGGGGTGAGGGCGGACAGGGCGCCCTGGGTGAGAAGAGAAAGGCGGTTCGTCGGCGTGTCCGAGAGGTAGAGGAGTGCCCGTGAAGCCGACTGGGCGCACTCTAGCTTGGGGCAGGGCTCATTGGGCGGGGTGGCGGTGGGTGAGGAATGGGCGGAAGACAGAGACAAGCACAGGAGAAGGAGAGGTACGCCCCCTGCGCAGGAAAAATGACAAGGTAGCAATCAAAATGATTTCTTACTTTTAAAGAGTGACAACTCTTAAAATCTCGCATTTTACATTTCAGTGAGTGGCCAAATTGTACCCAGCAACAAGTGAGCCAGCCATAGCCAGAAAAAGCAATGTGACCAACATACAGAGTTAAACTGCATTTATCCTTATGAAAAGGAATGAATAAAAACCTATGCATTAACATTTTGACTACGATATTTTTACTACGTATTTAGCCGTTTCATTTAAATACACGCAACGCTCCACCCGATACGCGGAAAGACACCAACGGAGACACCTTTTCACTTCTCATTTTTTGATAATCAGATTCGACTTACTTATTTTTTTCTAACTTATTTACTTACGCGGCACTTTACTTACTTTTGCTTCGCCGTTTACATTTTAACAAGCGAACGATTTTAACTCTCTCCTGTAGATCATGGCATAGAAAACGCTAAATTTTTTTTTTAAAATACTGTACATACTGTGTTGTGGTTTTTTAAATCTACACCTGTACTGTATACTGTACTGCTGTTTTTGTTATATAAACAGTTTTTGGACAGTTTTTTTTTTTTTTTAAATAAATCAATACATTTAATGTTATAAGGACAGATTGGACATGAGTCCGTACTAGAGAATATTTACTGTAAAAATAAAGTCTCTTATTTATTTACTTACTTATTTATTTACTTACTTATTTATTTACTTACAATTTAACAAGCATCTCTGGACAACTAAAAAGCTTTTCTTTTTTTTCTTTTTTTTTTAAAATAAATCAATTTGTTTATGGTAATTGTGCAAATAAGCTGAATGGTTAAGTTCAAACTTCCTTTAAATACCCGACATAACTGAAGCACGTCATTACGAAACTGGGCTAGCTTAATGCTAACACCCAATTCCAAAACACCATCGACAGGCTATTGAAACTCGCATCAATGCTGATTTTTTTTATTGCGATATCTGACATGTTTGATTCCCTCTTAACGTGGAATCAATTTCTAACTTGCAACATACAAAGGACTCAGGGACTCACCGGCCAAGTGGATGAGCGCCGAGCTCTCCGAGTCCATGGCCAGATTCCCCAAAGCCCGCGCAGCTCGGTTCTGGATGGTCTCCTGTGCCAAGTTCCTCTTCATCACATCCACTGAGGTAACGACATTTGTCAAGATGAGGTTAAGTGCGTACAGTACACGCGCTGGTGCTGATTTGGGCCACAAAAACATTTCATCAAAATGTCTAAAAGGGAAACTCACCGACAATATTTATTCCATCAAGCTTGCAAACCTATGTTGGAAATTCATAAAAATTGTGTGAAAGAAAGATACGGCTGAAAAGAAAAAGAATGTGAACCCTTTGGAATTACTGGTACTTCTGCATAAACGGGCACTCTGTTGTGACATTTTTATGACATGTTCAATGAAAAACAAGCAAATGTAATATCCATTCATACATTATCCGAGCCGCTTATCCTCACGACAGTCGCGGGCTGTCTTCATTTTCATACCTGAATACTGTGCAGCTCTATTTCAAAACAAATTCTTATGACCAATTTATATAGAAATCCTAACAAAGGGTTCACAAACTTTTTTCTTGCAACTGTATAAATAATTGCAGTGCGAGTGCTTCCTTTCTCTCACCTCCTTGCGTGTCTCCAGCTCAGTGCAGCAGTTGGCGAGGATGCTGAGGGCCAGGTCCAAAGTCTTCCTGGAACACTTGGGGTGGCCGAGCAGGTCCAGCAATGGACGCAGACCCCCCTGTTTCCGGAAGCGGGTGATGCCGGCCTTATCGCCCTTTATGTGCTGTGTTCGGATGGCGACCAACGCTCGCCACTGGGAGAATCTGGACCTCTTGTCCAGATCAGCCCCTGAGTCAGGTGGGGGCTTGCTCAGGTGGGTCAGGCACCAGGTCAAGGAGGACTCTGGCGCAGATGGAGATCCTTCCCTACTGGAAGGGGCTCGAGATAGCTTTCGAGCACTTTGCATGGGTAAAGCAGTCATGATTCCTTTCACAACTTGCCTACCAGCTCACTAGTCTTTAACTTTTGTTTGATAATTTATTTATATGCACGTTATTCCATTGGTTGAATGTTTTTAACAGCATCTCGTTGACTTTTTAACTTCATTGATGACCTGACTTCATGCATTGAGTATTACAAAAAAATTAAAAAAACAAACACGCTCACGCGATCAGAAATCTACAAGTTCCGGAAGGGGGAAACAAATGTTTGTACAACCTGATGCCGCGGTTACTCATGGGAAATGAAGTTCCAGCTGCTTCCCCTCCACACCCCGCAAAACAGGCTTATGTCGTGTCGAAGGCCAGCCAATCGTTTTTCCGGCTCCCTGACGAGTTTTTGTCCAATGTAACATATTTTTACACACCGAATGACGCGGCAAAGCTATGATTACTCGCTGCTGTGCCGCAACCGACCAAATAGTTTGTGTGACACAAAAAGCAATCGCCTGTGTTAGCCGCTAACGCCATCTTTAGCCAACAAGAAAACAGGGGCGCTCTGGGAAAGAAGCAGGGAGCTTGGAGGAGGACTCGGTTTAATATATGCTGGGAGTTGTAGTCCAAAATTGACGCCGAGTCGCTTTATCTTGTACATTTCCTGGTTGTAGAAAACTACAACCCAAGTGACAGTATGAGCACAATACGGTACGTGGCCTTTTGGGATTGTAGTTTTATTGACGAGAATGACACCATCACATTCCATTTAATGTGGGATAAAATACACTACATTTCCCATAGCCGTCAAGTATTTTGACATAAACACCGATTGTCCAACGCGAGTACGATTTAAGAAGTTGTTAATCTCCGCGATTGTGACATCGCATTCACCGGAATGGTTATGATTTAGCAACAATGTGGAAATTACTGTAAGAATAGTCACCCAAAGGACGGAAATGGGGGAGAAGGAAGCGGCGGTGTCTACGGTGGATGCTGAAGAAACTAAAGCGGGTTGGTATTTGTTGTTGTTGAGAGTTAATCGAGGCATCGATGAGGATGAGGCGGGCCTCATGATAAATGGCTGAGTAGGCAGTCGGCAAAAAAAAAAAAAAAAACACTGGAAATGAATTATTATTGAAAGGATTCGTATTTTTTTAAATTAAATACACATTTATTAAAAATAAGTTTTGGTCAGGATCCCCACCCCAATTTAGAATTGTATTTCTCCTGATAAGAAAGAAGCTTTTAAACATTTTCCCCTATGAGGTGGTCTGGGCATCTGTTTAAGATCCCTCCTGACAGCCTCCCCATTGAGCTATTCCAGTTATGTCGCACTGGTGGAAGACCCAGGACGGACATGCTGAAGGCCTGGGAACGCCTTGGGATGCAACCGGAAGAGTGAGACGAAGTGGCTGGGGAGAGGGAAGTCAAACTAATTTTAAACATTCTTGCCCCTTCTAGAGTTCATATGGACCCTCCAGGCCACGTGGCACCTGGTCAACACCCGTCTGGAAATGGACCACTCTTTTGAGAAGCCCGTGTGTAAGAAGAAGAAACTTTGGGAGACGGTGGCCGAGAGGGTCAACGCCCGCCTGAGGGAGGAGGCACAGGAAATGTCCAACGTAGTCGTCAAGGCTCACGAATGTGACCTGAAGTGGAGAAACATGCTCACAACCTACAGGAAGAATGCAGAGCGGGCTAAGAGGCAAGGTGACGCCGCTGTTCACTGGGAGTTTTTTGGGGCCATGCACCACGTTTTGGGTCAAGAAGTGCAGGCCGGGCAGGGCGCCAAGATGGGCGGGACCAAGGCTAGCAGTAAGAGGTTCACGCCTATTCTGCCGTCACCTCCCCCTACGGTGCCCTCGACATTGTGCGGGCCGAGGCCGCCGCAGGATGTCCTGCAGCTGTACATGGAGCTGCAGGAGAGGAAGTTGAACATGTGGGCCCAGCAGAAGGCACTAGAGGAGCGGAAGATTGAAGCCATCAACAATTTGGCCCACGCCATCGCCAGCCTGGCGCAGAAGGACAAAGAAAGGCGATAAACGGACAGATGGACTCACGTGGATATCTTACTGTAGATATCAGGATAACGCACAAAATGACTATTTTGTCATGAAAAAAACAGAATGTATCTCACAATACAGTCAAACCTCAGTTTTCGTCCATAATCCGTTCCAGAAGGCTGTTCGAAAACCGAAATTGTTCGAAAACCGAAACCAGGCTCTTTTTAAAATAAAAATGTTTATTGAACACGTCCGCTCACAATGGAAAGCAACAAGAGGAAGCGTCACTTCCTCGTGTAAGGAAGGCGAGGAGTCAAATGGTGCATTCAAGTGCGCTCAGTTTGTTCGAGAACCAAAATTTGTTCATCATACGCGGCATAAAAAACTTGACATTTTTGGTCGAAAACTGTATTGGGCGAGAACCGAGACACTCCAAAACCGAGGTTTGACTGTACTTTGTATTACGACTCAACTTTATTCTCATAATATAACATCACTACCGATATTAGAATCATTAAATATTTCCAACATCATTTTAAACATGGTGGGGTTGTCTAAACATGCCCAGTCCACGATAGACTCCGCCTCTCGCCGCAAATTCAGCTGGGATAAACTCCAGGTGTCATTTATATGTTCAGCAAAATTATCAATAAAATAACAGTCACTTGTTCAATGTAACTATGGCAACACTCATTATTCGAATGCTGTTTTTTAACCAGTATGACTGCAAATAAAAAGCCTTCAAGGCCCAGGAACCAAATGCACGGCATGCTACATTTTCCCCTTCAACTTCCATCTCTTTCGAGACCAATTAAAGCAACATTACTTCCTGCTTCCTGTGGGAGTGGACTGGTGCCCCTTTCCTCGGTTGTCTAGCAAAAAGAACCACAGCTGCCCATCCATTTAGCAATCATCACATCCTGTTTACGACTTCCGCTGAGTGAAAGGCCAAATTGCTGAGTCAGTGTTGTTATGACTCAACAAAGGTATTGATTGGAAATGGAGGGAAGTCATCAAGTACAAATACTTTCAAACTGTCCCTGGAGCTGAGTTTTCAGGTTGCCCGAGTTTACAGTGTGCAGACTTTACTGTCTGCACTCAAGTACCTAGTGTGAGCACTTTTACAAACGCACAGGGCCACATCTGGCCAGCACGCCGACAAAAGTGAAGATGCATATGACCCAGGCTGGCTGATTATTCACGATCAGCCGAATAAGTCAGCATGTGGCTGCCTTTGGGGAAGGAGCAGGGGGAAGCTTGGCTCTTTTCAGAAAAATGACTTGCGGTTGGAGAAGTACACTCAGTTTTGCTGAGCGGGACAAAAAAAAAACACACAAGAAAAACAGTTGGGAGGAGTACTCAGACTTTGGATTGAATCAATCTGTCAATCAGCTTTATTTACCAACATAGACAAGTAAGACACAATGAGCACAAACAAGTTGCAAATGTACAGATATGCCATGAGATTAATAAGAAAAGATATTTACGAAAAAAAAACAGCATACAAGGGGCAGCAATGTCGCCAGATCTGAGACTGGTATGCGATTGAGATTCCTCAAACCCTCCAGAAAGAAACCAGCAGTGTCTTTGTCCGTACGATAAAAAAAACACACACAAAAAAAAATATGCATCAGACTTTCCATGCAGGTTCCAACTGACTGAAAATCATCACCCTGGTTCCAACATCCTGGCATGTGTCCAGGACAGGAAGTGCTTTTCTTGATCCCGAGTGACCCCCACATGCCTTTCGGGCTGGAAACAGCCTCCTCGCGTTCCAACTATTGCAATTGTAATTCCAGGTAGGGAGAGAAGATCGGTCTTACTCGGCCAAAAATAATCTTCAGATAGCAAGCGTTGGTTAATATCAAAGCTCAATTTCTTTTAAGGCTATGTCAGGAATCACTTGTGCATCCACTTTATGGTGACCTGTGCAGGGGGGGTTGACTATTTTGTAGCGTTGTTCAAATGTGGTGAGTGCCACAACCCAGTCAGCAAAGGCATCTGGCCCGGATCCGGCATGAAGCTGGCACAGCTGGCCTTGTGTCGGCACTGGCATAATGCATGTGGGCCGAACATGGCTCAGGAGTGGCAAAGGAGGCACTGGCTTGACTCTGGCAAACCAGATGCGGGCCAGTTGTGGAGTGAAGTATTTGGGCCAGAAATCAATTTGCAACTCCAGCCCGTATATGGCCAGCCAGTATTGAGCCACCCTTAAATGCAGTTTCAGATTTTTTTTTCTACACACGTGTTAATTTTATGGTTCAATTAATTTTATGGTTTAACATTTGTAAATTTCCTATTCAGGTTTGTCTCAGAACCGATCCTCCACTATTAACCGAAAAACTCACCTGCTACTGTTCGTGTTTTTGTGCGGCCAAAGCCATGTCTAAAAATAATTTTTTACATGTTTTTGCGCCATTTTGGGGCCAATCATGTATGTTAACGTGGGTGGAGAAGCTTCCCTTTTTCAGCCCATCACACTGTAGCTTTTAGCATTTTTGACAAAATGCTAAAAGCTACAATGCTGATCACCAAATGAAGGCCAGACCGACCCTACCCATAAAGTGATTAGTCGGGTATGATCGAATAATTCCCGACACAACCCAAGACTGAAAGGTAAACTGCAACAAAGATTAGGGTCTTATCTTTAAAGATATCATCCCACTGTGATGATCTGCTTCCTTCATTTTATCCCTAAAAGGAGATTATCCGGCATCAAATTAACAACCCGGTAGATCGCCATCTAAAGTCACGGATTAGAGCACATCATGCCGACTTTTTACCTGAGCTAGGTCAGACATTTGGAGGAAAAATGGCTGTTAAAATGTTTTTTTAAGATGGAAGAGAAATGCCTCAAAGCTTGATTTGAAGATCGATTTTGAATCTTGTCGAGTCTGGAAAAAGAAATAATTTAATTTTGCTATGTTTTTTTTGGTCATTATTAGAGAAGTCAGTATGTCAGTTGAGTTTTAGGAAAATCTTTCCAGGAGCGCATGAAAACAGAGAAGGCGTTTGGACTCCAGGTGGATTAGTTTAAAAAGGAAAACATTTGTGACACCAGTTCTGGAAGCATTGTTTACACACCTTGTAAATCTCAAGTGAAAAGTCAATTTTCAACAAATATAGATTGCAAAAAAATTAGATAAATAATTTTTAAAAAAAAGAAAAAGAGTCATATTAACAAGGTCTGATGTTAAAATAAAGTATCTGTGTCCTGGATCTCACTTTAGCCAGACAGTGCTAAAGATGCCAAAAGGAATGAGGCCAAGACGAGCGCTTCCAAATAAAGCAAAGCCTTGAAGAGGCCTGTACATTCATTGCATGTCGCGCAAACCACATCAGCGCCGCAATGAAACACACACACCCACGCACACACGCAGCACATAAATCAGGTCAAGGAACTTCACAAGTCTGTCGGATGTCGTCGTCTTGGGACGCAAGATGGGAACGCAAAGATAAGTGCAACCTTTTGGGGCTCCAACATTTTAGCATGACGATAGAATAGAATGTATTACCTCAAATACATACTTATACTATAGTTCAAAAACGTTCTCTTTTATTAATGTATTTTTGCAATCGCTGTTTAGTAGTTTAAATCCAATAAAGCATTTTTAATTCCCAGGGACAATGAACTTTACATTATGTAGAGAACATCTGACTTTTTAAATGAGAAAAATACAACCAATTTTGCAAAAACAACAAAAATATGATTTACGTCGAAAATATATCTGGAAAATTGAAAAGAAAATGTTTTCAATCGAGAAACTGGATGCTTTCTAGATTTTTATATATATTTTTTATAAAGTAAAAAAAACATTCCAATTCTTTTTCTTGTAAACATTTTTTTCAAGATTGCTTTATAAGAAATTGGGCTTTTTAGAAGGCTATAAATCGAACATTATAGTCCAAAAAAACCTACAACTTTTTATCTAGAAAAAAGATCCAGACTCGAATGACATTAAAAATGTACGTTCAACTTTAAAAAAAAATAGACTAGCTAAAAAAATAAAACTAAATTCCAACATTTTTTCTTGTAAATGATAGAAATTATGGATAAAAACAACAATCGAGAAAGGTTATGACTTATTCACGATTTAAACTGATCACAATTTTGGTGAATAGATTAGTCATTTTTTTTCTTTTTCTTCAATTTTAATAGAAAAAGTAACATTCATTCTCTGAACCGCTTATCCTATTACTGTACACTTTTTATTTTCTATTACAGTAATCTAAATACCAATCTAAATTATGTTCACAGAGTATTTTTTAAAAAAAGTGGAATTTAATATGAATGAATACAAAAGAGCCCCAGCAAATTCATATCAATCTTTATTGTATTTAGAAATTCACGCAACAATTCAGTTTTGTTTTCTTTTTTTTTTTTTTTCAGCATTTACAACATGGACGAACAAGATGGAGACGAGCTAAATGTCTTGCCTTCCCCCGGCACTACACGGGATGGGCTCCAACGAGCGGGAAGGAGGGCACAGAGATACGTAAAGTGCTTTTATCAACAGTTTTTTTTTGTTTTTAATAGAAAAAAAAAAGGATGAAAAGGTTATATTGGTGTTAGCAATGAGGCGGACATGACCGTGTGGAGGACACGCGTCGCAGAGGTGACAGCTCGATGGAGAGGAAGAGAGTGACAGGGGGGAGGGTGGGGGCGTGGTGGCTATCTTTCAAAAATAAAAAAGTGTTCAAATGGAAGAGGAAAGAAAAAAAAAAAAACAAAGGAGGAGAAAGGTCTCTCAACCCAGGATGAGGCTGGACTTGCCACCGGGTGGGTTTCTTCGGCTGCCGGCGGCAGAGTTGTCGCTTCCCGACGGGGTGGAGGGCTGTGACGCCTCCTGCTCCTCCTGCTCTGTCTCTCCATTGTCGAGACACCCTGTCAAGAGAGAAGACCAATGCGATCACAACCAAAACACCCGTCGCAGGAAGGAATTATTTGCACTTTATGACTTTACATCTGTGTTTTGAACCGAAACCATTCTCGGAATCCACATGGTATCAAAACATCAGGACCATGCTTGACCAATCGGAAGCATTTGCAGAAAATAAAATGCCATGCATCATCACTCTTGCCTTCTGGCTGCCCTTCTCATTGAGCAACATTGTTATAATTTAAGGGGACACTTGACCTTTAAAAAAAACAAAACAAAACAAACCCACCATAACAACCACAAAAAGGGAAGTCCACAAGCGCTCTATAAAAAAAATCATTTGGCATTCCAAGAGATGTTGATACATGAAAAGTCTGGCGAATGTCAAGCGACTCACCATTGTTGGCTTGTTCTTGGTCATTCTCCTCCTGTCATGAAAACATGAGAAAACATCAAGTCAGAAAGCAAACTTGGCCGGCTGAACCAAAGTGACCCATTTAACTGCGGCCTGTTGATCCAGACTTGGGGACAACACCCTGTCATCATGTCACATAATTGTGGACGGATGAAGCCACGGCCTTTCAACTTGGGCAGTGTAAAAAAATAAATAAATAAAGGAATAAAAAGAGTAAACAGAGGCAAAAGTACAAACAGGTCGCCTTCGACAGTCAATTTGGATTTCATTCGGTTCTCATCCTAATCAGAAGCAGTATTTGTGCTTCCAGTACATGTGTGCACGTTTGAGTTTTTTTTTTTAAGTACAGTCAAACCTCGGTTTTCGTCCATAATCCGTTCCAGAAGGCTGTTCGAAAACCGAAATTGTTCGAAAACCGAAACCACGCTCTTTTTAAAATAAAAATGTTTACTGAACACGTCTGCTCACAATGGAAAGCGACCCGAAGAAGCGTCACTTCCTCGTGTAAGGAAGGCGAGAGGAGTCAAATGGTGCATTCAAGTGCGCTCAGTTTGTTCGAGAACCGAAATTTCTTCGTCATCCGAGGCATAAAAAAAACCTCAAAATCTTTGGTCGAAAACAGAGACGTTCTAAAAACCGAGGTTTGACTGTACTTTTTTTTTTTCAGCCAATTAGATCTCAGCCTCTCCTTGTTGCCATGTCAGTGTAATCTGCCCAAGACCTTCAAAATAAAGCGTGCTGGCTAATGTAGCATAACTACATTGGGAACGAGACTGTTTCTTCAACAAATCGGATTTCTAATTCATCCTCACAGGGCCAGCGTACTGTTCCTCAAGACGTCACCATTTTTCCATCTTTTGAGTTGGTTATGTAGCACGACCCCTGATTTATTTTTATTTTTTTAATCATATCCAGAACAATAAAGTGTTACTGAAATAACAAGGTAGCATTCAGCCATGTCCGTAGCAAAATATGGACAATCTGTGACAGTTGGGAGCTCTGGAAGCATGCTGACGTGAGTTGGGGGAGCTTAATTTAGACACAAATAGTGCTTTGCTACCACCTTGTGCCATCTGTAGGCAATTCTAAAACCTTTGTGGGGTTGTCACATATTTGAGGCAGGACTCGAAAAATGAAAATGTTTTTGACACCCCGGGTCATGGTGGCGCACCCTGCAACTAACCGGTACATGGAGGGCCATTATTTGAGGTTGAGTTCCTAACATTCAACGCCAACGGCCAATTGGATTAGATCCTATCCAAAGAACAGAGCCGCCCTTCCCTCGCTGCAGTTTTCCCTGAGCTGTCACATCTCATCCGTGGCACCGCTGATTTGGAGAGACAACGGCAGGGCACGGGTGTCGTTACCTCTTGTCTTTGGTTCCACACCAAAGCGGCTCCAGAGTTGTGGATGGTGGTGAGCTCTGGCTGAGGGTTCTTGGGGAACAGAATAGGCTGCTGGCACCGTCTCAGTGGGGCGGAAGGCTCCCCGCACAGGGTCCCCGGGGCGGCATCGGTGGCACCTGGAAAGTGAACCGGCAAGTTTTCAGACAAATAAAAGGCCATGCACGTTTTGGTGGTTTTTACAATGCAACATTTGAGGAAGCCCCTTTGAGGAATTGGAAGTGTTCGGAGAAGACAAACAAAGAAAAGTCATCTGTAAAACAAAAAACAAGCTGGTCAAGCTACCAGACAATTGTCACAGTGCCGTGAAATGACTCACTGAGACGCAAGGAAATTCAGAGTTGAAAAGAATTCATCGGTGACATGGCATGACTCCTTCTTTGGACTGGCTCCAAGTAAGCCCTTTGACATCATCATCCCGAAGCAGCAAAAGTGCATTGCTGAATAGACGAGATGTTACAAAGTTTGGTTTCCGGGCAGATCACTAAATGTTTACATCCGTTCTCACCACAAGAACCGCTGCCATGCCTACGCGCAGCGATGCCAGTTTGCTAGTGCCTTTCAGAAACAGTATTTAAAGATGTCAAACCAGACATCGAGAAGTACCGAATAGACCCAAATATAAGACGGCCCTGATTATAAGACGACCCCTTTTTAAAGACTTGAGTTTGAAAAAAGACTTTTTGAACACCAAATTAATTTTTATACAGAAAATAATGACAGTACATCTGAAACAAATTATTCTAACAATATATTTGAGAGAAAAAGCATGTTATTTTGCCTCATTCAAAATCTTAATATCTGAACATTTAAATATGTAAACTAAAGTGCAATCACATTCGTAAATGAATGGCTTCTGGTTTTTGAAATGTAAATGACATCATAACTTCTCCTCAGCTGCCGGTTTACCTGGTCGATCTTCGACCCACTTTTCTCCAGATTGTCGCTACGTTTCTTCATTTTGTGTTATCTCTTCTATTATTTTCTTCGCTTTTCTTTCTTACCGCTATTTTGTATTTTTTTTCCTTCGTGTTACGGCTATTTTTATTTTTCTTCTTCGTGACAGGGGTTCGCTTTGGCCTGGGGAGTCAAGTTCAGCATTCCCTTTAATGATATCTGCCGCCATCTAGCGTCGTGAATGGGTATAATGTCTAGACCCCGAATATAAGACGACCCCCACTTTTTCAGTCTTATTTCGAAGCAAAAAACACTGTCTTATATTCGGGCCAATACGGTAATCCATTTGCCTCATGTCTGCCCAGTATGAAGTGCTGCATTTGGCGAACGGCAACCTTGGGTAAACCCGGCCGCTTAGTGGATCCATCTATTTTTTTTCTCTTCGGGAGCCATCGGGTTTGCGCCCGTTTTTGGCATGCACAAACTGTCGTCGATCATACCCAAAGCGTCTTAAATTTAATCCAAATGTATGTTTTTGGCTATCGGATGACACACGGATTAGACAGGAAACAGCTGAGACAGATGACCCATGGTGATTCAGGCTTTTGAGCAGATGTCCTCCAATATGGAGCCTAATGCAATTAGTCATCCGTCGTACACCCGGACGCTGTACACCACGAGTGAGGCAACCTATATGCAGAAAAGTTGGTACACAGTAGTGCTGAGGTTTTTAAAAAATATATATATTTCATGAAAGCCAGTTGAACAGCCGCCAGTTTCTGTTTTCGATTATATTTTTTTCTCCCCTCTCTCAAACCCAAGATTTATGGAAATGCAACGTCCATACGCCACATATACAGTATTGACCCCCAAACGGCAGTGACTCAGCGAATGCTACGGAATCACTCCAGGGCAGTCGACCCGAAAGCCGGCACAGAGTGTCTTTGTCACACTGGGAACAACAATGGATGTGAAAGAATCAGAGGAGTGGCGGGCCACTCTGGTTAATGGAGTGAAGAGCTTCCGCGTCGGCCCCCTCCACAACAACGGCTCCTTCATTACCGGCATTCTCCGGAAGGTGCAATGCAAACATCAAATGGGTAGAAGAGGAAATGAATCGATTAAAAACAAAACCAATCGCATCATTATAACAGCAATGTCTTTTGACTTATAGATCCCCTTTGGGTGCATTAGGTCAAGTGTTTATCATCCGTAAGCTTGAACCTTAGAGAAAACACCGACATCATAAAATACTGTAAATGCTGATGATGTTACAGGTTCGTCCCTTTGAGACTTGAATGAGTAAGCATCATTTTCTTATTTCAAATGCACGCCACCATTTAGACCCGCCAGTAAGTGCCTCGCGATTAGATGAGAGCACGCAAGACGAATCAACTTCGGTTCGATTTGGCAGTTGATTTTGCCATGTGATGCGTGTTTATTTGGCCGATATCCCCTTGAATACACCTGAACTGTACTTAAAAAAATTAATTGGGCAGAAAAAAGATTGAACAGGACGTAGGCATTACAAACTACAAGCTTCATTCCAATATGAATCCATCCATCTATTTTCTGATCCGCTTAATCCTCACAAGGGTCGCGGGGCTTGCTGGAGCCTATCCCAGCCGTCTTCAGGCAGTAGGCGGGGGACACCCTGAACCGGTTGCCAGCCAATCGCAGGGCAGACAGAGATGAAAAACCATCCACGCTCACACTCACACGTAAGGACAATTTAAGAGTATTCCATTAACCTGCCACGTATGTTTTTGGAATGTGGGTGTAAACTGGAGTACCCGGAGAAAACCCACGCGGGACCGCGGAGAACATGCAAACTCCACACAGGGAGGTCGGAGCTGGAATTGAACCCGGTACCTATGCACTGTGAGGTCGACGCGCTAACCAATGGACCTCTGGGCCGCCCCCAATATGAATCACCAAACTTAATTTGAGCTTCCGTTCAACTTCTTCACTGGTCAATATTTCAATACTTTTTGCACAACTGAAAACATCTGGATCAGTTTTCAGGCGGCGACTTGGTGTCAAAACGTGAACAGCATCATGAAAATGTAGACTTGAATGCCAATTGCAATTCCACCAAGAAATTTCAACTGCTTAGCTCCCCGTTAGAGAAGAGCAAGTTTTGCAAAAAAGTACTCTGGTGTGTCTTGTGCTGATGAATTTCATGAAAAGAAAAGACATTTTCATCCCAATTTTAAGTCATCATTATGGAGCATTTATACTCTGTCTTGGCAAGTAGTCAAATATAAACACTTGTGCTCAGTCTAAAAAAAAAAGTGGCATCGGTGCATCCTTCCCAACATCCCCCACTTTTTTTTTGGAGTGTGTGTAGTGCAACTGTATGTCCCGTATGTCTCCACTTCTGAGGCTCATGAAGGTTGCCCAGAATGTGCGTCCGGAGGACATTTGCCTCAGCGGAGCAGCTGCTCCCAACAGCTGGTCTAAAGTTAGCAACCGTCAACAAACAAGTCACTCACACCGCTTCGGAAGGCAAGCTACTACGTGCATCACCACCAACATTGAAGTGCTTCGTAGCCAGGGGGGGGTTGGTGAAGTCTTTTTGTGCGCCACAGACCGCCAGGTTTGCGCGTTTATTTTGGAAACATACCGTGTCACGCGCACGCTGTACTTTGGAGGTAACAGACTACAATTGCTTGCTGTTCTTCGAAAGCCGAGTGCGTCTTCAAGTCCTTAAACAAAATGGAACCCCGACAGGAATTTACGCACGAAGACAAGCCAACACAAACACCTTCCAAATAAATAAACATCTCCCACTTGTTCTTGTCGAAAGGAAGTAGTACAGAAAGGCTGGCCTGAACTTGGCCTTCACCCTTGTCAAACAATGTCAGCAGGAAGAAGGCGATTGTCACTGTCGGGAGGAAACCTCGTACGTCCAAATATGGTCAATTTGAGGTTTTCCTACAAATCGAGGTACAGTCATACCTCGGTTTTCGACCATAATCTGTTCCAGAAGGCTGTTCGAAAACCGAAACCACGCTTTAAAACAAAAAACTCTTTATTGAACACGTCTGCTCACAATGGAACGCTACACGAGGAAGCATCACTTCCTCATGTAAGGAAGGCGAGAGGAGTCAAATGGTGCATTCAAGTGCACTTAGTTTGGTCGAGAACCGATTTCGTTCCTAATCCGAGGCGTAAAAAAACTCAAAATATTTGGTCGAAAACCGATTTGGTCGAGAACAGAGACGTTCGAAAACCGAGGTTTGACTTTATACTACTGGTCTATCCTCACCTCGTCTGCTTTTTTTAAGGGTACTCTATCAACCAATGAAGAGTACCGAAAAGAGCTTGAGCACAAATCTTAAAAGTCTCTTCAGTGCTCAACTGTCGGTGACTTCTTGTAAAAAACAGCCTTTTCTCTGCCACTGCAGGACTCATACGTGCAGCATTTTGTCAAGACTGAAAATCTGTACGATTTTTAGATGACGAGTGTACGTAAGGGACACACGATTGCGTAAGCCCGGGACTAACTATTTGTCCAAAACACAAATACAGTCAAACCTCAGTTTTCGGACGTCTCGGTTTTCGACCAAAGATTTCGAGTTTTTTATGCCTCGGATGACAAACACATTTCGGTTCTCGAACAAACTGAGCGCACTTGAATGCACCATTTGACTCCTCCCACCTTCCCTACACGAGGAAGTGACGCTTCCTCGTGTTGCTTTCCATTGTGAGCAGACGTGTTCAGTAAACATTTTTATTTTAAAAAGAGCGTGCTTTCGGTTTTCGAACAGCCTTCTGGAACGGATTATGGACGAAAACCGAGGTTTGACAGTAAAATAAAACCTTCAGTCAACGTACCTCTATACCAAATAAAACAGACGCGACGCCGTTCACATGCCTTTCTGCAAATAGGTTTGAGATGAAAACATGTGATGTGATGAATTCTCGTGAATGCCCTGCGGAACATTCAGTAACTACGGCAGACTGGCGCAAACACTGGCAAAAAAAGTACAGCGTCCCGCTTGGAGATCACAAACAAGCGAGCTTGTCGGGACAACGCCTTACCTGGATTCTTTGACGCAAAAGCAGGCAAGCGCGAACTATCGTGGGAGCTGACGTCGGCTTTGTCACTGAAGTCTCGCTCATGTCTATACAAGGCCCAAACTTGAACGGACCAATTTCTTTCCATTGAGGGCTGATCTAATCCCCCCCACCACCACCCCCAATAACAAAAGCCTCAGGTCAAATTACATGTCTCCCAGCACTGCAGAGTTGCTCTTCTGGTATAAGAGACCAGTGCAGTGGAATGTTCTGACTACCCCGACGGAAAAATCCGGAGTGATACTTGTTCGTTTGTAACTTTTCCAACGCGGCTTGAAAGTGCGGCGCATTCGAGAGCGGATGACTGTGAAATAAAGAAACTGACTGGGTGGGTTGTTCCTCCGATGAGCATGGGGGTCCTCAGGTTCTGCGAAGATGCTGGAAGCCATCTTGTTCTTGCGCTGCGGCGTGGTGTTTTCGTCGGTGCCGAAGGAGAAGCTGGAGGCACCGCCGGGCGGTCGTAGTACCCTGGGGGAGTGCAAGTTTTCCACATTTTAATGTTTCACAGGTGGAGTATTTTGTCTTTCGTCGTATGAATTCGATTCCCAACAGTCAATTCTCTTCCTTTTGGAACATATGCTTCCAGTAAAGTCAAACCTCGGTTTTCGAACGTCTCGGTTCTCGTCCAATTCGGTTTTCGACCAAAAATGTTGAGTTTTTTTTAATGCCTCGGATGACGAACACATTTCGGTTCTCGAACAAACTGAGCGCACTTTAATGCACCATTTGACTCCTCTCGCCTTCCTTCCACGAGGAAGTGACGCTTCCTCGTGTTGCTTTCCATTGTGAGCAGACGTGTTCAGTAAACATTTTTATTTTAAAAAGAGCCTGGTTTCGTTTTTTTGAACAATTTCGGTTTGCGAACAGCCTTCTGGAACGGATTATGGACGAAAACAGAGGTTTGACTGTACTTTATAAACGTAAGATTTTTTTTTTTGTCCAATCAGATTTTAGCCTCTACATGTTGCCACGTCAATTTAATCTGCACAGGGCCTTCCTCATCTGTAGGGCTGACCCGGAATACTTGCCTTCAAACTATTAGCAATGGGACTGTTAACCGATCGGATTTCAGCAAGCCGGTCCTTGATTTATTTCGTCCTCTGATTGCCTGTTCAGAGCAACACGTACAGCCAACTTTGACTAACAAATCTAACAGTGGCTGCCTTTACAGCAGCTCCTATATTTTGTTCTTCTACTTCTTCCTTTCATAACTTTGCTGTTGTCAAGTGGGAATTTCTCCATTGTAAGGTTTTCTTACCTTATCTTATATTCAAACAAATCTACAGTACAGCGATATGCACACAATACATTTAATAATCAGCACCTCTTGGTAGCATGATGTCTGATGTATTTTATTTTTTATGTTGATAGAAAATTCTTATCTGCTCCGGATGAGGCACGTGGCACAGTTGCACACTGTCGTACTGTACTGTGGTATTGTGTTGACGCAGACTGTCATGCGTGCCTTACTTCCTCATATAGCGGAGTGTAGAAAACACTTTGGCATCTATTAGACGTGCTGCTTTTATTTAGGAGTAGTACTTCTTTTTATAAAAAAACAGTTCTTTAACTCGTTCACTCCCAAAGACGTTTTTAAACGTCTTTTCAGACTTGGTCTAGAATTGTCTGGCACTGAATGAGTTAATATTAGATTCATTTCCACAAGTCGAGCACAGAAGAATGATTCGTCTCTTAAAGCTTTCGATCCAACTTCACACTAACTTTTTCCCCCCTGAAAAGTAGTCAGTGACAATTTTGTGTCTTAATATCACAGATTTTCACATCCGCCATGTGGGACTGTAACATCCCCCCGCCCCCCGCGATAAACATGGTTTCACTGCTCATTATGACGTTTTGATTCTCTAAGCTGGCAGGCATTCTGTCACAGAATGTCTGCCCTGACTCCGGCGAGCTGCAACCGTTGGATTCTTTTGCAATGACAGACACACGAGGGCGGTTATCTCCATTATTGAATGGCTCCATTGAATCCAATGTTCTCTCTTCTGGGTTAATTAGTCAACATAGGTCAAAAGTTAACGTTATATATGTCACTGGATGAATAGACTTGTTAAGTGAAGTATCTTCACACCACAAGTTGAACAAAAGGAAGACAATAATAAGGAAGAAGGCTTTTTTTTTCTTCTTGACCCAAAAGACAAAAAGGGCGACCGGACCCCTCCCTCTTTTTTTTCTTGGTCTCTCCTCGGGAGTCAATGAAGCCACCAGCTGACACACTGAGCAGCTGCCCCAAGGCTCCGCTGGCCAATATGGAAAGACAGCAAATGCGCGTCGTCTATCAAGCAGTTCTTACGCATCCGTGACTGTCCTGCTTGGCTTGCGTGGGAAAAGCTAAAGCAGAGCTCACCTACCGGGCCATGGGATGAGCTCATGCTTTCCACACAGACACACAGAGAAAGCGAGAGGGAGGCTTTATTAAGCGGCCTGGCAGCAGACCCCACCCTAGAATCACACTGCAAATGACATCAATGTGAAATGGCTTTAGCAGACAGAGGCTGCCTAGGGTGGAGGGGCAGCCAGTGGAAGCATGGAGTGTTTGTGGGGCCAAAAAAACGCCAAGTCTGATAAGGCAGCCGCTTGATTTTGGTGGCCTGGTGAGAGCTGAGCCTCATTCAGGGTCGCCTGATTGCGTCTGGAAGGAGCCCTTCAGACCAACCGGCTACATAGATGAGCAGTAAATTCGACTTGAAAGGAGCGAGAGCAAGAGATTTGGGAGGCTTAGCTAAGCCAAAAGTCCCCACCCGAGCAGCCCCCCCACCTCTTTTACACATGCCAGATCAAAACGCTTGATGACTGACACAGATTTGCTCAGCCCGAAAAAAAAAAAAAAAAAGATCAGGTCACCTTTCTCAAAATCTGATTTCTTGCTATTCCCTGAGTCATACCCTCCTTCCTCATCCTTGCACTGCAACAGCACATTTTCTTTGCATTGTTTTGTGGGCCAAGTGGGAGGTGAGAAGGCGAGCTTCATGACTTCCAGCTATGATATGACTGCATACCTTTTGGATGAGTAGCCCTGCAGTGGGGCTTACTCACAAAATGGAAGTTTTAAACACATTGAATAGTCTTTCGTTTGAACTGGACCTACAATGGACTGTTCCTGCGGTAAATGACATTTACAGATCTAAAAGATTCTTCCTGTTTTCAGAGCAATGTCAAACTCTTATAACATATTGAAACCACAATTACACAAGGAAGATAAGAGTAACTATAACTGAAGCAGTTTTGACTAGAGAGGAGCTACAAAGTTATTAGGCCTACTTACTTAAACGCCCCCCCCCCAAAAAAAAACATGAATATGATTAGCATTTTTTTCAAGTTATTGCCACTCTTAAACTCAGCCACCTAATTACTGAACAAAGCCCAGACAGAATGACCCCATGCAGAGCAGCTAAAGTCTAAACGGCGCATCGGATTAACTTAATAAGCAAGATTGGGCGACAGTTGAGCTCAAACCACGAGAATCCCCCAACAGCAGAACCAGCAGTACCAATAGCAGGCTAACGGCGGCTAGCGGGTTAGCTTCTCGGGAAGAAAAAGAGGCGTTTTTGTTCGCCGCATCCCCTCCTTTTGTTAACCGCCGCCGAATAGACTCAAAGCCGCCGTTTACCTGGAACTGTTTTTGGCACCAGGTTCCACTCCTTGGAAGTTGGTCGTGGTCGTCATCTTCGAGGGCTACTTCGGTGAATTCGAAGCGACGAATAGGGGAAGGAAGAAAAAAAAACTCAACGGACAAGTGGGATCTACAGCGGCGGTCTCCACCCGACAATGTGGAAAGCCCGAAGCCGTCCGTCAACAGAGAAGAGCAGCTTCGGTAACGGCAAACGCTGACTCCGCCCACCGTTATTCGTCTGGCTCTGATTGGACGGAACCTGGTGTAACTCTTCTGTCATTGGATGGAAAACACGGAACTCACCTCTGTTGTTGGTGGCAGCTTCCAAAGCAGAAAAAAAGGACACGAGTATCTAATTTATAAAATGTATCATACCGGATATCCATATAGCTTCCTGAGATCGATGCAATTTTGTTTTGTGTGGTCAAAAGAGTAGATTGAATACTCAAGCTGTTTGCTTCACAGTTTTGAGGTTGTGGGTTCGAATCTTAGTTGTGGCCTTCCTCCCACATTCCCAAAACACGCGTTTGGTTAATTTAAGACTTCCCGAGACGCTAAGAAATCCTTCTCAAATTGTGTTGCCCACACACCTGAGGGGGTCAAATTTACCCTGAACAGAATACTTCTTTAAAACAGTTTTTCTGTTTTTTTTTGTGTAGCACAAATACTGTACTTTGAAATTTACACACACTAAAAGACAAAAAATAACTGCTTCCAATTTTAGTGTCAATATTTTGATAGTCGTGTAAAACAGGTATTCTGAATATACAGTGGATGGGTGATTGTTTTACTCAATATGTTGTTAACAAACATGAAGTAAATAAACTACTGTGAGTTTTAAAAAAATGCCTTCCTGAAAGTTTACATTTAATCCAAGTATAAAAGACATTAGACTTATACACCTCCATATACTGTCAGCCTTCACCCAGCAGTGTTTTGTGTCCACAATTATAAATTGACACGTTACAGTAGATGTCTCTCGTGATGTAATCCTGTACAGTAGTTTTGCAGAGTCTGCATATCTTTCTCATTTTCATAATCCCCAATGGACTTTTTGCCTTTTCTTGACAAGTACCCATATTATAAGGGTTAATTTAGCCTAACATATTTCATCAACAGGACACATGAAACACACAAATCCTAAGCACTTAGTGAATAGTTTCATAAGCAATCACGCCGGAGAGCATCACAAAATAAGAGCAATGGAAAAACAACAATAGCTTTATTTCAACAGGTATCTTAACAGACAATACAGATTGTTTGCATGAGGGCAAAATAGCCCCCCCCCCCCCGTTTGGTCTAGTTAACGGATTTTTCAAAGCAATTGTCCACAGATTCGCCACCATAAAGGAATAACAATCAAATTAATTTTCATATGATCAACAAATGAGAGTTTAGGCCCATTTCAACAGTTTGTTAAAGCCCAGACATTTATTGACGTGGCCAGCGCACACAGTGACCTGATCACGCAAATCAATTTTGCAGGTGGTTAGTTTGGCCCCTTGTGACCACATTCTATAAGTAGTGTGAACATCACAGACAGTTTGAAAATAGCTCACCTTGAGAACCAATTTACTAGCAAAACTCTGTACCTAGCCTGGCTGATTGGCAAAGTTCTTATAGTTCTCATTTGAGAAACAGTCCAATTTGACGACCTAAATCCGAAACATCGATCTGGATTGGTTTATGTACAAATAGTACAGAGGTAACAGGGCCAAGACTGAAAATACTGTACAGCAGAGTCATTTAAACCTCAATAGGACAAGATGAGAATGATGTGTATACCAGGCTGCGGTTCGGTTAAATGAGGAAAGATGACACCAAGGGCCGGTTGATTAAATCACGCCTCCTGTCTGTTGTTGGAACACGTCAATCGTGTCTTCGTCTTCCATTTCCAACTGTGAACAAGAACCATTACAGAAACTATTTTAATGTGTTTTACCTTGTCAGAAACATTACACTTTTTTTTTGTGTTCCATCTGCTTTCCAGCCCTGCTGTATTGAGGATATTCACTTTGTTCATTTAATGCACTACCATAAGCCACATGGCATTTATAAAGCTTAAGTTGACCGTTTTTAAGTTTGAAACAGGTGAAAATTCGCAAAAAATAAATAAAATAAAAAAAAATTCCACATATCGAATATCAATTTCTCCAAATATGAGGCAGTGTTTGCTTCATGCAGTTTGTGCGACTCCTGTAGGAGTACGAACCGCATTACGTTACAGCATTGACAAACCTGAATCTCACAGACGCTCTTCGATGTTCACTCGTTGAAAAACATTCTTGACAATTGTCAAAAATCTGTTTTTTTTCCTTCTAGCTGACGAATCGAATCGTCGGCAGCAGGTGATAAGAGTTTTAAATGGTGTATTTTAAACACCGCCGGGTTCAACGAATCCTATTTTATCTCATGAAATTCTGCTACCCCCTGCTAATTAACAATGCGAAGCACCATAAACGGCCTAGCGGGAAACACAAGTTCATGAATAAAAGGCCTCCTTCTTATAAGTGCCTTACTCTTAATCAAGTCATGGTAATCGCTACAATTGAGTATCTGTATACAGTCATGTTATCTGGGGAGATATGGTATTTTTCAATTATTGACAAAGGAGCAAAGTAAGCAAAAAAACCCAAAACAAGTCAAACTAATGTCTTGATCTGCACTGTAATTACACGCCTTCTTCTCGTCCCTTGCCCTACTTTGCCAACACAAGCGCCTTTGTGCATTTAAGAATATCTGAGATTCTGCATGTTTGCAAATCATGAGTCTTGGAGAGAGACGTTGGATACATGTTGTCCTCAAATCATGAATTACTCACTTCAGTGTCCCCGTGAGGGAACATGGCAAAGAATGCGTAAAATGCTGGACAACGCGCATCCAAAACTTGACATGAAAGCTGCGAATGCATCAACACTAAGTCATGTGGAGATGATTCCAGAAGCACAACGGTGAATTTCATCAGATCCTCTTAGCAAGACTTAAAATTAAAAAAAAAAAAAAGATCTTAAACTTACTTGTGATGGCGTGTCTGTCTCATTTATTGGCTGTCCATCAAACCTGAACCGGATTTGCCTCATGGACAGTCCCTGGAGAAACGCACACGCACACACACACACACACACACACACACACACACACACACACACACACACACACACACACACACACACACACACACTGTCAGCATACATCTTCACTTTACATCGAGACATATTATAGGTCACTCTAGTTCACTGAAAGAGCCACTAAAAAGGTTGCCAATGATGTCACAGACTGTTGTCTTCAGATGTTTCTTCACCGCTCTCACAATGGCTCCGTGATCAACCGCTGCTGGTACCCTTTGTTGACCTGTTGGATGTCCGTTGCGCAATAGTTTTTTTTCTTTAACTCATTCACTCCCAAAGACGTTTTTAAACGTCTTTTCAGACTTGGTACCAGAATCGGCGGTACTGAATGAGTTAACAGGACATTGCAAATTGTTGTACTGGCTATGCCCAATGTTTGCCCGATAGCTCTGATTGACCTCTTCTATCACCTTCAAAATGGGTTTGCTCTTCTACCCAAGACAGCTCTCTGGTTTTCATATTTGCCAAAAAGAAGCACTATCGAATGTCTAATCTTTTCATGCACCCTGTAAACTGATAACGTGATCAGCTGTCCACTGAAGTAACCGCTGTCCCTGAAAGGGTTAAGCAATATCTAAATGGCAACACTCGAGCAACTGGACACACCCATCAGTCACATGTTCCTCTGTTTTGATAAGTGGGTGAATTTAAATAAAAGGTGCAGTGTTTGGAGTTGTTGAACAAATCGAGATGTAAATGCCATCAAATAAAAGCTGGAATTCTGAACTTTTTGTCTCATATTCCACATTTGGATCTGAAACCCGAATGTCTTCAGTACACATAATTAACAAAGACATTCACCTTAGTATTGCAATATTTTTTTTTCGAGGAGTTTCTGTATAAATGAATGGTGAATGGTGTAAAAAGATTCCTTACATGATAAAAGACGAAGACGCCCGATTGTCCTCTTACCCTAACTGTTAAACTGGATCAATTACCAAGACAAAGAGTGCAGTAAGTACAACTTTGTTTGTGTTTACGAATGACGCAAGTTGCACAGTGTGGAAGTGTGGCAACAATATTAGCTCAATACAAGATTTATATATATATTTTTTTACTGTCGTCATGTAAAAGAAAACATACTTGTAAAGTACAAACGGTTGTTCCCCCTCTGAACCATCAAGCCATTTATTTGATTATTTCCATATGATGCGCCACACCGCAAGTACTGCATTTGGGCCACTTCAGTCGAGGGAAAATAACCCCCTCCATAATCTGAAGAAGGACCAAACTGTCAAAAACGCCACATTAAAAGTGAAAACATGCCCACATTTTTGTTCCCCACTTAACTCGATACGATCGAGTGTAAGTGGAAAAACGTTTAAATTGGGGCCCTCGTAATTCAAGGCCCGCCTGTCTTATGTCAAGCGCTCACCTGTCTGTCGCAGTAGGCCTTCATGAGTTTGCTGAGCGCAGTGTGTCTTTTGATCTTGAACTGCACGACGGAGCCATCCTGGCCTGCCACCTTCAGGTTGATGTGTTCATTACCTTCAGTCTTCACTCCTTCCTAAGGGGAGATAAGCAGGGGAAAAAAACAAACAAATAAACACAAAACCAGACAGTTATGTTTCAGTGGTGGGATGTCACAGCCAGCAAGGCTTTCTCAGTTGACCTAAATATTGAAACTCCTATGTCACAGTTTGGTAAAGCGGCCATTTTGTCAGTTGCTGTCGACTGAAAATGATATCACAATTTCTCAGGGCTCAGGTAACAATAAATCATAGCTCATCATCAGAAAATAGGTGAGCTGTGATTCATCATTGAAAGTGTCCCTCATGTGCCAAATTATCATCTTTCCTGTGTGTGTGTGTGCGTGTTGTTTTTAAAACATTTTTGAAGACCAAGCATTTGCCACAAATCATTCTTAGAGCGCAAAAATTATCTTGAATAAGGGCAGAGATGAGAATATCTTGCTTCTCTCAAATCTGTAGCCCAGTATGGTCTGTGGTTCATGTAACTCTGTCGCTGCTGTCCCTGTTGTTTCCGCCTTCTTAGATCTCATTCAAGGAGGACAAACTTTACAATTAAGCTTACATATGTATATACTTAATTTTTGAAATAACAGAAATATTTTGGAAAACATGACTAATAACTGAACATTTTCTGAATATGCTATTCTGAAATGCCTGAAATGGGCTTGTCATGTTTTTTTTTTTTTAATGGCACATATTTAAAAATTCTGCAATGGTATGTAAATTTGTCTTTACACTGTGTCATCATTGCCGTTGAAAAAAAGTAACAATAGCATTTTGATAAAGTAAGGAGTAAACAAGCCTTATTGCATGAACTGATGAAGCCCTCTCAGATGAGAGGCGAAACATCATCTCAGACAACCAGAGCAGTCCAGTTGCTGTCAATTCAATGTCCTGAGAAAGAAACGACCTGGATGAATGAGAATATCCAGTAAGACGTACATACTGTATCTCCATTTTCAAATGGAGGAAGTAAAAATAAAAGTCAATCTAAAAAGACTTAAGTACAGCATGCAAAACCTGCTCAAGTACAGCAATTAAGTATTTGTACATCAGTACTCAGAGTAGATACCTGGAAAATGAAGATCAGGAAAAAAGTATTCATTCCTAGTTACTGAAGTAGATAGCTGAAATATATACTTACCCACAGTATCGTAGCATTCGTACTTCGTTAATTAAGTACCGAATAGTGCAAACGCTAAATACAGTAATTAAGTATTTGTACCGCGTTACTTCCCACCACGCGAGTATTTCTCTCCATTCAAAGTGATCCGACATTTGGAAGGATGTAAACGTTGTTGATCGTAGGAAAGAAGTGAGGGTGACACCAGCCGCTTGGCTGCGCTGTGCGCTCACGCACAAAATGCCGGCCGCGCGCCCCACAATGCGCGTGCACAAGCCTTCCGGTCTATCCAAGTCGGTACAACGACTTGACTTGTCGCTCGCAAACTTAGAAAAAGCACGTGGAAATCCACGCTTCATAAGAGCCCCTGCGCCTCCCACGTTTTGGATTCAAATCGGCTTTGAAGGCGGCGTGATGTAGTGGCACTCACCTTCGGTTTCTCATCAGCCATGGTCACTCTTTTGGCGCTTTCTCTTTGCTGCCACACAAAGAACACGGGTACGCGCACGTGCTCGTTCCCGCTAAAAGTTTCCAAACCCTGCGTGCGCGGCCCCGAGCCGGTGCGCGCACGACACAGTGAGCGCCAATTGGCCGCCGGAGGTCACGAGGGTGGACGCCAGACCAGGCGTGGGCGGGAGAGCAAAGATGCGCGTTACAGAGACTGTCGGCCCCGCGTGAGCGCGCATGTCGTTGAAATTCTTTTGTTGGCTCTTAGAATGCGGTAAATGCACCGAATCAAAGCGCAAATAAACACAAGACCCACTCTGTTCGAACGAATGTCGCATGTAACGCCCTCTTTGTTAGCCGCCTACGTACAAACGGCCATCGTATGTTCGTCATTTTTGTGTTCAAAATCCTTTACTTCTGTACAAAATGGAATGTCCTACAATTTCCGGTGCGCCAACTGTAATCCCCTAACGTAGTTTTGACCATTTATCAGTAAAACAGGGCAGATTACCGACGAAGCGAAGGCAGATGGAAAATCAGGCACGAGAACGGGCAGCTCTGTGGGGACGTCATCAGGCGGCAACACGGGGACCTTTCACTGGACGGCTGGCGCGCGCTAAACCGTCACATTTGTAGTTCATTTATACGTATTTGTCACAAAATATTGGTCATTTCACATTTTATTGTATTGGTGATATTATTCCGTGATGGATGAGGTCGACGTTGACCCGACAATTACAGTAAGATACTTCACTGTCTTAAGTTTCTCTCTCAATTTTCTCGCTAAAAAAGCCAGACGTAAACCTCCAGCCAAACCTTTCCAACCATGCACCGCACAAAATATGTTTTATTGAGTGCTGGTTCATGTTAAGAGATGGCAAGTGTCTGTTGCCCTTGTGCTCATGTCATAACTTTTGTTTTCTCACAGAATATTCCAATATCCGGTCATGGGAAACATTTGGGTTTTGCCTGTGGTCCGGGAGATATCCTCGTGTATGAGACCCGTTACAAACAATCTGGTGTGTATTCAGTGCATATGACAAGAGTTTACTCACCTCAATCACATTCCAAGTCGTGTTAAATGGCAGTTAGTGTAAACGGATACATTAATTCAACAAATATTCCGGGACTCTTGCTCATATAAATGCTCAGCGTTGCCAAAAATACTGCAAGGGGTAACCTCTACCTACGTGCTTGTGCCCTCGGTTCGCAGGCGCTTCGAGGTCATGCAGCTCCTTCATCCACGAGGTCAGGAAAGACGAGGAAATTCACTCCCCCATTCTACGCAAACTCTTCAACGAGTCACACCACATCTTTGTTGGCCTTCAGACAATCCAAGAGGAAATCCCCAGCAAGAACAAGAAGTCCCAGTAAGTTCAACTCAAGACTTATCCAGTTAACATTTAATCATTCCGTCAAACACGTTTTGTTTCTCTTTAGATTTGTCAGCATTAGTAAAAATTATAGATCTGTAATACGGGCCTGTATAGAAGAGCTTCAACAAGTTGCAGGTCTGTATTTTTCTTACTACGATTATGGATTGTTACCAACTATTCAGTGATATCTTGCGTTTTTTTATAATCTCTTTTTTTATTAGTTAATACCAAAGACTCCGCGGTGTGCACACAATATGGAAATCAGGTGCGTACTTTTTTTTCATTCACTATGACTCAGAACATTTGCTAAATAAACAAAATACCAGAAAAAGTGTAATTACTATTTGACCTGCATTTGCATGACACTTTACCTTTTTGTTCCGTTTAAACAGGTGTCAATCCTGTTGGCCATTGAATTGATCTGGAATCTTTGTGAAGTCCTCTTCATTGACGCTGGTCAGTGTCACTGTGCACTGATGTATTTTCTCCCCTTTTTGGAGTTCACAGCCAGCCTTTCTGTCGTTTCTGCTCGTGTCCTTAGCGGGCGCCCTGTTGCTCCACCTGCTAGACTGGGTGAGATTACACAAGGGCGACGTGGACGAGAAGGCGACGCATGTGCTGCAAAGCGAGAGTCCCGCCGAACACCGTGACTACTGGGATGTGGTAGGTAATGCACACACGCTGCTTGTGAATTCAGGTCCATTCATGATGCTATTGTGTTGCACAGGTGGTGGGCTATGTGCTGCAGGGCCGCTTGGAAGAAGTCAGACAGTTGCTGGTGAAGCAGGCCACTCTCCAACCTGCTGCCAGGAATATGTTCAAGCTGATGGACAACCTGCTTAGCAAGATGCCCTTCTATAATGTAAGATCTTGTTTTGTGTCCTGTTATGACTGTGAGAAGCGCATACAGTAAGCTTGTATTGGATTGAGCCCTGCCACGAACAGTGGAAAACAGGAGTGATTGACGCCCTCTGTAAAAATGCCTATCCCAGCTGTCTTCGGGCAGTAGGCAGGGTACACCCTGAATTGGTTGCCAGCCAGTCGCAGGGCACAAAGAGACGAACAACCATTCGTGCTTACACTCACACTTAGGGCCAATTTAGAGTGTTCAATCAGCCTGCCATGCATGTTCTTGGAATGTGGGAGGAAACCGGAGTACCCGGAGAAAACCCACGCAGGCCCGAGGAGAACATGCAAACTCCACACAGGAAGGCCGGGGCCGGGATCGAACCCACGACCTCTGCACTGTGAGGTCAACGCGCTAACCACTGGACCGCCGGGCCGCCTTTTTAAGCTATATTTGGCGTCTTCTGTATCTCTGATCGAATTTCTACCTAGCAATAAAATTAATGTTTTTTAAGAAGATCCATCTTCACAATTGGATGCGATAGGAGGTCCTCTTACCCACTGCAGCGCTGTGCACGAAGTGCACTTGTGACTCCTTCCTGTGCCACCGTAGTGCTGCGTAATTAGATAATGACCTTGATACATTGCATTATGTAAATATGCCCATATCCATAAATATTACAAATGACCTATTTTAGGTGGGAAAATATTTACTTACAAGGTGTGGATGGAAGGCTCACCAGCTCACTCGCTCCCTCATAGCAGACGTCACCAGCAGTCCTCTTCGTGAATATGATCCAAACAGTCACTGTCCAGTCCCAACACAATGCCAACATATTCAGAGGCATGCCATTGGCTTAGAAGGCCAACAAAAACTTTACATGAGGACAAGCAATGGTGGTTACATTTTGTTGAAATCCTGAACTGAATGAACTACATGCACATTTTTTGCGTTATTAGGCCATTAAAAAAAATGCGGTGCGGCGAATTTGGCAACCAGGCTGTAATGCTGCACAACCGCCATTGAAATAAACCCGAAAATTGTCAATCTTCAACCCTTCAGCCCGGTGGTACCCAGACACCGACAGAGTTTGACATCAAGTGGAGACACTGGCACGAAGAAGTGGACCGCTGCCTCCAGGACAACTCTTTTGCCAGCAACCCACACCTAGAACTCATCGCCAAGGTAAGGTCGCCCTAGCGCATTAGCATTCATGTTTTGGCTGTATGCCTTTTAAAAGTCAATTCTTTTCAGTTGAATTTCCTGTCATTTTTAGATCTTAGTGGGAGATGAAGACACTTTGCTGGAACATAAAGAACTTGTGGGCACCTGGTACCACTTCCTGGTCACAAGGCTCCTCTATTGCCACCCCACCGTCAAATCCACCGAGCTGCATTTCTACGCCCATGTACAGTCATGACATCACCGGCGTTTGCTGCTCATGCCACTTTCGAATAATCTCTGCTGTCTAACGTGTTTGTGTGCTCTGTGCAGTCATGCATGACCATGTTTCTGGACCCCAGGATCGTGCCAGAAGCGCTGGACAGCATCTTACTAGCCGCTTTTGAATTTGACATCCATCAGGTCATCAAGGACTGCAGGTAGTGCTGATTCATGGAACTCGCCGTGCGTTGGCAATCGCTCCTCATTCACGATATACAGGAGTAATCTCATGGCTTATGTAGTCAGGTGGCCATTTTGACTGGGTTCCCACGGGTCCTTAAAGTTAATAAAAATCCATTAAAAAAAGAAGTTATGTTCTTAACTCATTCACTCCCAAAGACGTTTTTAAACGTCTTTTCAGACTTGGTCCAGAATTGGCTAGTACTGTGTCTAGTTCATTGTCCTTAATTTTCAAGGAAAGCTTCTAAAATCAATAAAAATCCTTTCAAAAATATTTTTATTCAAAAATAAATTGAAGTTATATATTTCAAAATAAAGATGTGCCCTTCCTTTGGTAGCATTGATTTGAACACCAGCTCGGTGGTATGTGGCTTTCTGTTCAGCCCGCATATTGCTGAGCGGGCATTAAATCCGTGAATCCTCTGCTGAATGGAGGAAAAGTCCTTAAAAATGGCTAAATTAGCCCTCAAAAGTCCTTAAAAGGTCCATAAATAAAAAGCAAGCGGAAGAGTGGGAACCCTGTTTGATGTGCTGTTTCAATGTGATGTGACTATAGGTTAGCCCACCTACTTAGCGCCCTCAGTGTATCCCACGCCGCATCTTGAGAGTCGCAAACGGAACACAGCCACATTGTTGTTGCTCACTCCTCCCTCCTCGTGTGTCCCCTCAGCATTGCCCTCAACAATTGGTGGTTCGTGGCCCATCTGACGGATCTACTCGATCACTGTCAGCTCCTCCAGTCTCACAATTTGCAGTAAGTACCGTAACTAGCGACGCGACGTGTCGCATCAAGTGACATTTGACGCAAAGATGCATCAGAGCCGCCTTTTTTTTGTTGTCTTTTTAGCTTTGGCTCCAACTTGAGAGAGTTTCTGCTGTTGGAATATGCATCCGGTCTCTTCAGTCACCACAGGTGGAGGTTTTTTTTATTCTTACCTCACTGACTGCCAGCCGCTTTCAAAGCAGAGTCCCTCATATTGTCAGCCATCTTAGAACATATTTGACGGATCTTTCAAGACACACGCAGTCTGTCACGGTATAAGCCTCAAACCTCCCTATCACGGTATAAGCCTCAAACTTCCCCGTCACGGTATAAGCCTCAAACCTCCCAAAAGAAATAGATTTTTCCTTCACCAGACAAAACATGCGTTGCCTTTTCTGTTCTTCAATCGGCATTAGAACTTGGTCGGTTTAAAAAAAAAAAAAAAACGGTTTCTGACTACAAAGTGGAGACCTTTTGTGAAAGGAAATGTCAAACTGAAAAACAAAAACAAGACTGAGAAAAGGCTTTTGATGGCTTAAATATCTTTTCCCCCCCCCCCTCTCAACAGAGATACAACAAAAATACCATTATACTACCTAAGTTACTCTTATTTTTTTTTCTCCCCACTTTCACTCAAGCAGCTGCACTTCTGAAGCTTGCTCGTAACTTCAATTTTGGCTCGCAGCACAAAGCAAACAATTGAAAATTCATCCATTCTGTTTCCCCCTTTCAGATGGATTTTCCCCCAACATGCTTTGAGTCTTACCCAGAGTGCATTCTTGTGTTCAGTCTGTGGCAGTTGGCCGTGGACTACTTTGACCACTGCCCGGAGTTTGGCCGCGTCTACTTGGAACTGCAGATGGAGCGCATCCCCTTAGACACGGAGCGCAAAGCCCTCAAGGTGCTCAGGATCTGTGAGCAAAGGCAGATGTCGGAGCAAGGTAGCACCTTTTTTTTTTTTTGGACATTCCTTCTCCCTTTTACAAAACACTTTTGTCGTTTTCAATACACAAAAAGCAGCGATCCTCAGTGGTACATTAGCAGAAATTTTGTTCTGTTCTTACGCAGTGCGTAGTATTTGTAAGATCATGGCCATGCGCGCTCTGAGGAACAACAGACTGGGTTCCGCCCTCTCCTGGAGCATCAGAGCCAAAGACGCCGCCTTCGCCACCTTAATTTCAGAAAGGTTTGTTTGTGCCTCAAGAGGACGCATGGAGAAAATGTCAAAATTGCAATCAACCCATCCAGCCGCTGTGTATGTTTGTGTTCAGGTTTTTACAGGATTACTGTTCCAGAGGGTCCTTTTCCGATCTGGACCTCATAGACAATTTAGGTCCGGCCATGCTGCTGAGTGACAGGCTCACTTTTCTCGGTAAGCAACAAGTACACAAATAGACAGTTTGATGTGGTTTTGATTGGCATCACGAGCAGTCCACGTGCATATTTGCTCTTCTCTTACTTTTTCTGACGTAGGTACTCACTTCTTTGTTTCCCTCCCAACTGACTTTCCCGTTGCTCTGACATTCTCTTGATCGCCATTCACGTTTTTGTTTTTTAGGGAAGTACCGTGAGTTCCACAAGTTTTACGGAGAGAAGCGCTTCAGGGAGGCGGCCAAGCTTCTCCTCTCCTTGATGACCGCCAAGATCGCGCCCAGGAGCTTCTGGATGACGCTACTGACTGATGCCCTGCCGCTGCTTGAGCAAAAAGAGGTTAGTAAGGCCAAGCATTTTTATTAAATACAAGATGGGTTTCAAAAGAGGTGGAACATATTGGTGGCATTGGGCGAAACGCTCATGCTATGGTGACCCGCAAGGAGACATTCACCAGAAACCTGTAGACTTGGAAGGGGTGAAGGAGAGTAGCTTGCTCTTTGATCGGTGAACAATTTGCAAAGACACATGACTTGCCTTCATTTCATCATGACTGCATCCCCGATAGTACCCCCAAGATTCTCACATTTCAGCGCCTCCCCTCGCCCCCCCCCAAAAAAAGACTTCAACCATTCACTGCACCGTCAAAGAATGCAAGCCATTTTCAACACGACAAATTGGCCACTAACACATATGAATATTACTGATGTGTCCAAAAAAAAAAAATCCCAAATTGTGACAGGTTTTGGCCAAATGTCAGTGATATGCAAAATACGTCTTCCACAGATATTTTTCAAAATAAGAGCTCACCTTTCTTTTGTAAATTCAGTTTCATTCTCTGAAATTACCGTTGGTTCCCATCGATAGTTTCCGACTTTGAAAATCCCCACATCGCGAGCTTCAGAGAGGCCAGCGCTATCGATGGGGGGGGGGGGCAGAGAACGGCACAAACTCAACCCAGCATTCCGTGTCTCACTCGGGCTTGGAAACTGTGCGCAAAGGGAACTTAAATCAATTGATGTAATGGTTAGTGTTGATGCATTTCAGGTCATCTTCACATCAGAGCAAACCTATGAGCTCATCTTTTGTTTGGAGGAACTCACCTCCAACGCCACCACCGCCACCACCACCGCCGCCGCTTCCATGACCGACACCCCCATGCAGGTACACATCTCTTCAATGTGTCGAAGCTTAACACCAATCCATGTTTAACATTTGGACATATATTCGTTCTCATTTGCTATTCGAGGAGGAAGACCTGGAGGTGACCAAAGTGGAGCTCCTGAGACTCGCCCTGGCCAGGAACTTGGCCATGGCCATCATCAACGAAGGCACAGTCGAAGTGTGAACTCGCAACATGCGCAGCAACTCTTTTCTACTGTTTATAATCCTTTCCAACTAAAATCTCGTTTTTGACAATGAACCCGGTGGTACTTCTTCAATGACACATCAGCTTCCATTCACACCAAAAAATCTTTATTTCATGCAGCAAACAAACTGAATGTACAAATGTAAATGTCACGTATTCACAAACGACGATACAGTAGTTCTGAATTATGTACACTTAAACTCGCTTCTGTACATCTCATATGCAAACGAGGCTGATGAGTCAGCACCATGACGCGGTTCCACGGCTGAATATTTTTAAATCCATGTCCATATATTTGATTTCACATTGTCAAGGTTCAGTGTTGTTAACTGACAGTAAAACGCACTGCAAGTATAGTGAACCCCTGCTAGTAGTGAGGGTTTATAACTGCTTCTAGATGCCACAACATGGCGACAAAGCACAACTGTTGCCAAAAAGGAAGCTCATCTACTCACTTCAACATAGGTCCTTGGCGCCAAGATGCCACGAGACAGCCAAGCAATCTGCCAAACTGTGAATCCGCAAGGGGATCACCGTACTCCCCGATACTAGGAATAGTTGAGGAAAAATTATGAGAATAAACTTAAATAACAAGCGTCAAATGAAACAAAAGCTGCGTTACAACTCAAGCCATTTGGTTATTAGAAAGTCTAATCCTTCTACAGTGACAAATATCAAACAATATTTTTTAAAGCAAAAATATTTGCCACGGTGACATTTGTCTAAACAGTAAATAAAAACAAATAAATGCTCAAATGCAGAGGATCCGATTTATGCAACACTCATTTTCGAGTTACAAATCTGAAAATGTGCTCATTTTCGTTCCCCGTTCAGATGTAAAGCAGTCAAGATCAAAAGTCATGAAGGAGGAAAAAAACAACTCTGATATTTAGGAGAATTATTTAGGATATTACATATTGAGGATATTAGAAGAAAATGTACACGTTTTGGTTTGAAATAAGTTTGTGACATACTTTCATTGCAATCCCCTAAAGATCAAGACTGACCCTTTTGGAGCACTCAAAAGTCAAGGTACACTGTACTTGCATACAAGCAATTAAGTCAATTTTCCTTCATATGTCCCCTTTAAATATGACTGTTTTCATATCAGTGCTTATCTTTAGTTACCTGCAAAAAACAACAACAAAAAACGCCAAAAGCTATACCTAAATAAAACCTTAAGTATCACTAAACCAACTAAAACGTTGAGTTGTTCCAACTGCCTTTATGCTGTGATGATAGGTCTCTTCGTAAAGACTGGCGTTTCCTTGGTGAAGCGTGTGCGTGTGTGTTTTTATAAGTGCCCCCACGCCTCAGGCGGTGGGAACTGGTCCACCTCCCCCACCTCGTTGTACAGTACATCCCCAAGCGTGAACGCCAGCTTGTAGCGCAGACGAACCTTTTCCTGAAAATACGCGAACAACTTGAGTCAGCAAAAAAATGGAGCTAGCGTGAGCCTCTCGGTATTGGGAGTAATGTGACATTGGCGCGTGTGGGGTTGACTCACCTTTGTTGGATTGGCCAGCAGCATGATCTGCGTAATGGAGGCCGGAGGTAGGATGGGGTTAAACGCGGCCAATTCTGTTCCTGAAGGAGGCTGTAGCTTCACCTTCATTGACTGGAACAGGAGGAGAAAAAAAAGATGGTTCGCCGAAAAGAAAAAAAAACACAAGTGGTATTTCCTTTAATTTATGTGTTGTATGCAAACATTTTGCCATATTTGGCCTTCGGGTGAAATTTCTGGATGAACCCAAAATGAACTACAGCAAATCGCCCCTATGTGTTTAGAATTGCGTATTGATGACAATAGATGATACCATATCACTACTTTTATATTCGCAGAAGCTCCTTCCTTCACTTCAAAAATAGTTCCTTGGCAACACGATGCCAGAACATGGCGCCACAGCACTACTTTTATTAGGCAGGGCTTAGGCGCCATCTTGTGGCATTTTAGGACATTTCAGAAAAAGTACAAAAGCAGCATCATGAAATATTGGTTCTCTTAATTGCCCCTAGGTGTGATTGTGAGCGCGGTTGTTTGTTTGTCTATGTGTGCCCTGCGATTGGCTGGCAACCAGGATGTACCCCGCCTGCCGAACAAAGTCAGCTGGGATTGGCTCCAGCATGCCTGCAACCCTTGTGAGGTGAAGCGAATTAGAAAATGGATGAATTGATAGGTTGAAAAGAAAAATCTGTGAATAGGCGAGAACATAGTGAATGTAAAGGAAAAAATTAAATAAAACGTCACCAGTCCACACAAGTGTATTACTTTTGGTACAGCAGCTTGCAGTACCACCCCATGAACAGGGAGTGGCGCTGTGTTAAGCATGGACACCACCATGACCAACACGTCAGGCCTGCCAGGGGGAGAATCGGCAGCAAAGTTGAGCAGAACCCGAACACCGTCCTTGTCGTAGGCGGTAACCGGCAGCACTTTACCTACAATAAGAAGGACATGTTAGCCAGTCGAAAGCCAGCGGATATGACAAACAGCTAATGAGGGTTGCAAAAATCATTTGGAAACTTTCCATGGCAATTCACGTCAATTTTCCCCAAAGTGAATGTGAACTTGAGTATTGTTTGGGAAAAAATCAATTTGAGCGTAATCCTCACTGGGTTTGATGGCGTCCAGAGGAACGTGTACGTTGCTTAGGGACATCTGCGCAGTTCTGGCGGGGCTTCCCTGGACGGCAGGGTGGGCCGGGGACAGGGAGCGGAAGAGCGGGCTACCCGGGACGGAGGCCAGGTTCTGGGCTTTGGCGTGGCTCAGGGCAGGAGAGACGGGCAGAGCACCCTGGATGAGAGATGCTGCAGAGGGGGAGCTCGACCCGGCCGCGGGGGGAGGAACCACCGTGGGCCCCCGAAAACTTCCCATCGACGTGCCACTGGAAAATGTGGAAAGTCACACTATATATTCAACACTGTTTAATATAGTAAAATATCTTCAAATTGCTACTAATAAAGTCGTAAATATACTTTTATAATAATGGAGTCAAAAATATGATTCTCTCCATTTTATTGGAGGCTATATTTTAAGAATCAGGAAATAATGTGGCCAAAAAGTAAACTGACTCAAGTGAAAATCATTCAAGAAATGCGGCAACTAATTTTTCCTGTTTTTATCCACATTGGGGAATTCTCTACG
Source organism: Hippocampus abdominalis (assembly GCA_018466805.1). Classification (NCBI taxonomy): domain Eukaryota; kingdom Metazoa; phylum Chordata; class Actinopteri; order Syngnathiformes; family Syngnathidae; genus Hippocampus; species Hippocampus abdominalis. The sequence goes on from CM031709.1 coordinate 11,472,311, forward strand.
GTACATTTAAAATAGCCTGTTGTTACGTTTTAATTTAAATGTATGCTTCCATGAACTAGAACCAAAGTAGAATGCTGATATTATGCTCAAAAGTATTTGTGCATTAATTACACCGCTCAACACATTTTTACAGATGCAAGTAAACTTTTTTCGTAACCTTTTTTCTTCTTTCTTAACATCAGGTTATCAAACTAATATTATAACAATATGTAACACAGTGTTATATTTAACAATACTTATGAATAAAGGGTTAGCTTCAGCAACAGGTGGTATTATTATTATTATTTTTTTATGAAACGCAAGCTATAAATTCCAACGCAGGGTCGAATCCGTATTGCACAAGATTTTATAGGTCGAACTTAAAAATAAGAAAATCTTAAAATTAATTATAACACTTACTTTTTTTTAATCGGTGTCAAAAATACATTTTGGTAGCATCAAGACCATCTCTTGATCAAAATTCGCTGTTGACCAGTGTTATTTACTATTTTACTCTACAAAGTTAAAGTGGCAATATTACCAGAATTAAAATAGAAATATTACCCAAAATCCTTTAAATACTTTAGGACTTAATGTTTAAAAAAAAAAAAAAAGTATTGTTTTTCAGAGAATAATGTTGTAATCGGACAAGTGACAAAAGTTAATTTCCACAAGAAAAAAAAGTTAATATGCTCTGAATCAAATAGACACAAAAATAAAAAGTTATAGTTTTTTTTTTTTTTTTTACACAATTTTAAGAGTTTCAAAACCAAACATAATAAAGCAGTACTTCTTAGTATGGCACCTCTTATGATTGGAGAAGCCCATAAGAGCCAGGTCTTGAAGGTTCTGGAGTGAGGGAAAATCAGGTTCTGCTGGGGCCAAGAATGCAGCCGGACCGCCAAACAAATCCGTACTTGTCGCAGGGGCCTGAAGACAGATAAAAGCCTCTGAGCATTCGTTCTGCATCTTTTTTTTCCTTCCTAGGAAGACAAGTCAGCGCGCTAGTACAACAACCGTGTCTTACTCGTTGAAGGCTTTGTCGCATGAAACGAGCCTAGTTAAGTGTTTCTAGTGCATTACAGTCATTAATGAATACGACTTTGAGACTGGAAGGGCCAAAGTGGCACTAGTAGTGGTAAGAAAAAAAATGTTCAGAGTGAATTCCGGTTGTTCTACTAGTGCGCTGACTAGTGAGGACAAAGAGTAGACTAGTACAGGACCACCATCATCTCCTGTTGTGTGCTTAAGCTAACCAAGAGTACTTGTGACTCATCAAGATATTGTACCTGCAAGGAACTCCACTGATTGGATGCCTTGTTTGGATTTGCTTTGGACTGGTTGCTCAGCAATGCGGGGTGGTCATCAGTTAGTCCTGTGGGATGTAAAAAATGCCTTTATTTGTATATATATATTTTTTTTTTGTGCCTTGTACTCAAGGGAAGTATTTGAGTGAGTACCTAATGACAGCAGCTCATGATCAAGAAGCGAGAGTGCGTCGGAGGCCGCGTCAGGCGCAGGGTGACCCGGGCTGCCGCCCAGAGCGGCCAGCGGGCCCGGCGGCTGATTGGGAGGCGGCGGCAGGAGGGCGGGGAAAGATGAGTCGCCCAAGATGTCGGAGAGAGCGCCCGACAGCGGGACGGGGTCCGGCGCCGCCGCTGCCGGCCCAGGAGGACTCGGCGGGTCCGTGACGGTCAAGTCGATGAGTGTGTCGGTTGTCTCTGGCAGATCTGGGGGACAAAGACGGTAAGATGTGGATGGCTTGAGAGTGCGAGTGTGTGTGTGTGTGTTTTTTTTTTCCCATATGGTCCATGTTTGTGGGCGCGCGCACTTTGAGTGTTTTTTTACGCGTGGGTGTGTTGGTTGTTGATTGTCCTTTGTGTGTGCCGTGCGTTTGGTATACGTGTGTGACTGTCGTTTGTGTGTTTAGTGTTTGTTTGTGTGTGTCATTTGTGTAAGCGCTGGAGTGGAAATTTTACGGCACAGGTGTCAAAGTCAAGGCCCGGGGGCCAGATCTGGCCCACCACATCATTTTACGTGGCCCGCGAAAGCAAATCAAGCATGTCAAGTTCCATGATGCTTGCTAAAGTCTGAACCAAATTTTTAAATTGTCACATGTAATCCACAATAACAGTCATTAATCTTGACTTTTCGAACGTCTCGGTTCTCGACCAATTCGGTTTTCAACCAAAAATTCTGAGTTTTTTTATGTCTCGGATGACGAACAAATTTCGGTTCTCGAACAAACAGAGCACTTGACTGCACCATTTGATTCCTCTCGCCTTCCTTACACGAGGAAGTGACGCTTCCTCGGGTAGACGAGGAAGTGACGCTTCCTCGTGTTGCTTTCCATTGTGAGCAGACGTGTCCAGTAAACATTTTTATTTTAAAAAGAGCGTGGTTTCGGTTTTCGAACAATTTCGGTTTTCGAACAGCCTTCTGGAACGGATTGTGGACGAAAACCGAGGTTTACTGTATATGGTTTCCCAAAATTCATAACGACCCTCCAAGGGAAACAGTAACTACAATGTTACCCGCGACAAAAATGAGTTGGACACCCCTGATTTACGGCGTTAACTTGTATCACGTTATCCCGCTATCTGTCAGGCTTGCTACCCAAGCTCGTTGCCGTGCAAGTTTGTGGTTTTAGACACGTAGATGCAAAAACAGGATGAGCTGCAAACAGATGTCAAGACGGACGCACCCTCCCCATCTGACGCTCATGTTTTTCAATGGTCGAATGTGTATGACCAATGAGAATTAATTATTGCATAATGTAACCATATTGGCAACGCGTTTAAAGTTTGTTTTACACGTCACAGATCTGTAAATGGTGTTTCTCCATAAACTGTAACTGAAATAAATGTGTATACAGTCAAACCTCGGTTTTCGAACTTCTTGGTTCTCAACCAATTCGGTTTTCGACCAAAAATTTAGAGTTTTTTATGCCTCGGATGATGAACAAATTTCGGTTCTCAAACAAACTGAGCGCACTTGAATGCACCATTTGACTCCTCTCGCCTTCCTTACACGAGGAAGTGACGCTTCCTCGTGTTGCTTTCCATTGTGAGCAGACGTGTTCAGTAAACATTTTTATTTTAAGTGTAAGTGTAATGTCGTTGCACGAATGTGTAATGACAATAAAGCAATTCAATCAATCAATTCAATCAATTTTAAAAAGAGCGTGGTTTCGGTTTTCGAACAATTTCAATTTTCAAACAGCCTTCTGGAACGGATTATGGACCAAAACTGAGGTTTGACTGTATTTTTTTTGTGTGTATTTGTGTGTGTGTCTGTTCGCGCTGAATTATCTGACCGCTGCCTGTGTGTCCACGAGGCTCCTGGCTGTCTCCGTTGACAGCCAACCCCTCCACTATTTTCTTGTAGGAGTTGATGACTCTGGAAAGGTCGTCGCTAGCCTGCAGGATGTCACCTGAGCATAACAAGCCATTCATTCATTCTTCGTTAAGAATTTATCGATTGTGTGGAATTGATGATTGGTTCATCACGTGGAGCGCAACACTTGACTGAGCCTCAACTCGATTTCTGCACTTCAATCAGATAAAAATAAATAAATAAATAAATCGACAAACCTAAGCTGGTGTCATTGTCCTCTGCCTCAGTGGCCATTTTGAAAGCGGCCCGTCTCAGCTGATCACAGCGCTCGCACAGTTCCTAAGGCAGGCGAAGAACGATTTTTTTTTTTTCGAGCAACGCTTCGGTGTACCTGTGACACATTTGATCCAAAACACCGACCTTCATAATCTCCTTGTCGGACTCCGACGAGGCGTCTTTGTCGTAGTGGGTGAGCATCTCGGACAAGAGCTTGACGTTGATGTTGACCTCCTCCAGCGTGTTGTTGCGCTTTGACACCTTCTGCACGCGCACCTCGTCCTGGGGGAGAAAAAAATAAATAAAATGCTCACCGCTCTGCCTGGTAACAAAAAATTGTTTCTCAAGATTTATTCATCTAAGACGACTTGATTATTAAACACTGCGGCACAAAAATGTCACAATAAGCACGAATAGTGAAATAATAGTGAGGATGATGTGGAATCAGCGGCCCGGTGGTCAGTGGTTCGCACGTCGACCTCACAGTGCAGAGGTACCGGGTTCAATTCCAGCTCCGGCCTCCCTGTGTGGAGTTTGCATATTCTCCCCGGGCCTGCGTGGGTTTTCTCCGGGTACTCCGGTTTCCTCCCACATTCCAAAAACATGCATGGCAGGCTGATTGGAACACTCAAAAATTGTCCGTAGGTGTGAGTGTGTGCGTGGATTGTTGTTCCTCTCGGTGTGCCCTGCGATTGGCTGGCAACCCGTTCAGGGTGTCCCCAGCCTACTGCCCCAAGACAGCTGGGATAGGCTCCAGCACCCCCCCACGACCCTTGTGAGGATTAAGCGGATCGGAAAATGGATGGATATGGAATCAATTAGATATACTATGTCAAGTCTTTCCATTTCTGGCTGTTACCACGGTAACCAGGTTTTTCACGTCCAGTTTGGCGGTACATAAACACTAAGATAATGGCATGTAACATTTCAAAAATAAAATATTCCGCTATGTGAAATGACTAGGGAAGTGTCTCACCTCTTTCACCATATTTTTGATTAACCTGTTGGCCTCCTGGAGGTCTTCGGGGTTTTTGCTGCGGAGAAGCTCAGCAAGGAGCTGCGGACATTGCATTCAAGCAAACACAAACAAGGCTCGTTTGGAAATACATCCGACAAAGTTTGTACACGTTCACTGTTGAAAACGTGCGCGACAACTACATCGTGCTCACTCCATCACTAACACTGTCCAAAAACCTGAATGACATTCCCCCCCCAAAAAAAAACAAAAAAACTTGCAGACCTTCCCCATATCCTCGTTGTCGAACACTGGGTGTTTCGGCCGTGTGGGCGGAGAGGGAATCAAAGTCCGGTCCGGCGGCAACTCTGGATCTCGGGTCACCAGCCCTGTGGGAAGAGTGTTGGTCATAAACAAAGACAGGAAGAGGAAAAAAAAAATGCTGATCCTAAATTGCGCCAAAGCAAACCTTGTCTTCTCAGTGTTTGGTAGGCTTCATTTATCTTGGTCTCATTGGGGAAGGCGACAGTCCAGCTGTACAGCATTTCGACAATCTTTCTCTTCACCTTTTCAGGTGCACTGTCGCCCATGTACTGCAAATCGACAAAATGGAGCACACAATCAGCCATTGTTTATTTTTTGGTCATAGGTTTTGACAGGTGTGTCAGGATTTAGAGTTGCAGCATAATTAAGAAGAGGCAGTGAAGATGCCCAACGAAGCTCTATTGATCGTCCCCGTTCCCAAACAGTAGAGAGAATATCAGTGAGTACTGCACTGTTTGTTAAAGTATCAGTTGTTTGAAGGTTTAGAATTACTTTACCATTGACTCTAATGTCGGTTAGCCCATCTATGGCGTTTCACATTATACAGCTCCGGAAAAATTAAGAGACCACAGCCATATGATGAGTTTCTCTGATTTTGATGTTTGTTTTTCTTTCATTCTTTCCTGACAACATCACTCCCAATAACCAATACAGTCAAACCTCGGTTTTCGAACGTCTCCGTTATCGACCAAATCGGATTTCGACCAGAAAATTCGAGATTTTTACGCCTCGGATTACGACCGAAAACCGGTTTTCGACCAAACTGAGCAAACCCGAATACGCCACTCAACTCCTCTCGGCTTCCTTCCACGAGGAAGTGACGCTTCCTCGTGTAACGTTCATTGTGAGCAGACGTTTTTGTTGTGATTTACGCAAATCTGACTGTTTTTATGTTATTTCTGCATCGTGTATTAGCCCCTAAAATAAATAAGAAATGATGAAAAACTTCACATACATCTTTTCTTTCTCTGGTCTCTTCATTTTTTCCCCCCCGGAATTGCATGCGAGCATTAAGCTAGCTGACTTTGGTTAGATGAATTGATATGGTTTGGCGAATCTTTATTGTATTGAAATATACAATGTGTAATGCTCTTTTATTTCATGTGTCAGTTTTACGTTAAACTTCATGCAGTAAGTGACAAAGAGATTGAAGTGAGTAGGCTTTGCCTCATATTTGGAGAGCTGTGCAGGCAAGCCATCTTTTCATTTGCTCAAAGTGAAGTAATACGACAGTCTACTGTTTCTTGAGCGTGAGAAAAGGCGTGAAGGAAAGTGTTTATAGAGGTTTGGATGTATTTGAACTGTATGGGAGGGGTAATACTATAAAAAACACATTTTATGTTTTTGTTCAATGGTCCCTCTAAACTGGATTGCATTTTCTGCTGAGAGCTCTTGGGACCGGATTGGATAAACGGATGGCACTGTACGGCACTTAAGACAACTTACCTTTGGAGACACAACTTTAATCAGCTCGTTTAAAAATCGGTATTTCCCAACTTCGTTATGAAACCTGCTCCCGCAGTTCTTCATGCACGCCTCTAACACCTATGCACACAATCAATAAATTCACACAGATCAAGTTGCTTCTGCTACAATTAAGATTTTTTTTTTTCTTTCTTCTTACTGTAAGAGCCTGAAGAGCTTCCCATTCTTGTGGTGAGTGGATCTTATGGACCAGTAGTGGGATTGCAATTTGGGGGCTGCAAGAGGAAATTCCTAATGATATTTTTTTCCCTAAAGAATGATGATAATAATAATAATTGTAATAATAATAATAATGACATGTTGTAAATATAAAACAAACCCTTCCAGTTCTTTGTTGACTTGGTCACAGAAGCCAATGATGTACTCCCAGTCCTCTTGTCTATTTGTTGGATGGGTGGCTTTATCTGATACACAATTACATTTTCACACAATTACATATTGATCATCAGTCCAATCACCCCATTCAAATCTCGTGTCAATTCAACAGACTTAACACACTGAAAAGACACTACATTTTAAGACCTCCACCCAGATGACTGAAATGATGTACATATCGACCAGTCACGACCACAATGCCGTCTAAAGTGCCGGAAAGCAGTGCTGACAACTACTGTATGAAATAACTGACTGTGTCGTAACGCTGGCATTGGAAATTGCACGACTACGGGTGTCTTTTAATTTATAAATTTGCAAAAATCACTCACTGAGCCAGGATTCAAGCGACTCTCCTTCCTGATACGCCATAGTAATCAAAACATCGCGAGATGTCACGAGCGTGTAAACGAGAGTCGAGTAAGATGCCATTCTTAATACCATACAAAGTAAAAAAATTACATACAGTAAAATATACATTAAAGATACAGTATTGTTTAATTTGTATTCATATTGAGATTTAGATTTTTTGTTATTTTTGAGAAGGCATCTGCACGAGCTACTAAACTGAGTGTTGTCGGGGTACTGACATTTTCAACATGGCGACTTCCATTTCAGGACTTTTAAAACCTTGGACACCCAGGTAATGTCGCATTTTAAAACTATAAACGAGATAAACAATGAATGAAGCATTAAGTTTTTACATCCAACCATTATCAAGGAGAGTTACATGGACAGAGTAGAGAAATTCTGTTGCATCGTTAAATTCCTGTTCAAGGTAGACTGGGTTTATGCCTGATTTTTTTTGGACCTGTAATTGCGTTTTTTTGTTTTTTTGTTGTTTTGCTTTCCTCGCATACATTTGTATATTAGTTTGAACATCATCACTATATGTTAAGTCCAATAATATCTTGAACTTCACGTTTGTGCTGATAGTCTTATACTCTGCCCATCATTACGCATACGAATTTACAGTATTGTTAACCTGATGATGATACCAATAGACTTCATATAACTAAAATGCATTACAAATTGTTATGACTGTCTGATAAGATGATTATGAATGAATGTTTTGTGTTTCCAGGGTCTTGGCGATGCGATGGAGCAGATACAATCCATACTATCTGGAGCCAGAGGTGAGGAAAGAGGTTTATGACAAACCAGAGACGGAACTCAGCGATGAGGAGAAGGAAGAGCAGTCGCTGAAGGCTCTCAGGCCCATCAAGGCGGCCACAAACAGCATCACCAGCTCAGTTTTCCATGACCCTGTCATCAGGTACCTCGAACACATCCTAGAATGTTTCAATAACCAGAGATGGCAAAACTACTCATACTCTATACTTAAGTAAAAGTGCAGATGTTTTTGCTTATTTTGTTTGACTTGATGGAGAGTCAAACTAAAAAGTCATTGGAAAAGTAATTACTTTAGTACGGATACCTAAAAAAAAAATACTGAAGTACAATAATTATGTTCTTAAACTTGGCTACTTCCCACCACTGTCTATTACACACGGAAGCACTGTGGAGTTATTGATCGTTTTGTCTTTGGTTTTCCAGTAAGTTCATCAACATGATGATGAAGCATGGAAACAAAATTTTGGCAAGGGAGATCATGACAGAGGTACGAACAGATTGGTGTTTACTCACAACTTCAGAGACTTTTGTCGATGGCATACTGAGGAGGCCTTTCACTGTGGTATTTTTTTCAAGTCCGTTGAAAATGTGCCTGCTCTTTTCTCAGACATTGGAGCATATTAAAAGGAAACAGGTGGAGAAGTACCACAAAGCCCCAGAGGCGAAGAGAGAGGAGATTGAGTGCAACCCTTATGCTATCTTTCATCAAGCTTTAGACAACTGTAAGCCTGTCGTTGGTCTCACCAGCATCCAGAAAGGTGGAAAGTTCTACCAGGTCAGTTTCAGTTGCATAAAACAAATTAACGAATAAAATCTCATATTTTTGTTCTTAAATATCAGATCCCCACACCGACCCTCGTATACAGAAGAAGTAAATGATACTAAATTCACCAGACGCCACATAAAAGCTTCAAATAAAACCATTTTGAAAATGAAAATAAACCACCATTCTCTTTTCATTCAGGTGCCGGTGCCACTCACAGACAACAGGCGACGCTTCCTTGCCATGAAATGGATGATCACAGAGTGCAGGGAAAATAAGCACCGGCGCACGCACATGTATGAAAAACTGTCTCAGGAACTGATGGCAGCTTCCATGAAGGAAGGCAATGTCTTCAAGAAGAAGATCGAGCTCCACAAGATGGCCGAAGCCAACAGAGCATACGCGCATTACCGCTGGTGGTAGAAGTGCAGAGGACTGGGGGGGGGGACAACTGTCTTCTTCATATTGAAAGGTGACATATGGCACCTTTTGTAAATAATAAACTTGATAAAACTCAAGGGCTGAAGAGTTATGAACTACAGGGATGGCTCGGTTCATCCGAATAGTGGAGAAAAGCACAAAATGTGTTTAAAGTATATTCAACATACGTAATTCATACCTACCGGTACACCAATTTTCAAGATGGCTGTCAAATCAACCCCCGGCCCTCCTCCCCATGAGGCGCACACAGACAACAAGGTTTTCCAAAGCAACTATGCCAGCAGTTCTCCTCAAACATGTTTAATGTATGTAAAAATAATTTTTAAAACTATTCAAATTGTGAGGAATCTGAATAAAAGGGGTCATATATCACTTTGAAAAAGTCAGACCCGTATCAAAACGTTTTTTGTAATCCAACATTTTATTGGAACAAATACAAAATACAGTAACAGTATACACATATTAATCTCCCCTTGAATAAAACCATAACAGCTATACACAATCCTTATTTACCAGCTGGCAGAACTGCAATGCAACTCTTTAATGATAAACTAGCTCTCAAAGCTGCAACAAATATTTCTATTTCCTTCACCATTTGTCACACATCAGAAAACGGGTCAGACCAACTTCGATCTGATCAGGAATATCCCAACTTTAACTTTGAAATGTTTTCTCATGAAAAGGAGTTCCTTCAAGATGTATAAAACTACAATAAATAAATAAAAATAACCAAGGAGGCTGTGTGACCGAACCTCAGGAGTTTCACTCTCAGGATCGATTGCACATTTTTGATGTCCATCATGAAAATTGCTGGTGTATCCCCCCCCCCCCCCCTCAAAAAAAAAACCTCCACACCCTTTGCCACCTTCAGTCTGCAATTTCGCTATAGTAATATCTATGCGCCGCGCCGCTGAGCACCCAGCCCCCCGCCCTGAATTCCAGGATCTCCAGCAGCAGCAGGCGGGCCATGGAGGTGAGACCCTCCTGGAGCAGGAAGCCATCGCGCAGCAGGTAGAAAAGCTCGTCCATGCGCTGGCCGCTGGACTTCTCCAACTGCTCCCCGATGCGGTGGAGCTGCAGCACCAGACAGTCCACCTGAGTGAATAATTGTCATTGATTTTGATGCTGTAAGAAGGCAGCAAAGCATCAACACCACACATAAAAACGCAATCATGAACCAATGTTACATAGATGACTGAATTCAGTAAGTTAAATTATTCAACACAAACAGGCCACATTCATACCTTATCAAGCATACTAGCCTAAATAGAGTGCGGTCTTGCTCACCTCCTCCTCATTCATCAGAGCATCGGGTTGCGCCAGCCTCATCAGACAGTCGTACACGGGATGGACCAGCGCCACCATAGGCATGTTGTTCACCTGCACGGCATAACAAAAATTACAATTAAACGCAGGATGCTTTGAAAAACGTGTATACTTGCATGTGGGGACCGACGTGCTACCAAAACAAACATGAACTAATAGCTCCTGCTGACCTTTACTTTGGCCTGATTAAAAGCTTCTATTCTCTTACAACACTATTATGACTTTCGTTGAACACAAAAGGCATATTTTGTTGTATTTTTAGAGTAAGGACAGCATTTCCTGAATAAAAGGCATATCGCAAGAACAGAATGGTTGTGGTTGTGAAACTTTGACTTTAATGTTGTAATATTAAAACTATTTTGGAAAATTATTTGCAAGACTGACTTTTTATCCCAACAGATTTGTTCTTGTAAATCATTTTTTCCCTTTGAATACTTATGAATTTTCAGTTGTAAAATTATGAACGCTTTTAATTGCTATGGAGTTGAGGGGTATAGAAGAGAAGGTTTGCTCCTTGTGTGGTGCAGATACAATGAAATTTGGGCGCAACGCCGAAAAACAGATAGTAGGGTGTTTGCATGCTCACTTTGAGGTAGTCGTAGATGTTACAGATGAAGGTGACGAAGCAGACCCACTCCTGCAGGGAACGAGCTCGAGTCCCCTCGCGTTCCTTGAACTCCAGCTGGAGCCTGTTCAGCAAGTTCCTCCTGAACACGCTACCGTTGTTCTGCTTGGCCTCCGCCTGAGCCACAAATGAGATTTTCACGAGAGAATGCAAATCAAAATGCTTCACCCCTTATAGATGCTCGGTACTCGCTGCCACTGAATTTTGAAAAAAAAAATTTGGGGGGGTCAAATATTTGTATTGACCTTTTCCATGTATGGGAGACAACAATAATAAAAAGAAACCTTTTGAACAAGTACCAACAGGTTAAACAAAGAAGGTCTCTGAATGAAAGAACATCCAATGGAAATTGCCATACTCCACCCAAACAACACACCCAATCACACAGTCTTACCACACACATTCCAGATCACAATAAATAAATAATTTTGACATGCTGTTAATTGAATAACACTAATAAAAAGGATGGGAATGAGCAAATATCAGGATACTTAAACTAGGAGGTGTGGGGACAAATCAGTCGGTCATTGGTCCTCTACATCAATATGCAAGGTTTCGTGGAAGGTCTGAAGGGAACTGAAGGGAAGGAAAATCTGATCTTGAATTGACCTCTTAATGTGAACATGTTTATTACATCACAAGATTGCCTGGTCATGGGTGGAGAAAAAAAAAAGATTTTCAGATGAAAACAGTTGCAGCAATTGTGTAAATAAACACACCGCTGGCCACTGATAGCAACTCCTGACATCGCAAGCACCTGCGCAATAGTGTAGCAGATGCGTCCTGCCTCCTTGCTGAACACCTGGTCCTTCAGTGACTGATCCACAATGATGTTGGACACCTTCTCCAGATTCACTGAGCCTGGATCTGGAGGATGATTAACATATTTGAGTCCATTGACACACTTTTGGGAATATTCTTGTTTTGAACTGACCTTTCAAGGCTGTTTTGAGCAACATTTGCGTTTGCAGGTCAAATGACTGGATCCTGTAGTCTTCGGGAGAGTTTTCCATAGCTGCAGAGAACACCACTGAATGCAATCACAAACTCTACTTCCGAAAGCCTTTACTCTATTGGTATTTTTGTTTTGTATTCCACCATATAAACAACATTATATAAGGAATTTAAATGTGCTTCTGTGTGCCTGTGCTTGTAAAATGAACAGTCCACAATGTATACAAAAACTAAATACTAACTCCTACCTAAACTATTTAGTAGGCATAGACAACAATAGCTCCAAAATCCTGTGGTGTCATCAAGTTGACTGCAGAGTACAAGGATTAACATGTGTAAACTCAGGTCACATTAACGTCGCAGTGCGTTAAATAAAGAGGTTATTAATCTCCCAAAAAGCACGTTTAGCCGATTAAGAAATTAGAAATCAGTTCCTGTCAGTCGGGTAAAAAAGTGTTTGTTTTTACATTTAAAAGGAACGTGATGCTAGCAAGCTAGCTTGTGTACTCATAGTCAACAAGTAGAAGTTAAGTTTAACGCAAGAAGAGTTAAATGTCGAGTTATGAAAACATCTGGTTTATATTACTTACATTTTGAAAATGCTACGCGAATCGTAACGGGAATTGAAGAGTCTTCGCGTTTTCACTTGCATAGGTATGGCGTGCTGAAGGCATTCAAAGATGAAATATAGCCACAAGAGAGTACATATCCAACTCGCATAGGTAAAGCGTAGTCTCAAAGATACAATAACAACACAAGACATTACCCCTATCACAGGGTCGGCTCAATGAGAGAAATTCGTCGTTGCCGCCTTGGGGTGAGAAGATCCCCCTTCTCCTTCAAATTTATGGTTGGTCTTAGTATTTTTTGTACGTATTAGAAGTTTATTATCTTACTATAGCGTCATTTTAAACACATTTTTCATTTCGGTTAGAGAAGTGTCTTGTAGTTCCCAATCACATTCATCAGCGGCGGCGGTGTCTCTATTGTAATTATTATTCTTTTAATTCACAACATATTCAATTTTACAATTCAATAACATTTACTTTGTCTGTATAACAAACTAGAAAAAATAATAAAATATTCGATTAATCAGCTGTATTTATTATTTTAAAGCACATTCATACTGTGGAACGTCATCTCCCGGAAGTGGTTGTAACAGTCAATGGCGGCAGCCGTATTCGTTTGACTTGTTCAAGTCGGAGTTCTACGCCTATGCCGAGCATTTTAGGCGTATTTTTCAAAAAACGCCGACACATTTAGCCAAGTAAGTTAATGACTGCACTGGTTATTTCTGTTGTATTCCTCCTCGCAAAATGTTTTCGTTGTTAGCTTAGCTTTTAGCTAAGTCCTACAACATGCCCTCTACTGCCGGTTTTGTTTCCAACATAATTCTCACGTTACAAATTTCAGAACCATGACAGTTTCTCCATTTGCCGAATACGAAATGTAAAATTCTTGTTTGATTCCGTGGAGAATCAACCACGAATTTAAAAATGTTCTCTTAATTTTAGGTGTGCTTGGAAATGGGAGGTAAAGATTTAGGCATTTCATTTCAAAATTTGAGAATTCGTACTTGATTTTAGACGAATGACCCAGTGCAAGTCCACTCCTGCAAATTCTTAAATGGGATTTATTTCGTCGGAAACCAATAGCAGTTTTTCCATAACTGTCATGTGCGATGACACCAGCAGCACAATGTCATGATAATTCTCTGTTCGCCTGTTTTAACAGGTAGCAGAGGCCTTGGCAACATGGTGGGCTATGACCCCCGGGCACAGAGGTTACCGCTTCGTGCCCTGGAGGCAGCCCTGGCGGGGTCGGCTGCTGGCATGGTCACCCGAGCCATCATCAGCCCTTTGGATGTCATTAAAATTCGATTTCAGGTAGTGTGACATGGAGTTGTCTTCACTATGGATGTGGGGCGGATTCGGACTAGTTACCAGTCCCATGGCAAATTCGAACAATTGGAGGCTCTTATAAAATGAATATTGTTTTTATTATATCAATATTACTTTCCCTTGCAGCTTCAGATTGAGAGTCTGTCTTCTACAACCCCAGGAGCGAAGTACTGGGGATTACTTCAGGCGGCACGTAGCATTCGCACAGAGGAGGGCCTCGCTGCTTTTTGGAAGGGCCATGTTCCCGCACAGTTGCTCTCCATCTGCTATGGAGCAGTGCAGGTACAACCTCCCCTCTGCTTTTTAAACACTCACGCAGCAGCCACACATACAAACAAAGCTTACAAAAATACTCAAAGGCATATCGTTAGTCTTTTAGCAAAGTTGCCTAAGTCACTGTCAGAGCCATTATCCACAAATGGAGAAAAGTGAGAACAGTGGCAAATATTCCCAGAAGTGGTCAACCAGCTAAAATTCCTACTTGAATAACAGCCAAAGAATTTCAGACCTCGCCTGCTTCAGTTAGTGTCAGCGTTCACAACTCTACTATAAGAAAGAAACTGGCTGAAAATGGCATCCATGGGAGAGTTCCCAGACGAAAACCACTGCTGCTCAAAATGAACACAAAGGCTTGTCTCACATTTGCCAAAAGACATCTTGTTGATCCTTAAGACTTTTGGAAAAATATTCTGTGGATGAGTCAAAAATTGAATTTTTTTGGAAGATGTGTGGCCTCACAGAAACGTCAACATGATCAAGGCAATTATGCTATGAGACTAGCAATGTGTTCCATACTAAGGGTGCCCACTGCTCAACTCAAAATATGGTCTTGCCTGTAAAACTGTAAAAAAAAACATTTTAAAAATGATTAAAGAAAAAGGGGTTGCGCAAATTAATTTAATTTCTATTTGTCTTAGTACATTTTATGTGTGATTAAAAACTGGTAATATTTGTGTTGCAGTTTACTACTTTTGAGTTTCTGACCAAGGCAGTGCACGACACTACGCCCTTTGACAGCCAGACATCCGGAGTGCACTTTCTGTGCGGAGGCTTCGCCGCCTGCTCGGCCACGGTGGCGTCTCAGCCTCTGGACACGCTCAGGACGCGCTTTGCCGCCCAGGGAGAGCCCAAGGTGGGAAATGAATTGGACACAATGTTCAAACCTGGCCACCCTTTCTGACGACAGTTGATTGCGGGAATATCTTATAAGGTGACCTACAAGAATCAAATTGCAGAGAAGGGGACATTTGCTATTTTATTATACCTTGCTGCAAATACAGTGAAACTCCTCTACAACGAAACCTGCATGGGCGAAAATACCCCCTAGTGTGAAAAAAATCTTCATGCATTAATGTGTGTGTGTGTGTGTGTGTATCCGAGATCAAATTTGCTACAGTGAAAAACCCCCCGTTGTGAAAAATGTCTTGCTGCAAACACGATTTCGTTGTAGAGGAGTTTCACTGTAGTGAAAATGCACTATTCATTGATGAGACTCCTCAACTCACTGTGTGGGTGGGTTGTGTGTTTGCAGTTGTACAAGAACCTGATGGACGGTGTGCGTACGATGTGGCGCTCGGAAGGCGCGCTAACATTCTACCGCGGCCTCTCGCCAGTGCTCATCGCCGTGTTTCCTTACGCCGGCATGCAATTCTTCTTCTACAACGTCTTCAAAAGGCTGCTGGCGCCGTCTCCTTCCGCTGGCAAATCGAGAGGTCAGTGCACTCATTCAGGCTTTTAGTTTAAAAGAGATGTTTTGGGGTTTTTCTCCTCGAGGTGGCAGCGTTGCCACTCCGACCAATCACATTTGTGCGTCTGCTGTCTTTTTACGTTGAAGAAAGCCTCAGGAGTATTGTTTGTGGCAGTGCAGCCGGAATGATTAGCAAAACAGTCACGTACCCGTTGGACCTGTTTAAGAAGAGACTACAAGTTGGAGGTTTTGAGGAGGCCAGAATTCAGTTTGGAGAGGTCAGCTGCTTATTTGTGTCCTTCTATTAATGTTTAACTCTCTTTTCATCCGATTTTCGGGTCCAGCTAAAACTAGCCTAATTTGAGGGGCAGTTGTTTTCATATGCATTTAAAGTGCCATGTGGTTTATTATTTGGGGGTTTCAAAAAAGTACAACAATGTTTGAAAATGTGTCGTACAGGAACAAATGAAATAACTTTTATATAAATAACTGTCAAGGTACAAAAACAGTATAAGATCAAATAAACGCAATGTCAAACAAATACTTAATCAGGGGTGTCAAACTCTTTTTAGTCGCGGGCCAATTTGGACTTACGGAGGGCCGTTATAACAGTGAAACCACAGAATTATTACTTGTACCCAACAAACGGTTTGTTCAATTATTATTCAAGTGAGTATAAACAGGGTAACAAAATTAGTGCAAAATCTTAACGTTATTTATTACACATGACAATTTGACATTTCGATTTTAGCAAGTTTACACACATGATTTGCTTTTGCGGCCCACATAAAATGACCTGGCGGGCCAGATCTGGCCCCCGGGCCTTGAGTTTGACACCAGTGACTTAAATAGTGATGTAACTGAACCGAGGTTATTTTTTCCCCTCCCCAAAATGCTTCCTGTTAGGTGCGACGTTACCGAGGCTTAGCAGACTGTGTGGCGCAGATCTCCAGAGAGGAGGGCGTACGAGGCTTCTTTAAAGGCCTCTCTCCCAGCCTGCTCAAGGCGGCGCTGTCCACCGGCCTCACGTTCTTCTGCTACGAATTCTTCCTCAATGCGTTCCGAGACCTCAAAGACCTCAACGGACGTGCGGCGGCAAGATAGGTGGGCGGGAAGTAGTCGCAGCCACTTCCTGTTAAGTTTACAAAATGGAGGTTGCTTGCTACATGGAAATCATTTATTTATTCTATTATCATGTCTTTTGGAGAATACTCTGATGGGTTTATTTTGATATTAAACAGAACTTTGCACATATGAACCATTGACTCCAATCAATCTGTGTGTTGCGACAAAACCGTGATGTCTAATTTTTTTTTTTTGTCCTTTGTTTACTCATGCATGAGCTTTCAGAAACTCCGGCAGCTAGATGGCAAAGCAGTTCAAGCCTACAACGGATACACGAGTCAGAAAAACTTAGGGACATTTGAAATATCAGGACGAACCTAAAATGCATTCAAACCTTTGCAGGTGAACTTAATGTGACCTTCTCGAAGCTTTTGAATGCACATGACCAGCTGTCAAATGTTTCAGTAGTTTTTGCAGAAGTTGCTGTTTATGTTCTGTTACATATACAGTACAGTACTGTACGTTTTTTGGGTTTGTCATATGAGCGCAACAATAAGGAATCACTCCTATTACTGCAACAAGAATTTATTTCATTCACTTTACACAATAGGAACCCCAATAACAGAATGAGGTGAAAGTTATTCAAGCTGCTCAAATGATTCGAAGTAGCAAAAGTAAACAGAAAAGTGGGTATCACGTTGAAGAATATGTGAAAAACACAACATTCAGTTTGCTCAAATTCAAAAGTCATGCAAAGTACGCCACGGCTTACACAAGTACTATGATCAACACACATACAAAATAGATTGTGCGTCCATTGAAATACACAACAGTCAATTAGCATGACAGCACCTGAAGATTGATTTTTTTTGTTTTTTTTTTTTTTAAATGCAAGTTTTTACAGGATAATTACTGTGAGGCCCTCACATATGGGAAAGGAGAGCCACACTTACAATGCACATTTCAGCTGTTTATTGTATGTCAGGAGAACAGTAAAACACAATGA
Source organism: Hippocampus abdominalis (assembly GCA_018466805.1). Lineage (NCBI taxonomy): Eukaryota > Metazoa > Chordata > Actinopteri > Syngnathiformes > Syngnathidae > Hippocampus > Hippocampus abdominalis. Next base: position 11,489,940 of record CM031709.1, read on the forward strand.
AGCTGCGGTCAACCACCGCTCACGCAGACTCGCTGATTTCATGAATCACCTAAGCAGGCCCCGCCTCTTAAAGCCACATGCATGGACACAGAAACTTCCAATATGTACAGTACTTTCTTTGCATTTTAGGACGGCAATTAGGTTCATTTTTTTAGGGGGCGGGGGTTTCAAATATATTTACAATGTGTTTAAAAAGTGTTTCAATATGTTCACGTGTGTGGGAGTTTTTATGTCAACCACAGATTTTATGAGGTGGGTCTGGAACACTTCACTGCGATAAAAGTAGCGCTTTGCCGCCATCTAGTGGTATCATGGTGCCAAGGAACTTAGTTGAGACGAGTTGAGGAGCTTCGTTTCAACAAAAGTACTTTAATGTTTGGTTCCAAGGAACTATGTTCAAGTGAGTTGAGGAGCTTTATTTAGACAAAAGTAGTGTTTGGTTCCAAGGAACTATGTTCAAGTGAGTTGAGGAGCTTTATTTAGACAAAAGTGTAGTGGTTTGATGCTATCTTGTGGTACCTGTGTTCAGAGGAACTATGTTGCAGTGAGTAATGGGGGTTCAAATGGACAAAAGTAATGCTTTGGCGCCTTCTGGTGAACCCTTTTTAGGGGGTGTTCTGCTCGGTCCCTACTTTCTTGCAAATCCTGGGGTTCATAGTATTTATAGCCCCACCCCCCCAAAGTAGTAAAGTGACACAGACACACGTGACAGACACACGTGCCAAGCACGACGCCAGCTCATGAAGCAAAACAAGTGTCCACCAGATGTGCATCATGTGACTCCATCACAACAGACGTGAGCACCCAGACCCTGAGCTTGTCCCTTGAGCTTTTTTTTTTTTTCTTTTTTGAAATTTTAATTATTTTGTAAGGAATGTATGCTACACTTAACAGGGCCAAGAGTGCTGAACAGTGCTTCGAGCTTGTGTATTTCCCTCTTGGCAACCTACAGGAAGCCTCGTCAGGCTCTGCGGCAGGTGTGGGAACTCAGACCGCCGTCATGCCGAAAACCGCCTTCAGCCAGTTGAGGGGCCGTCACGGGATGTGACATCCTCGAATCTTCATTCGGGTTGCGAGCTTGAGTTCCAGGAGAAGAAGCTGGGAAGTTTGAAAAGGGAATCCCGCCGACCCGGGTCGGGCAGAGTCAGGGTCTCTGGGGCCGACTTCTTGCGGGGGCGGTCCTTGGGCACGGTGAGGAACTCAGGTGCCTCGGTAGAGAGCGGCGTGGATGGGGCACTGTTGGGCCCTCCGCGGGTGCTGCAGGGCAGCGGCGTTTCGCTGATGGCGATGGCCGGCGGGAAGGTGCCGATCTTCAGGTTGGTGGCTTCCTGAGTGGCGCGCTCGTACTCTCGCACCTCCTCCATGCTCATGTCTGCCGTCGGGGACACAGATGGTCACGTGATCCTTTTCAAAGGGTCGTTTTTATCACCAATCACGTTGTGTGGAATTTTTAATAAAAAAAATGAAATCATTAAAAAAAGGTGAAGTTGCAAGTATGTGGTGGTCCCCTGTAATCTGTTCCAGTGCCCCCAAGAACATCAGCATTTCTTTTTAATTCTGGAGAACCCAAGACCCCTTTTCTTCTTTGGAAAATGATGAATTTTACATTAAATGACTGCTATATGTTCACTGAATACCAAAATATATGTTTTTTTGCAAATATTTAATGCTTTAATCCTAATTTAGGATTAGGGCCAAATTTAACCTTTGGGATTTAAGGATAGCATTTGAGTAGCAGAATTTATAGGGGCCAAATTTGACCCCGTGGGTTCTGCAGGGTTTTAAATGAGTTTCCTCCCTAGAAAAGTACAAGTATAGATTATTGTACACGATTAAAAAAAAAATATATATATATATCCATCCATCCATCCATTTCCGAACCGCTTGATCCTCACGAGGGTCGCGGGGGGTGCTGGAGCCTATCCCAGCTGTCTTCGGGCAGTAGGCGGGGGACACCCTGAATCAGTTGCCAGCCAATCGCAGGGCACACAGAGACGAACAACCATCCGCACTCACACTCACACCTAGGGACAATTTTGAGTGTTCAATCAGCCTGTCATGCATGTTTTTTGGAACGTGGGAGGAAAGCAGAGTACCCGGAGAAAACCCACACAGGCCCAGGGAGAACATGCAAACTCCACACAGGAAGGCCGGAGCCAGGATCGAACCCACAACCTCTGCAATGTGAGGTCGACACGCTAACCACTGGACCACCGGGCCGCCAATGCTGTAAAATATACTTCTAAATTATTTTCTCAGCCCTGCTATGTATCAGTTAAGCCCCTTTTTTGCCCCTGGCAAGAACAAAAGAATCCCGCTTGTCCCTGGTTAACTTCCTGAAAGAAACGTCTAATTTCCGTCGCTGACTCTTTGACTGTCGTCTCGATGTGAGTCGATTCGTGGAAGGTTTGCCACTCACCAATCCATTCGTCCACCCAGGCAAAGGCCTGCTTGTGTCCCAAGAGCAGAACATCTCGTATGACCTGAGCACAAATACCACAAATGAAGAAAACAGTCGAGAACGTTTCAAGGATATGTGGGAGGAATCGCATTGAGTGCTTTCATTTGACTCTTTACAGCTGCGGGTACTTCATGCCTCCAACATTTTTGTATTCACTCCCGACCTTGGACGATGATTCATGAGTCCAATATCCGCAGCCTTTTGCGAGTAATGTATGAAATTGTATTAGATTTTTTTTTTTTATAACGTTCTCATGCTGACCTTGTGTACGAATTGCTCCACGCGTGTCTGCAGGCCCCACACTTCAAATTTGACGCTGACCAGCTTGTAGGAGCACATGATGGGATCCTGCGTGTCTATCCAGCCTTCCTGCAGGAGGCCACGCTCGGTCTTCTTGGACTTGAAATAGCGCAAATCCTATAAGACAAAAATCACATATTCATTCATTCAAAACACGAAATATGAACTTTCGGCATATCACTCGGCGTGCGGCGGGCCTTTCATATCCCATCCACCGCTATCACTTAATTATAGAAACCGTCATCTACACAAAAATGCAATAGAACAAAACATAACTGTAAAGGTTCAAAAAATATATTTCTCTTAAAACATGAGGAAGCCCCCCCGAACTCTGACTAACCAATCAGAGTACAGGAACATGCTGACTTCATCAAGGGCCAGCACACTGGCCCTGTGAGGATGAAAGAAAGAAACACAGTTGACGCAACTGACGAGAATGGATTATTGGGAGTAAATTAATCCACTTTCATGGAACAAATAAGAATAGTTTTGGTTGTAAATGTAGGCCAGTGCTTCGGATCGTGTTCTATGTATTAAATTTGAATTCCTAACTTGTCGCACTCACGCACGCACACACACACATGAGGATCTCTGGAAAGCAGGACCACACGCTCGACTGGCGGGCCTTCATTACTACGTCGGCGTACGTTAATCAGCGGTCCCTCCGGACTCATTATGCTATTGCGCTCATTTGTCTCGGGCTGCGCCGTTGAACTGCGGCTAACGCTCCGTCCCCGCAGAGCCAGCCGGTGGCGTGTCAGGCCTGCCGCGTATGCTAAGTGCCGTTTTAGCAAGCACGTATAAAGGAGATTGGCGATGTTGGTTAGAGAATTTTGGAAGAGATTTTAGCAAGCATCATGAAAGGTGACGTCTTTTGATTTGCTTTCGCGGGCCAGATCTGGCCCCTGGGCCTTGAGTTTGACACTTGTGGTCTATTAGAAACTTTGCTGTTGTAAATTGGGAATTTCTCCATTTTGGGACGAATAAAGGGTTTCTTATCTTAACTTATCTTATAAATACCCTGGCTCGTGACTCACTATGCACAAATTCACCTTTTTGCAATTTTTTTAACCTATCCTGTCTTGTTCCCTAAAAAAAGCCCCTCACTTTTTCCACTCTTTTGTGATATTGTTGTATTTTGTACAGAAAGACAAAGTGAGTAAAGGCAGTATGGTCACCTCTGAATCCTTGTAGTGGCGTTCCGGAACCTCATCATAGGCGATGTCCACAAAACACACCTCAGTTTCCTCATCTCGGGGCTCACAGCAAAATATCTGCATAGGGAGGCACAACTCAAACGAGTGATGACAGCCTGATCAATAACACACTTTTGGCCTTTTATAAAGAGTGTGCTGATGTACTGTGATTTCCCAAGCCACACGTTGTTTGTGTGTGTGTGTGTGTGTATGTGTGTGTGTGTGTGTTGCAAATCAAAATGTACCAAAGGAACACACGGAAGCCAGATTGAAAGACATGCAGGTGGCAGAATGATAAAATCTTTTCCTCAAAAAGGACAGCTCAGATTACACGAGATTTGATCGTTATTTTTTTCTTGGGGGACTCAGCATACGAGTGGAATGGAAACGTATAAATGTGTTAATATGGAAGGTGGAGCTTGTGGTGATTAAAAAAACCCCACTTATTTTTAAGGGGAAAAAAAATCATTCCTCTAGTTTTATCTTCTCTAAATACATTTTCAAAATCAGTATTTCTGCATTTATGATGAAACTAAAACTAAAAAACTACACAATTAGAGACAGCTGCGAAAGAAGGCGGGACTGAGGGACCAGTCAATCATTTGCTCAAGCACATCGCGGCTCACACTCAAACCCTCGCAAAGAAAGGAGACTTTTCTACTTTCGTAGCCGCTTATTTCACTTTGCTCTGTAACAACACAAGTTCAAAATAAGTTATTGGAAACTTCTCCACTTGTAAATGTTGAAGAGTGGACGGCTAATTCTGGACACCTGCAACCACCACCCGCACCAGCGTTACCATTAACATCGGCTTGTTAGGTAAATCGAGCGCCTCTCGAATATTTTCATTGATTGTACTTTACAATAAATACAACAGCCACCTTATAACATTTCGCTTTTGGCATGACTCCTTAGCGAAGAAGTCATGCTAGCAACGTAGTAATTTTATTAGCGCGGCGCCGTGCACGCGCGCGAGTGGGCTGTGCGCGTGGGGGGCATTACGTCAGGCCACAATCAATATTTTCATTTTAATACGAACAAGGCCGTTACTGCCGTTATCAATACCGACACAGTATGTGACGTTTGCCTTTTAAAAATGATTAAACCGTTAAAAGCCAGCAAATAATTAGGACAGAGTATATTAGTACAGTAATTGGAAAATTCACTTTTTTTTTTCTAAACACATTGTCAATGTCTCGATTTATTTTGGGGAGGAATTTTGGCTAAAAGTGGCAATTTTTGGAATGTGAGAAATCGCCCCCTGCATGTCCTGAATTTTGGGTTGAAACAGAAATGTGGAAAAAGAATGTCAAAGAAGTTGTGGGAATAAGAATACAAAATGCATTTTGCTTTTGGGGTGGTATATAATAATGCTTGTGATTCCTTCTCACGCAATAATATAAAAATATCTATTCTCTGACAATTTGCTGTGTCGGAAGGATGAATGCAGCAACAGATGAAATTGGGAATTAAATAAACATAAAAAATAGCATGGACAGATTTTTCATGGTTCAGGTGTCATCCCGCGGGTACAAACTGGAAAATATTGCTGGCGCGGGTCAAATTAAGAGACTAGCTCGCTCTCAAAAGTGAACCGTGAACAGCTGTAATCGAGGAGCCTGCAATGCCCATTGGCGGCCACTGGGTGGTGCTGTGGCCTCTTTTATTACAATTGTGGGTCAGCATTGCATAATGTGCCATTAAAATGTCACACAACGCAACTTGTAGTACTGTACATGAGTAAAAAGAAGTGACAAAACCAGAAGGTCTCACGCGCTCTGTATTTAAGCTTAGTTATTTAGCACCATTGGTAGTAAGACTTGAGAAATAAAAAACACGTATCAAGTAATTTAAAATAGATTTAATTGAAATATCTTCTTTGATCCTATTTTTTTTTTTTTTGATGCGCAAATGATTCAGGAGCAATCGTGTCCTCGTCCACGTTGAGACTGAAATGAAAGGTGGCAGATGCACCGGCTGCCACTCATCTTCCCTCACTTTTCAAATCCTCCTTTATGATTAAATTAGTATTCCCATCCTCCGTTTTACGTTATGGGCCATTTCACATTCACCTTCAGACACTTAACCAGCTCAAGTCGGCACTCAAATTTCACGCCGCTTCAACGGTTGTTCTGCCAAGCCATTACCTACTCTCGCTAATACCGACCGTATTTCCGGACAGAATTCGTACCGTTTTTTTTTTTCCTGAGCTGTTTTTATGGAAAAAGAGAGAATATGAGAAAACGCCTTAAAAGATCACGTGTTGTGCAACTTTTGACTCACGTTGTCGTTGCTTCCTTTGTTGTCCTCGTATTTGCTCTCTATATGGATGGAGAACTTGGGCAGGAAAGAGCACTAGCGACACACACACACACGCACACAATTACATTTTTAACACCACCAAGTAACACTTGAATAAGAAAGTAGCTCTCCAAGTAACACCATCATGACCTACTTTAAAATGCAAGTGGTAAGCCGAAGACCTCGTCAAAAACATTGCTAGAAAGTCGAATTCCTACAGAGTTTAATTAATAGTACTGTATTGTGCGCTATTGCAACATTATACATTTCAACATTAGCATTGCGCATACGTATGGAGGTCTGGGGTTCGAATCTGGGCTCCCCGTGCCAGCGTGGGTTTTCTCCGGGTTTCCTCCCGCATTTAAAAAATGTGCATGACAGGTTCATGGAGCATTCGAAATTGTCTCCAGCTGTGATTGTGAGTGGCAATAGTTGTTTTTCTTTGTGTGCCATGTGAGTGGCTGGCAACCAGTTCAGAGTGCATCCCGCCTGCTGCCCGATGACACCTCGTGAGGGTAAGCGGCTCAGACTGTGTATGGATACTTCGTGTAAATACAGTGGTGCACATTTAAATCATACTTAACTATAACTATAACTATTCAATTCAATTTGGGTCTGCATGAAGATGTAAAGAGCAAGCATACATGGACGCCCACGCCTTTAACGAGTCTCTTAGACATCATTCTGATGGATTTTGTTTAAAACAAACAGCCTGAAGTGAGATCAACAACCCACTGCTGTTGCTTTTTTTCCCCCCTATTGATGTTTTCTGGCCGCCTTTAATGGACAGGCTACTCCATCTTAAGTCTAAGAGCAAATCGTTTGTGCTTCATCTCAGCGCAAATCATTAACAAGTTACGATAAAGCTGCGAGGGGCTTAGGTGGAATGTCTCCTTTGTCAAATGTCCTTCATTTGTTCACATTGACTCACTGAACTGATCTTAGATTTGGACCTCTGGAGATCTTGAAGATATGTGCTCATGACCGTGCGAATTCAGGGTTCACGCCCCCCGACGCCATTTTTTTCTTTTTAACAAACCCAAGTCTTTGAAAAATGCTGATAGCTATTCAATATATGTTCTCAATGGAATATGGGGGCAAAATGGGAGTCGGGGGGCGATACCGAAAAACCGTGACACATCAAAATTCTGACCAAAAAAATGTAAAAAAATTAATAAAAATCCATGTACAGTCAAACCTCGGTTTTCTGACGTCTCGGTCCTCGTCCAATTCGGTTTTCAACCAAAAATTTCGAGTTTTTTATGCCTCGGATGACGAACAAATTTTGGTTCTCGAACAAACTGAGCGCACATGAATGCACCATTTGACTCCTCTCGCCTTCCTTAGACGAGGAAGTGACGCTTCCTCGGGTAGATGAGGAAGTGACGCTTCTTCGGGTTGCTTTCCATTGTGAGCAGACGTGTTCAGTAAACATTTTTATTTTAAAAAGAGCATGGTTTCGGTTTTCGAACAGCCTTCTGGAACGGATTCTGGACGAAAACCGAGGTTTGACTGTATATAAAAAAATCATGGGTGCCTAACTGTGAACTTGCAGGCGTTTAACTTTAAATTGTAATATCACCAGTCACCACTAGATGGGAGACAAACATTAGTGGCGTTTCATCCATCCATCCATTTTCCGATCCGCTTTATCCTCACAAGAGTCGCGGGGGATGCTGGAGCCTATCCCAGTTGTCTTTGGGCAGTCGGCGAGGGACACCCTGAACCGGTTGCCAGCCAATCGCAGGGCACACAGAGACAACCAACCATCCGCGCTCACACTCATACCTAGGAATAATTTAGAGTGATCCATTAACCTGCCATGCCTCTTCTTGGAACATGGGAGGAAACTGGAGTACCCGAAGAAAACCCATGCAGGCCTGGGGAGAACATGCAAACTCCACAGTATGTGGTTTCTTTTGTTGTTAGTTTCCAAGTCTTTGTTGTTTCAGGATAGTGGACCTTTCAGAGATGCATTGAATGATGTAGAATTAAAAATGAGCACGCATTTTGCATCTACGCATGTATTTTTGTCATACATCTGGTTAGGAAGTGCATGGTCCTATTTGCCGCCCCCCCCCCCCCCCCCCATAGATCAAAAATTGTGGCCCCATCCAACATTTAAATTGCCCAACCCTGTGCTAGATGGCGTGCTTTTTCATCCTTTCCACTATAACTGCTTTGCCGGCATTTTGTGACCCTTTATTAATCCACATCATGTGAAATCATCTTCATCTTTCATGTTACTATACAGCGACCAAATATTTGTACTTGGTTGCTTCCTTACCACCTTTTGCTGGTGTTTGATGTCATCGGAAGAGTACAGAACAAATGGAGGCATCAGAAAAGTCATTTATAGCAACATGGGAGCGCATATTTCCACTTGTATCGCTTCATCAAAACTACTCACTCACCGTGTACTCTGATTAAATTCCCAGCGGTGGTTGTCGAGGCAATGGACAGAATGTGACAAGGTGCCGGGCGGTGGCAGGCAGGAAGCGGAATACAAAGAAGTAAATAAAAACAGGGTGAGTGATAGAAGAGAAATACAGCATTTTGTCTAAAGGAGAAAAAAAAAAAAACCACTTGGAGCTGCGATATCATTACGGCAGACGTGCGGTTGACATGTTGCACGTAATCAGAGTTCCTCTTTAGGATCCGGCAAGTACACTGTATACCAAATAGATTTTGTGGCATGACATTGAAATCCATGACGCAAACACGACAACTTTTTGATAGGGTTTATGCCACCCCTATGCTCATACGACCGATTGAACCTTTTATTTATAATATGCAAAATTTGAAAGCTATTTAATTCCTACTCCATCACCATCAACGATAAATGATCCTGGATGAAGTGAAATCTGAAATGCATAAACCGGTTCATATTTCTACATCTTAATCGATGTATGCTGCACAAAAATAAATAAATAAATAAGGGAACACTTGGGAGGTAATCGTGCTGTTTAAGTGTTCACTTTATTTTTTTGAACAGTTTATGTGCACGTCAATACTATTTAAGATATATTTTTTTTAAAAAGAGACAAATGTTGATTTGAGGGTGACCAACAATGTCTGAGTTGGTTTCTTTATTTGTTTTTTAAAATAGGTTCCATTTACTGCAAACATTTTTCTCATTCTATTCTCTATTTTTTTTTTTAAATTGGGAGGAAATTGTGCTGTTTAAGTGTTACACATCAATACTATTTAAGATATATATATATATATATATATTTTTTTTTTTAAAGATGTCAATTTTGGGTGTCACATTTTTATCCTTTTTTCCTCCCTTTTTTGTGGGTGGTGGTGGTGGGATTTCCCAAGCCTTTTTTTTTACGGTGTTCCTGTTTGGACAGAAAATTGCAGCAGCATACCGGTAATGGTGTACGGGTAGTAGTTCCAAGCCTTCTCTGTCACGTAGAAAATCTTGGGCACCACCGCCCTGGCCCAACTTGGCAGCTTGCTGCGACCCACAAAACAAAACACGGAGGCATTAGCGACATGGTGAAAAAGAGACAAAGAAAACATTTCATTTTTGTTTTTTGTTTTTTTGTTTTCTGTTGTAACAAAGTGAGACTTGGCAAAGCATTTTTGCAGAGTTGGAAAGCTTTACCTTGCCCCATTTGTAAAGAACATTGCATTTGTGGGATGGGCACAGCAACTGTGGACGCGTGTACAATGTGCCAAATGCTCAATGCCTGTGCCAAACAATTCATTCTGCTCTTGCTGCAGACTCTCTTTTAGTATTTTTTGGGTGGTCCTCTGCTGGGCAAAACACTACCAGAAGCACTTAAATACCACATTAGTTCAGTGAAATTTTTTTTTTCAATTCCCACCGGGTTATTCTCTTTATTTCATAGATGTTTCTCTTGGCTGCACTGCTTCAAGGATATGTACCTGGATTTTCGAATTGTATTTATTTCTTGTCCAATCAGATTTCAGCCTCCAAGTGTTGCCAAGCCAATCAGTAGTGCCGGCCCATTATTTTCCAACTACATTAGCAATGAGACTATTTCTTTCACTAATCAGATTTCAAATTTCTCTTCACAGTGTCAGAGCGCTGGCCTTTGATGATATCTCGTCCTCTTGATTGGTTGGCAAAACAGTTGGAAGGGAAACCCCACGCCCGTCGTGATCCGCACACGCTTAATAATCGGCATTTCTGGTGAGTTTGATGCATTTTATTGACATGTTTATGTTATTGGAAAAATGTTGATTTTTGAACAGCTCCGGATGTATGTGGCACTGTTTTGGGCGTTTATATTGCATTATTGCACGTTTTTGATGGTTTGTGTCATTGCGATCGGTCCCAAATGCGTGGTTGGAGGTTTCTGGAAACAAAACAATAGCCAATGACAAAATAAGCTGTTTGGCATAGGCGGTGAAGTTTTGTCAATCCCCCCCCCCCCATGTATGTTCATAATTTATCCCACAAATTGTCCTTGTCCTGAGGTAGCAAAGCAGCCCCAGACCAGCCACAGACACAGACCATCACACTATCAAATGCTGTGCTATTATATGTAGGCCACACATCTCCCAAAATGTAAATTTTTCACTCATCAGTCCAGAGAACGTTTTACCAAAAGTCTTGAGGATCATTAAGATGTCTTTTGGCAAATGTGAGGCAAGCCTTTGTGTTCTTTTTAGACAGTAGTACGGATGACATTTTTGGCCCGTGTCTTTCTTCTTATCCTAGAGTCATGAACTCTGACCTGAACTGAGGCCAGTGAGGTCTGGAGTTCTTTGGATGTTGTTCTCGGGTCTTTTGGAACTTACTGGCTGAGTTGTCGTCGCACTGTTGGGAGTAATTTTAGCTGGTCGACCACTCCTGGGAATGTTTGCCACTGTTCCCAGTTTTCTCCATTTGTGGAGAATGGCTGTGACAGCGGTTTGCTGGAGCCCCAGAGTCTTGGAACTGGCTTTGTCACCTTTTCCAGACTAATGAATTTCAATAACATTTTTTTTTCCTTCTTCAATTTCTTTGGCTTGTGGCGTGATGCATTTATTTCTTGAGATCTTGTAACCTACTTCACTTTGTCTGACAGATTTTATTTGTGTGATTTCTTACAAATGTGGTGCTAGTGTGTTGCCTGTGAAATTGAACTCAGCTTCTCCCAAACTGTCGTTAGTTAGTTACTTTGTGATTTAAGAAAGGGGGAGGGCAATTACTTTTTCACATAGAGCCAGATAAAACCTTTAATCACCCCCCCCCCCCCCCATGGTAAATGGAATAATCATTTCGAAACTGCAATTGCATATTTCCTTGCATAGTCTCTGTGTGATATTAAAATAATTTTGATGAACTGAAACTTTTTATGAAAAACATGAAAAGAACAGAAATCCGGAGGGGGGAAAATACTTTTTCACAGCACTGTAACTGACGTTACCCTCAACGTAATTATAATAAATTAAATAAACCACACACTATGATCCCCAAACAACGTAATTATAATAATTTAAATAAACCACACACTATGATCCCCAAACACATGGGAAGAGGTTCAAAGCATTTTAAAAGATTTACAAACATATTGTCGCCATGAAGTTAAAAAATTCCAACTTCTGAAAAAGGTATAGGCACTGCAAACCATCCAGCAGTGTGACGTAGTACCACAGGTCATTCAGCCATGACAGCCACTGTTAATGTTGATTACAGCCAACACCCTGCAATGGACTCACTCATAAATACTCTGTGGGCCTCTTGATGCTGATAGTTGCTGGCACCTCATTGGGCATCCCAGCAAAATAGAAATTGACAGACTTTGGTGTTATAATGACAAATGTTCAAGTCACTGCTTCAAAAAAAATGATACAAAAAAACCCAAAAACATTGTAGAACGCAGCAATTGATGGCTAATGGACAACTCTATCAGAATCGGTTCAGTGCACCACAAATGAGGCTCGGTCCAGATTACTACAGACTGAAAATTAGCCAATCAGGCGAGGTTGGGAGCAGCCAAGTTACACACCAAACTGTCATTACAAGTGCTCCTTATTACACTTTCACTCTTAAATCAGTCATGGGAGTGCGAAAACACATTATTCAGAAGAATCCGAATGGCTTCATAGAAACCAACGAGAGAAACAGAGACTGGGCCACCGAAGCACTTCCCTCCTCCAGAAGAGAACTTTCAAGACATAGTCAACTAGCTACGTGTCATTATGCAGCTTTATGTGCGGCCAAGACACGTCACACACTGACACACACTTGATTGCATCATTACACAAGTGCAATTGTCCAGAAAGGCTTCTTGCATCAGTCAGCGTTTAACCCTTTGTTGAACAGCCTACCATGTCTATAAATCACAGCCGGTCCCCCTTTATCGCGGCCCTGAACACCCAGCCAATAAGAGATGACAAATAATGTCGCAGAAAAGCACAAAAGACTGATCCATACTGGTAATTCTTTCTAAAACAAGGAAAATGTAATCCAGAAATTATCTAAAGTTGAAAATGTGGGCTCATGTTTTGTGTTTGTGGAGTGTACCCAACAGCCTTGGCAACTATCATTATCTAAAGTTGAAAATGTGGGCTCATGTTTTGTGTTTGTGGAGTGTACCCAACAGCCTTGGCAACTATCATTCTCGAAAAAAACAAAAACCCTATTAATTATTTTTTAAAGTAGCTCACCTTTAAAACATATACGTTGGTGATGATTCTGCACTTTACATGCTCCAAAAGTGTGTCCCTGCCTCGCCGTGGCCGCTCTCCAGCTAAGGCAGGCAATTTCTTTTTTTTTTTTCAGATATGACCTCTACCTCATCAAAAGGTTTTAACATTGCACTTATTTTTGAAATGTTGGGAAAACTTTACTCTAAACTACCAGAGGGAGCTATTTCCTCATATACATTTTCATTCAGCTTTTAAAGACATGCTGATGACATTGGAAGCTCCCCGAACTTTTTATTATTGTTCCAAAAAAATGTCTCTTGTTTCAGTTTTAGAAGTTTTTCAGTAAACATATCAACAAAGTTACAAGTTGGAAGTTTAAAAAAAAAAAAATGTATTGACAGTATTTTCACGTTTACTGAAAATGAATATCGACTCCCAATATTGTTGTGCGGCCACCTTGACTTCTCATAATTGGCATCGGCCCTGAAAAAAACCCCCAAAACAAAACAGATCGGTCTATCTCTAATTTGCAAAATTACATTTTGGCCACGAACAGGCTATGTGGAGAGTAGTTTTGAAGAAAGGTTAAATGATCCATTTCTTAGACTGACTTCATGTCTCTTTCTACACACACACACACACACACACACACACACACACACACACACACACACACACACACACACACACACACACACACACACACACACACACACAGTGTGTCCAAACCACTTCACTTCAAATTTCCCAGAGGTCCATTCACTTGTCATCCACGACCATAAAATATTTTCGTCTCTGTCTGAAAAAACTTTTTTTTTTGGGGGGTGGGGGGTAATTTTGTAGCCAGCTGCTTGTTAAAAGCACCTCATTAAAAACTACGAGTACAGGTTGAAGTCATTAAAAAATTGGGGATGTAAGGAGTAATAGAGTAGAAAATGTTCTCCTAGTACTAAAACGCAAATCAATCAATCGAACTTTATTTACATAGCACTTAACACTTCCTACATAAAAATGCACCTTGAAGTGCCTGCAATTAAAACATCAAAAATACAACATAAAAAGAGGACCCTCCCACTCGCCCAACATACACCAGATACCTATCCACACACACACACACACACACTGATCATCTATATTAAAAACGACATGGCAAGGCACAGCAAAACCATATGAGGAAAAGAGCACCCAAGGGGAGCTCATCCAGGCTGACACACCTCCCAACGTGGAGGCCCCCCCATCAGGAAACACTGGAGCTTTAACGGTCGCGGACAGCGGTTGGTTTCTACAGTGGACAGCTAATCATGTTATCAGGTTACAGGGTGCATGAACGGGTTAAAAAAAAGAACAATTTAAATTAAAAGAAGTATCTAAATTACCGCATTGGCCCGAATATAAGACGGCCCTGATTATAAGACGACACCCTCTTTTTCAAGACTCAAGTTTGAAAAAAAAGAGTTTTTGAACACCGAATTAATTTTTGTATAGAAAATAATGACAGTACATCTGAAGGAAATGATTATAACAATATATTTGAGAGAAAAAGCATGTTATTTTGCCTCATTCAAAGCTGAATATCAGAACATTTAAATATGTAGACTAAAGTGCAATCACATTCGTAAATGAATGGCCTCTGGTTTTTGAAATGTAAATGACATTATAACTTCTCCTCAGCTGCCGGTTAACCTGGCCGATCTTTGACCCACTTCTCTCCAGATTGTCGCTACGTTTCCCCATTTTCTGTTTTCTCTTCTATTATTTTCTTCTCTTCTTTCTTACCGCTATTTTTTATATTTATTCTTCGTGACAGAGGTTCACTTTGGCCTGGGGAGTCAAGTTCAGCATTCGCTTCAATGATATCTGGCGCCATCTAGCCTCGTGAATGGGTATAATGTCTAGACCCCGAATATAAGACGACCCCCACTTTTTCAGTCTTATTTCAATTCAAAAAAACACCTTCTTATATTTGGGCCAATACGGTAGTTATTCAAAAGCCAAGCTAAGCAAGCACCTTAAAATTGCTCTTGCACAGGGAGCCAATGCAGCGATTTTAAAAAAAACTGGTGTAATGTCTTCCCACCCTCTCGTCCTCGCAATGGTCAGCTGCCAGGTGTGTGAGGTTAATTCAGCCGCATTACTCGGTGTGTCAGAGGCATCGGATGATGACACTTATTGGCCATCTGCAGTGTTCAGTCGGTCAGCAGCTCCGCCTTTGCAGTCGAAATACAATAGGCCAAATCAATGAAGTGAACCGTCACTGTCACCTAGACTGACCTCTGTGCTCAAGTCAGAAGTATTTCCAGCAAACACACCCATTTCTTTCGGCGCAGACCGCTACACGTTCTTGGCGGCGGCATTTGATTGACCATTTAAAACAGCCAATTACACACTTAACGCCAACCAGACCTCATCCGTACGCTTAATACTCTTAATCCCTTACTCATTCCCAAAATGGTTAAAAACCTGCAGCGAGCAAAGCCTCCCATATCATGTCCTTTATATGTCACTGTCGATGCTCGGCTGTTTTTTTCAGTAAGACGTGCTTTTGATGTTGTCATGTTGAAGTGTCGCATCATATTTTTAAAAATCCCCCCTGTCATTTTTACGAGTGGCTTACTCATGTTGACGTGATGAAATGTACACCATAATGAGTCGGGATTTGCGCTCATGGCTAAGAGACGATGCGAACCGGGGTCTGCCGTTTGGGAAATTCCGGAACGGGCTGGTCGAAACTGTTCGGAAAAGGGCAAGGGCTTTCAAAACAACATTGATATTGATTGGTAGAATACGCTGTCTGTCGTTATTGGTAACCAAACCTTACTGAACAGAACTGGACTGCTTGGTGATGTAATGGAAAGTTTCCGATTTTTGTATTATATCCTGTGCATAGCACACACAATATACACACAGATTCATTTCATTTCAGTAGATTTTTATACATTCAATAGTAAATTGCAACCAACCCCAATCTGTCTGCTCAGGAACACCCGACCGAGAAAGGTGGAAGCGTGAAGCATTTTTAATCGTCCATGTGAAGGTCTTTGATTTGAAGATTTGACCCAAATAAATGTTTCACCCAAATATATGCCGGCGTGATGGCAAGTAGAGGGGACTCACTTGTTGAGGTAGATGCGTTTCTCAGTAAACTGGCCCGATCCGTGCTCGGGATCCTCGTAGGGCTCATTCTGCACCACCTCCACTCCCTCGCCACGTTCGCTCTGTTCGTTGCTGTGCTTGCTGATCATGTACAGCTGGCCGATGCGGTACTGCAAGACAGGACGGCAAACAAAAGAATTAGATACAATTGTCGAGCAATCATTGCGTCCGTTTCGGTGGGTGAAGGTCATCTTGACTGAGCGGCCTTGTGATATGAGCAAAGCCACCTTGGACTCAATTGAAATGAAGGAGCGCCAGCTTGAAGCAAAAACAAAAAGCTCTTGCTTGACCTGATATGGTGTTACTGTTACTATTCAGCAGTAGGACAACAGTTGGTTTCACCAAAAACACCGGTTTCTGACCAAATCGCGAAGAGAATGAGCTTTTTGGGAAAAGAAATATCTGAACAGATCACCAACCCACTAGATTGAAAATGAAGTGCCGAAAGCTGTCTGCCTTCCAACATGTTGGCATTTCTCTCCCCCATAATGGACGTGACAAGCCGAGACCCCGCCATCCCCCCAAAACTGGACCTTCTACTCAAAAGCATCCATGTCAGTGAATAATTAAAGGGGTGTGGCCTAGTAAGTGACATGAGGAGATGGGAGTTGGGTCGCCTGGTCAGTTCCGTGTGAGCGACTGGGTGTGAGCTGTGGCCTAGAGCAGTTCCTTGCGAGAGTTCTCATTTTATATTTGTGTTTTTGACCGTTATGTGAATTAATCTGAAATAATTTAGGCCATTGTGGGGGGCATTTGTAAGTCAAGGTCCCACTGCAATTTTAGAACGGTCATAAAGCTCAACCACAGGGAAAGTCAAGGAACTATTTGACATTGAGCTCACCTAACCCTAACCCACCACAGCAAAGCCGCGCAGATTAGCAACTGGCTACAGTGCAATGACAAAGCGCCCAATCCCGAATCAGGACCAGACGACCCACGAGTAACCTTCGTTTGAATGACCTTTGATTCATCACTCACTGACCCACTTGGCCACGTGGCAAACTCTTATTAGACGTCCTGACAGGCTTAGCCGGGTGGCAACTATTTTCCATACAAGTGTTGCAGTGAGATTGAGAGTTCGGACTGCTCGCACGCCTATTTCCAGGTCTGAGAAATGCATCCGGCATGCATGATGACTTTTGTCTCTCAGCAGGAATGCCGGGTGCTCATATACACACACGTGCATACACATTCGGAGTACAAATGGAGGATAGCTTTGTTACGCTCATGGGGAAAAAAAGACAAGTACAGTAAAGTCCTCTCCATCGTGGGTTTCAGGTTTGCAGTTTTATATATATATATTTTTTTTGTACAGTCAATACCTTTATTTAGCATCTATATTCAGTGTAATTCCACAGTTGACCGCTAGGTGGTGGCACACGTCTTTAGTTTGAGACGTAAATTTGGAAGACGAATGAAGCAGGAAGTATTTCAGCGCAGCCGAGGTTTGTTGAAAATTACACTGGTCAGGAACAAATTTGAATCTGAGATTGCTTTATGTGTGGATAAATGTATTTTTGATGAAAAATTTAAAAAAAAGGTTGACTTCTTTTCTAGCACCTCCGGTTTTGGAGATTTTCATTTTTATGTTTTTAAGTTTGACCTAGAAAAGCATGCGGAATGCGGCTTTTACCGTGCGTTGCCATTCGGAAAAGAAATTCCACCTGTTTCTGAGCCTAACCCTTCATTCATAAATATGACTAAATTCCTTACTGTGTTTCATTTATTATTATTATTATTATTAATAATATTATAGAGACCTAACGATCTGGAAGGCAGATTCAGAATCACTGCAAAAAAAATCCTCCCAAAAATGTGTTTAGTGTAATTGAATATCATCCTCTTTAATCCTGCACTTTATGCCTACAAGAAACTACAGCTGTAGGTTGATTTTATAATGTACATCTTTTAATTTGGAAAAAAAAAATACATTTGTTTACTTTAAACAGAGAGCAGGATCCGTACACTGTTGCACTGTTTGCACAATGCTCTTACTCCCTCTCAATATGTGTTTAAATGTGTCTTGTGTTATTTTAAGAGCGTCTTTAAAGACCTTTAAGAACATGCCTAGAGAGTGTTTAAATATGGTATTTCACTTATGGTGGTGTGGAACGTGTACACACCTGCCACTCCCCCCTGCGAGGCGGGCGGGGGCGGGGGGGATTACCGTCCAGCATTGGATGTTAGCTTGTGACTCCACAACAACTACAACAAGCCAGGAATGGACTGGAAATATGATCGCGTGGTGGAAAATCAATCTGGCCAAGAAGCCCCGGGGCGTAAGTTCGTATATCACAATGCCACCACAATTTTCCATCAAGTTGGAATTTGGAAGGCGCTGTGTTTGTCACTGAGCAGCTGTTGGAGCGCGGCATCGTTTTTCACTGGGGATGACAAAGTCACTCGCAAGGAAGGCGCAATTAAAAAAAAAGGAGCTTGTGTTTGTTGTCACTCAAGTACGTGTTCACATTAGCATAGCCAGAGTAGCAAGAGCTGCCAAAATGAATAATCTGCTTGCAAAAGATGTGGAATCAAACACAAAAAACTAGAAATTGTGCTCAAAGAAGACAACAACTTTTGCCCCCAAATCTGTTACGTTTTGTCAATTGGAAAAAAGGGTCAAGGTGGCTTTTTTTTTTTCTTTATCATGTACTGGAGTGCAGTTATTCTCAAAAGTGTGGTAAGTGTACCACACTTGCTAAGTACAGTTCAGATATATTTAACTTTAAAAAAAATTTCATTTATGTGCAATGCATTTTCATGAAATCGATTAAGTGCAGTTTGTTTATTTTCCTATATTGAAGTACAGTGAAATCATGTTTGCAGCAAGAAATTTTTCACAACAGGGGTTTTTTCACTGTCGCAAATTTGATCTCAAATGTAAACACACACACACACAAACATATGTGTACACGCACACACAAACTTGTGTACTGTTTATTTTTATTCCAATAGTGCATATGTATGAGCATAAACTTCTTTGACGCTTCATATAGTCGGTGGAGAAAGGAAAAAAAGGGAACGAAATTGCAAAATTTACGATCAGCATTCACTTTCACTTACATCAATTTCTTGGATAATGTCTTTTGTTTCCTCAGTCTTTCATTTTGATCACTTTTGCCCTCTCTTCCAGCGTCAGACCTCTTCTTGTCTTAGCTGCTTGATATCCAAAGGGCCGTTTTGTAGCCATTTTAGCAATGCAACGTTCTTGCTGCGTCTGAAACTAACGATAACAAATACTTCCTGGACTACTGCGCATGTGTAAACTAGTATGGTGGTTGCTGTTGCCGTTTCCGAACAAAGCAGTAGAAGTCGCTGTTGGATTAGAGTTCGTTGTAGTGAATCTTGTCGCGAGGCAAGAGCAGAGAAAAAGATTTCGTATAACGCAATAGGGTTTTTTTTTTCGTTGTATGGGGGGCAGGAAAGTGGGAATGGTGTTAATGCATGAATATTTTTTCACACTAGGGGGTATTTTTGTTTCACAGTAGTGTAAATGTAAAAATGATGATTTTTTAAAAAAGGTTACTATCCATTCCAGGACACCCCACCCAACGTGGTTGCACTCTATAATATCGTACATCATATTAACACATCTTGGAGAACTCACAAGTCTGCTCAAGGCACCACTATTTTTTCTTGTTTTACTTGAGCACTTAGTCCCGCCATACTACAGTATTTTAATGTTGATCCATGATGTTGTTACTTGGAAAGCAAAGGATATTTTGAGGTGGTCGTTGGTGTAAAAAGTACGAGAAGTGCTGATGTCGGTGCAGCAGAATGGGCAGGTAGCATGGATTCGGCACTCAGATGGCATGGTAAGAATTTTGCTGTGTGTGGGGAAAGTACAAAACAAAGATGAGAGACTATTGATGCTCTCATTAAATCTCCCCGGGAGGTGAAAATGATCACGGCCCAGAAATCCTCAAGAGCGCCACTCAAATGACTGCTGGCGGCGGCGTATTAAGACACGAAGAAACATTTGTGATCATTTTTTCCTTTTGGTTTCATTTGCTGTATAGACATAACACGCATAAATGTGCACATTTGCCGTCCTGTGTGCAGACTTGTTTTTCTTTCCATAATAGGGCAAAGAAGTGGCTGTGTTTTGAAGCAGGATCAATGTGTTTTCATCTCTCGCATCTTCTCTGAGAAGATGCAAGAGGCACTAGTCAGCCTCACGATATGATGCAAGTCAAGATGTTGCCCTGACACACTTGAGCAAAATACCCTCGTCTCTCTATTTGGATTTCTTGTCATTTACAGCCAAGACAGGATTTATATAAGCTAGACATGTATTACCATCGGCACAATCATAAAATGAACGCCTCATACCTACTTCACTACCAATCTGTCTGCTGGCCCACTTCAACTATATGAAAAATAGCGCTGTGTCTTTTATCAATCAGCATGAGTTGGTCTGAGGAAAATTTTGTTATAGGCACATTTGGCATCAGTATTTTTCTGTCTGATTGGTTGTTCTGGGCAAAAAAATGCTATGGCCAAATTTGGCATTTTCGGCAATTTTCTGACTTTTGATTGGTTGGTCAGAGTACAACTTGTTGCAGCCAAATTCCACTGACAAAATGTTTGCCGTGATTTCATATTTCACTTATCTGCATCTATGGTCAGTTTGATGTGTCTTACTGTTTAAATAATAACAATAAGAAAACCTTGATTCGTCTCACAATGGAGAAATTCCCAATTTACAGCAGTAAAGTTATGAAAGGAAGAAAGTCGGATAACAAAAAGTAGCCACTCTCGCGGAGCCATCTTGAAGTCATCATAACATAACAAAATAACACAACACAACACATAAGACACAGACAGACACATAAGACAGACAAAAATGTTTTTACCATTGTTGTTATACAGGTGCTTAGTAATGAATTAAAATATCATGAAAAAGTTGATTTGTTTCAGCCATACTATTAAAAAAAAATTTAACTTGCGTGATGCATACATTCTTTCCACACAGACTGATACGTTTTAAGTGTGAATTAATTTGAATGTACAGTATATGATTTTATCTGAAAATTAATTCTTTAAAAAATTCAGTGTCTCGAGACGTGCGTTTCAGCTGTCTCATTCCTTGCCTCAAGCCACTCCGGAACAACAAACAGCATAAGAAGCGTCTCGCCCCGGGCTAAAGACAAAAAGGACTGGACTGCGGCGGAATGTTCCAAAGTTCTCTGATGAAAGCAAATTTAGCATTTCCTTCGGAAACCAGGATCCTAGAGTCTGGAGGAAGTGGGGGGAGTCACAGAATCCACATTGCTTGAAGTCCAGTGTCAAATTTCCACAGTCAGTCATGGTTTGGGGTGCCATGTCATCTGCTGGTGTTGGTCTTTTATGTTTCCTGAAGTTCAAGGTCAACGTAGCCGTCTACCAGGAAATTCGAGAGCACTTCATGCTTCCTGCTGCTGACCACTTTTATGGAGATACAGATTTCATTTTCCAACAGGCATTTATGCCTGCACACAGTGCCAAAGCTGTCGGTATCTGGTGTAAGAACCATGGTATTCCTGTTCTTGACTTCCCAGAAAACTCGCCCGACCATAGAACATTTATGGGATGTTGTGAAGAGGAAGATGCGATACTTTTATACTTTCATGTTTATACTTTTCGGTTGGCTAATATTTCTAAAACTCCTTTATTTGTATTGTCTTAAGTACGCTTCTAATTTCTGAGTGTTTTTTTTCTTTTTTGTTTTAGTTTTCGATACAATATAAATTAAATGAATCCACACTTGAAATGTATCGGTCTGTGCGGAATAAATGTATGCAGTTTCACTTTTTGAATAGTATTACTGAAATAAATCAACTTTTTCATGATATTCAAATCTTTTTGACAGGCACCTGTATGTGTTGTTATATTGGGTTTTTGTCTAGTATTAATGGTTTGTACAGAGAACGAAACCTACATGGGTGAAAATACCCCCTAATGTGAAAAAAATCTTCATGCATTAACTACATTCCCATTCTCCTGCCCTCTGGAAGAGAGGGGAAAAGTGATCAAAATGAAAGACGGAGGAAGCAAAATAAAATACATTATCCAAGAAATTGATGTAAGTGAATGCTGATCGTAAATTTCGCAATTTCTTTCCCTTTTTTTCTTTCTACACAGACTATACGAAGTGTCAAATAAGTGTGTGCTCATACTTATGCACTATTGGAATAAAATAGAGTACACATACGTTTGTATGTCTGTGTGTGTGTGTGTGTGTGTGTGTGTGCGTGTGCGCTTACATCTGAGATCATATTTGCTACAGTGAAAAAACCCCTGTTGTGAAAAATTTCTTGCGGCAAATGTGATTTCGTTGCAGAGAAGTTTCACTGTATAATTGTGAAGTGATAATGATGCTATTAAGAGATGGATTGAGTCTGAAGCAGTGGTGTAGTGGGGATTTTTTTAAGTGGGTGTACGCGATTCGGTGATTTTTTAAGTGGGTGTACGCGATTCTGGGATATTTCTATATATACATACAGAACATCAATCATAGGCTACAACACCAGTTGAACTAACGTTAAATTTAATGTTTTACTACTCCAAAATAATCACAGGCCAACGTTATTAAGCATAACTCGCATTAGAACAATGATCAACAAACATTTCAATAACCCGCAGACAGTGCAAGGCTAAAACCGAAATAAAAATTGAATGTGGCGTCGGGAGAAGTGGGTGGACGGCGTACCCCCGCATACCACGCCCACTACACCCCTGGTCTGAAGGCCTGGGCACCAAAGCTGTGCCACTGCTGCCTATGTACGTAAGTAGCCAACTGTCCACCCGATGAACCAACGTTCCCACCCAACCTCCTACCTAGTTCTCTTGTTGGATAGTGTAAAGTTGGCCGCTGTGGAGTTGCCGGTTTAGAGAACACCTTTGACTACCGATCGTGCAAATGTGTATGAACCCCATCCCATAATTCGACCGTCGTCAGGAGGGTGTGTTTAAAAATATTTTGAAGATAATAATAGGATTGTCTCACGCTGTTGTCATATTTCTGAATGAAATGCTGTGACGTCCACATTACACGTTGGCGGAGCTCAGAATGCGGCCGCTTGCGCCTCAGTCAAATCCACCAAAGTTGCTCTACACCACCTGCGCCCTCACTTAGACCTGCTTTTACATGGTCCAAATTCTAGTTTACTTTCTGGAACTAAATTGTCAGATGCATCGCAGCGTGTAATTAAAAACACCCCCAGTCCACCGGAATGCTCAGTGAGGCGCAAGGCGGCCTGGCAAACTCCCAAACACGGTAAAAAAAAAAAATATATACTCTGAAAACTCCCAAAATTAAGATGCTCCAATCTATGCAACTGCATGTCACCCAGTTTACCAAAATAGGGCCGTCTGTGTGCCTTAATTGTCACATTATACATAATCCTGCTTCCAAAACAGAGTGTCACCGCACTGAACTCCTATAAAAAGTGAGAAGCGCCTACGCTTCAGCGCACAATGAGTCTTTAGTGTCACAACGCCGAGTGCAGCGTTATGGTCGACTGCCGCGCTGAGATCTATAGGTGTAAACTCCGAGAAGCGGCAAGTGAAAATGCAAATCAGGGCCCGCAAACAAACGCTGTGACATTGTGATGATTAAAATGATTGGACAGTGTGATGGTAGCTATGGTTACGGTCAAATGTAGCACTCCGCCGGAACACTTGTGTTTTTCAATTAAAACGCCACACAAGCCGCCGCGGGAACATCAAACGTAACCACTGCCGCCTCTCACTGATTTCACTGTGCCAAATTGTGCTCAAAGAACACGTCAAGACAAAAGACACGGAGAATATTATGCGATCAAAGCGTCGTCTTTGCTCTGTTTTCTCACAACAGCAGGTGGGGGGGGGCTTGAGGAAGGGAGGGGAGGCGAAATGCTGGTCATTATGCTGCAGCCAAGAAGTGTGTTAGTGTCAGCGCACACACTTACTGTACTGAAGACAGTCGTGGGCACAGTGCTAACATGTAATTCAAATTCAGCCACAGACAATGTAATTAGTGCTATAAGCAGGCTGTACTCTCAGAGAGGTGACTGTACCAAAGAGATAAATAGCTTCTGCCCATTTCCGTGTCGGGAACTACAAATACTTGATTACTCCACTTAGGTACATTTTGCAGGTAGGTGAGTTTAATTCATTCTGTGACCACGCTAGTAACGTGACTCTGGGTATCGTCTACGTCGATTGTCGCCAACTGCATTTTTGTTGTTGTTATTTTTAACTCTTTCATTCCATAAGGCGTACTTGTACGTCTTTTTAAAATTAGGCCCCGCCTACCAAGGACGTACTTGTACATCTAAGTCTTTTTTTTGGGTCATAGAGAGGAGGTGGGTCTGATGCAATCTGTGAATGACAATAGGCCGTTTGCATTGTAAATCATGTAAAAAAAAAACGACCAGTAGGTGGCAGTGGTGCCTCACCTGCTTGAAATGCATGCTTTTATAAAAAGCCCTTTTTCTCCGTTTTTTGCCCAGGAATCGCCATTTTCATGAAACTTAGCCATTTTGTAATGCCGATTGCTGAAGAATGGAAAAAGATAGAAACATTTTTTTTTTCTGCTGAAAGAATAGAGTCCAAACTTTTATTTTGATATATTTTCCATGTTTATATAGCATTAGACCCAAATATTCTGTGGGCCTTGCAAGATCAGTCAAAATCCAGTAAAATGCTGGGATTGAGGGGGTTGCTCCAATGAAAATGGCTGGGATTGAATGAGTTAATGGGAATGCGCAGAGGAAGGACTTGTCACGTCAACTCTACGGAGAGTGTCACAAAAAATGTCATTTACTCTCATACACACATGCATGACACGATGCACGCGCACACACACTACTAAATAGCACTGCTACTAAATGGTGTGAAAATAATGTGTAAAGTATGTCAAGGTTGAAATTGTTACCTTGGTGATACAGTATTTACCTTCTATTTTTGTCATCCAAGCTACATTCCACTGCTGATTACTAAAAAAAAGAAAGAAGATAGCGACAAACTTCTTTTTGTGATGATCTTACGTCTAATCATCTATTTGGTTGTTTCTGCATTTACATAAAGCACAACATTTTGTGAACCCTGAAATTTCAGTTAGAGTGCCATGACCAGCACGATTAACAAGAGGGCCTCAAAACATGCAATGTCACTGCAGAGTTGAGGATGAAACATGTCGATTTAAAAAACCTACTCGACTAGAAGCCAAGTTAAAGGCTAAGAAAATATGTTGAAATTGGTTTTATAATTTGACCGTCCGCACGTGAACAAACTACCTTCGTTAACGAAAACAAAGAAAACAATTCTTGCCTTCCCTATGTGTCGTCTTTTTGGCTTTTGCGGGAAATGATACATCCGCGCGCTTCGTCCAAGTAGACCAACCTCCCCCGACACATCAAACCATTTTGCCCAAAATCCACTTCCAAAAAGATAAAAACTAACCGCAGCGCTTAATATGTATCCCAGTTATCAAAACACGCATTGAGATTGCTTTGGATAATCTAATGGAGTGGCAAGCGATTGTCTCTTCTAAAATGTTTCACGGAAGAACATAAAAATATACATGCAGTCTCACAGGGGATTATTAAAAAAGTCCAAAATGTGTTTGTCAGGGGCTCTTCTAATGGATTATTGCTTGACCCAACCCCACCTGAGCATCGAATGAAAGCAGACCAACACCAAACTCATGTTGTGGCTTTTTTTTTAAAGTAATGAAAGCAACCAGCAATACAAATAACTCCAAACATAAAAACAAAACAAAACAAAACAAAACTATATAACACATGACTAATGGCCGCTATCAGTTGTCACGCAGAGGCGGGTAGGTTCACGTTGTAATAAACGACATTGTACTCCAGGCGGGTTGAGGGATTCAAGGTTCCAACAAAGGACCGCTGCCATAAATAAATTTGTAAACAGGAGCAAGCATCCAAGTTTTTTTTTGGGGGGGGGGGGGGTGAGTGACAGATGGGGAAGAAATCTATTTGGATGGTGAGCTGGGCTTATAACGGGAAGCCAAGAGTGCAAGCCAGTGAGGGACAAGAAAGATATTATGGGCTTCATTGAAAAAATCTTTGGAGAAAAGATTTGCAATAAATCACTACACAAGAGACCTCAGAGAGCGCAGAGAAGGCCAAACTCTTCACAAAAAAAGCGCAATACCTGTCGGCAAGGCTTCCTGACCATTTTATTTTTTTACTCGGAACGCAGTGGACCCTACCCTGAAATGTTATGGCCGCAAGTAGAAGATTTAGGACCCCCCGCTAAATTGACTTTAGCAAAGTAAACATTCCTCCCACTCATTTTCACTTTATTACTGAGAAACGGACTGAGAAGTGTGGAGCAGAAGATTGTCAGCAGAAACAGAAATAAATGGACAAGGCGAGATGCAAAGAATGACGCCAAGCCAATCAAAATCCAGGTTATAGAACACCGTGCTCTGATTGGTCACCTGCCATCCATCACCCAATATTACTGTATTACTGTTTATTTGTTGTAATAGATGTTTTTAAGTTATTGCTTGTATTTATTGATTGACAGTTTTTATTGTTTTATTTCTTTAGTTAAGACATTTTTTTTAATTTTATTTTACAGTATATAAAATATTGTATATTTATACCACAAAACGGTGAGAAAAATAAGCCTCGTTCTTATTCACGCGGCAATAGTAAGTTGGACTTGATGAGGAAGCTTCATTCCATGTCAGACTACCTCCTCCCCCCAAGCGGGCCCTTTTCTCCTCAAGGACTTCAGCCAAATAACATCATTGTGTGTCCTTTGCTGGTTCAGCTCAAGCCCCAAATTTTGCTGCTATCGAGAGCGAGCACACGGCTGACTGAATTTGCGCCATTCAGCAAAAAGCCAAGCTCCCTGGAATATTTTGATCCAATTGTGATTGGGGCCGTGTGCGCGCTAGAGGAGGACGACGAGAGGGAACGGCAGGGCAGCCTGTACACAAGGAGACAAGCAGCCTGTTTTCTTTCCTAATTTTACCGCCTCGCTCAGGCACTCGATTACAAAATAAATCTAAGCGTAATAAAGCTGTCAACACTAAATCGATGCTGTTTTATTCAGGAGGAAACGGGAAGCTCTGACGAGTAGACACTAAGGTGGTACGGCCTTTTTTAATTACCTCTGTTTCTTCCTTTAATCAAGCTGGAATTAAAAAAGATGCTCATAAACATTCCATCAAAGCAATGATGGTGACAAAACAAGGATGATTGCTCAAAACGCGATGGAATGAAAAATATTATTAGATTACATATAGTAGGTTGTTGACAGTGCATGGAGGAGCAAATCACTGTCATGATAGCAATGGTAAATCGCTTTGGATTTGAGATCAGCATAGTTTTTGTGTAGAAGATAACGATTAGGGGGTGAATCTCAGCTTGTCATTATGTGCACAATAAAAGCCAACGTGTTGGATGTCGGATAAGATTACCGATAGCCACCTCACACTCAGAGTATGTATGCAAATGGTATGAACAGAGCATGTGTTGCAGTAGGTAGTAGAACGTCTGCGCTGGGATTGTGAGTAAAAGACGAACGACCCACAGCATGGAAAAAAAAGAAGACACTGAATTCGGGCTGCAAGTAACGATTATATAATAATCGATGAACATATGTTTTAATTTCATTTTCTTAAATTTACAAACATGACATAATTTCAAAGTGACAGTGCAAAAAATTTAAATACATTATAATTCTGTTATGGGTTTGATCTGGAATGTGTCAGAAAATCTCCCAAAATGTTGATCATTTTTTTTCTAAAATAAAGGCAAATGTTTGCAAATGATAAAAAAAAATTTATAAAATGGAAAAATAATCAGTCTGCTTCCTGGGATGACGACATAAATCGGAGATGTGACTGTTGGGACGCTGAAATTAGGAGATTTTAAAATGTTAAATTTAGCAAAGTTCTCCAAACAATTATCAAAAATATTTAGCGATGAATTGATTAGTTGTCCATTATTCGTTGCACGTCTACACTGAACCCTAACCCTTTAAGCAACAGATTGAACACAAACATTGCAGCAAGCCATGTAGACAGACGATATAACATTAGCCACGGTCATATATTCTTTATCCTCCGAACTTAACTCAGTGCTGTACTGATGAGCTGAGAGGAGTTGAGATTGAATAGTATACTTTGGTCAGTGTGCCAAAATCTGCTGAACTCTTCAATATTATTTAATGATGTCATGATTATGTGTTATATAAAGTACAATATTATGTCGGTCGATTTTTTTCCCCCTTTCAAGGCACCACTGTATATATACTGCCGATGTACGCCAATCCTTGTTAGGTTGAGGCTCTTTCTCCTGTCGTGTTTTCATCCTGCATCGCTGCAGTGTCTGAGGTCACTCAACCAACCACCCATTGCATAACGTCAAGATCACTCACTACGGATCCTCGTATCAGCTATTTTTTCCCCCTTTTTAACTTCCTGCCTCCCGGCACACTGGGTGGCCCACTCGAAAGAGGGGGAGAAGACGGCATGGGGAGGGGGTTGAAGTCGAGAAGATCAGAAGGACTGTGAGCATCGCAAAAGGTAAAGAAAGTGCTGCAGAGGGAACAGGCAGATTGGGGAGCCATTACATAAGAGGATTTTGACTATTTGTCTTCCTCCTCCTCTCCTCGAGTGACAAAAGACACTTCTTCAACCTCCTTTATTTGGATGGATAATTTCTTTGCTGATGGCAGAAGGGTCGAATAGAAGCTTTTCAACGTCTTACTCCCAAGCACAAATAGTCAATCATCCATTGTCATTTCCTTTGTCCCAGCATTTTCTTCTTTTCGGGGCACATAATGACAAAGTGGTGTTGCGATTTTACATTCACACCGACTGTAAGTAGCGGTGACACTCCACATTTGTGCTCTGTGGAATTTCTGATTTCCATTTCGGGAAGCCTGCAAGTCACGAAGCAGGTGACTACATCTTTGCAAGGCTCATTGAGCGTCTTGATAAACAAGACGCTCGGCGAGTTACATAAGCCCCGCCAACGACTACCCGAGGTGCCGCTCTCTGGGGGTGTTTTGCTACAAGTTGAATTTCAGCCTGCTGATTTATTATGCATCAGGAGCACACGGCGTTCGTCTTGCGTCTCCTGCTCGGATGGAGACAGATGGCAAGGAATGAGTCGGGGAAAGCAGAGAAAAGCAGAAAAATGGGAGGGCAGAAGACGCGACGGCAAGTGTTCATCCTTGTGAGAGCTTTTTGGTTAGTTGGAGGCATGTGAGCGGACTCGTAGAAGGCACACAAGTAGACACGTGAGGATTACGCAACACTTTGTTGATCAGTCTGGGGGCTGGCCGTCCAAAGAACTTTCACACGTACACAGGCACAGTCGCACCTTGATTTGCAAGCGGCCTCAACTTGAGTCTTGCTTGATTATTTTTAATACTTTTTTTTTTTTTTGATCCACGTTGGAAGCCACATTTCACATCACAGCGAATTTCGGATATGCCGGGGGTCGGCAACACGCGGCTCCAGAGCTGCATGCGGCTCTTCAGCCACATTTAGTGGCTCCCTGGAGCTTTATAAAAAATGTTTGAAAATGGAAAAAGATTTCGATAGTAGGCTAATATAGCTCAAATAGATATAGATACATGTTGCAGCTCCGAAAAAGGAGAGCTGTGGTGTTGTTTTTAAAAAAAAACCATACATTTTATTTATGCTTTTAACAGTCTCGACAAACACAGACACGTCTGCGTCCGTACTCCGAGCCTTCTCTCTTCTCGTTCGACTCGAGAGGCGTTCAAAGACAGCCTCTGAAAAACGGAAATTCATGATCACTTCACTGACACTAAGAAAAGCGAAAATAATGCACCAAAACAAAAAATCAAGTGAGGAAATCACAAAATAAATTCTATGGGGGCGTTTGTGAACACACAACAAAGGAATGAATAACAAACAATTCTGAGACAGTCCAGTCTCCTACATACATACACAGGGTTCCCACGGGTCCTAAAAGTTCATAAAAATCCATAAAAAAAGAAGTTGTAAAATGAAGTTCTTAATTGTCCTTAATTTTCAGGGAAAGTTTCTAAAATCAATAAAAATCCATAAAAATTAACCTGTAGTGTCATTTTTCCCAGCCTTCCAATTAATAGTTTTGTCGGAAAATGCGCCTGGCGCCCTTTCCCTCAAACCCCGCTCTCGGGCTACATGCAATACAGCAATGATTTGAACACCAGCTCAGTGATATGTGGCTTTCTGTTCATTAAATCCACCGTGAATCCCCTGCTCAATGGAGAAAAAGTCCTTAAAAAATGGCTAAATTAGCCCTCAAAAGTTCCATAAATAAAAAGCAAGTGGAAGAGTGGGAACCCTGATACAGCATGGGTTTACTTCATTGTCAGTTTTATCGAAGGCTTTTATTTTTTTGCGGCTCCAGACATATTTGTTTGTTTGTTTGTTTTTTGTCCTACATGGCTCTTTCAACATTTTGGTTTGCCGACCCCTGGGATATGCCAACGCAAGTCTGTGATGGAGTTTCTGGCAACTACACTGGTCAACAAATTGTTATGACACTTATCCACCTGTGCCTTTTCGACAAGACGTACCCGGCGAAGCGGGAGATTGCTGCAATTGTGCGCGTTTCACTTTCAGAGACACATGAAAAAAAATTGTCATCACGTTAGTGCCCGTGTCTAGTGTGACGTACACAAAACTTGGAGGGCGGCCAGTGCAAGCGCCAGTAGGCGTTGCGCAACTTGGCCCAACGGGGATTCTCTCTCACTTCCCAAAAGCTGCAGATTGACAAATACAAGACAATTTAAATCACTTAAGGTGACGGCTTCATTTCAGTTTTTTAATAAAGTCAACTAGTCCGCCAGTTGACTCGTCTGTAGAACCCCTAATAGCCAGGGCCCAATACTTTAGTTCATTGTGTATCACAAAACAGTGACCGAAAGCAAATTGAGTCAAAGATCGAGGCAAGCAAGTTCTCGTCGATTCTTGTTTTCATTTTTCTGTCATCGCTCGATCAGACGTACAGGAAATGCTTTTCTCCACATTTACAAGCGTGTGAATGAAGTTGTTAACAGTATTGCCGCAGCCAAGGTTGAACGCATAATGAATTGAGCAAGGAGCACACGGAATGTACTGTATGCATCAAAGATGATATTTTCTGCTTTTTTTTTTTTTTTGTGTGGCCATCCTCATTTAAAAGACTAACGCAGGGTAGCAAATAAGCGACACTCATTGACCTTCCATTTTGTATGCACAGGTGCACACGACACACGCGCCGACAAGCACACTTCATCTTCAAGGAGATCTCTCCATCAGTTGTGGGTTGTTGCTATAGCAACCAGGGACACTGCAGTCGACGCGGCACCATACTGTACTTTCACACTTCACCCTTATGGCGTCACTACCATTCATTATCATCATTGAGACCGCGACAAGCAGAGCGACAAGGGCCCTGGAAAATTCTATTTTCTATTTACGCTATTAAAATAGTATTTTGTTCACAAAAGTGCATCCCTGGTGGCACAAATGCACTTTTGCATGTGATTAGGTGCCGTTGTGAAAGGACTTCATTACAATTGCAATGGCAACCTTTCACAGGAGCATGTCGCGCATTGACTTAACACGTCAAATCCAGCGCTTTTATTTTGAAAGGAAGTGTCATTTTCATCTTCGGCATACATGTTTGGTCTGCAACTGATTCAAATTACCAAAGCATCTACAAGATGTAATAAAAGGGTCAGAAATGGTACCATCCAAGTCAAGTATTCCTGGAGTCCAGGATAAAATTTAATTCGGCACTATTTCTAACACAGAAAAAGTTCATTTCTTTCGAATGAAAAAAGTAATTTACCAACTCCCACTTGCACAATGGCACACATTAAAATGTGAGTGTCTCATTACTGGTGGTTGTCGACAATTAAATTGCTTCTTCCACTCGGATGCAACAATGGTTTGCATTAAAAAAAAAAAAAAAAGCACCTTTGCATACTTGTTTGTAATTCGTATTTTAAATTGGAAGACCATTGTTAGTGTTTAGCACGTGAAACCAGTCACTTGATATTTTTACTTTTTATTGTTGCAAGTCTTCTTAGAGGACAGGTGTCAAAGTCAAGGCCCGGGGGCCAGATCCGGCCCGCCACATCATTTTATGGGGCCCGCGAAAGCAAATAGTCTGTGTCAACTTCCATGATCCTTGCTTAAACCTGCACCAAAATCTCAAATTGTCATACATAATAAATAACGGTGATATCTAGCAATAATTCTGTTACCCTGTTTCCCCTCACTTGAGCAATAATTGAACAAATACAGACTAGTGAGCCGTCATTTTTTTGTGTACAAGTAATAATGTGATGTGATGATTAAACATTTATTCGGTTTCACTGTTTTAACGGCCCTCCAAGGGAAGACGTAACTCCAAAGTGTCCCGCGACAAAAATAAGTTTGACACTTCTGTCTGAGAGCATTTCGACTGATCTTTCCAGACCCACAGAATATTGTGCCTGTGAGACAAGCACTGAACTTAACCTATAAAACGTTTTTTAAAAAAACAACAACAACAAAAAAGCTGGTTTCCAGCTTTTTCCATTCCTTGATAATCAGCAATGAAAAATGAGTCGGTTTCACCAAAACCAACCAGTTACTGACCAAAAAGAGGAGAAAACGATAAGAACAGCAACGGACGCTTATGTTTTACTTTTGTGACACCCCAGAAAGGGCATTACATAAAATAATTTATTTGCTGTACGACTCAAACACTGTGCTGATCTTCAATCCAAAGTCATCCAACTCTGCCATCTATTGGCATTTATCGTCACTACAGTGGTTTACAAATCTGAAGTTCACCGACAAGCCGGGTGAGAGCCCTTTCCACCTACAGTCAAACCTCGGTTTTCGTCCATAATCCGTTCCAGAAGGCTGTTCGAAAACCGAAATTGTTCGAAAACCGTAACCACGCTCTTTTTAAAATAAAAATGTTTACAGAACACGTCTGCTCACAATGGAAAGCAACACGAGGAAGCGTCACTTCCTCGTGTAAGGAAGGCGAGAGGAGTCAAATGGTGCATTCAAGTGCGCTCAGTTTGTTCGAGATCCGAAATTTGTTCGTCATCCGAGTTTTTGACCAAAACTCGAAATTTTTGGTCAAAAACCCAATTGGTTGAGAACCGAGGCGTTCGAAAACCGAGGTTTGACTGTATACTGGTTGAATAACGTATTGATGAATATTGTCGTCGGTGGCAGTAGATGGTTGGACTTCCAAGTATGATGTTTAAAAAAAGAATCTTTAATATTTTTGTCATGTTATGCAATAAATAGGGATTGTGAGCTGCTCCAGATGTGTGCTGTCATATTGCGTTTTTGTATCATATTGCGACTTTCCTTAATTGTGACGTATTAAGAGATGGTTACCAAATCCACAGCCCACAACGCTGTCTATCATCTTAATGAAAAACAAACAAACCACACACCTTGCTTACACTGTTGTTGATTTGTATTCACGTCTGCGGCATAAGGGCCTATTAGCACAACTGCGGGCGCCCGGGAACAACAATAAACCTTCAATGGCAGATCCAAAGAGATGAGTGGTGATGAACGGCACTTCGCAACACATTTATGAGTGTGCTCATTTGTGCGATCGCAATGTATCAGAGCGCCCGATGCGTCCTGATACATTGCGATCGACGCACGCTGTGACACTGCCAGCTCGCCCGATGCGTCCTGATACATTGCGATCGACGCACGCTGTGACACTGCCAGCTGCCCCCCCCACGACGCATCCCTGCCACCACCTGTCCCATACGTCTGCTTGCCTCGCTTCTATTCTCAGTGCCCGCTATCGCATCCCGTTTAGGCGGCGTGTTAAGACAAAGTGACGGTACATTATTAAGAGTTTCCTGTCCAGTGTTGTCTGTTTGACTTCCTGTTGCTGACGTTTACTGTGCCATGTTTAGCCACCTGTGTCTCCTCCACCGTCTTTTAAGGCTTCAGCCCGATACCTGCCCCTCCGTTTCGGCAGACTCTTTCCAACTAATCAGTCTTTGGAGACATTTTGGGTACATTGAAATATTTCATTCATTCATTCATTTTCTGATCCGCTTAATCCTCACAAGGGTTGCTGGAGCCTATCCCAGCTGTCTTTGGGTAGTAGGCTGGGGACACCCTGAACCGGTTGCCAGCCAATCGCAGAGCACAGAGAGACGAACAACCATCCGCGCCCACACTCACACCTAGGGACAATTTTTGAGTGTCCAATCAGCCTGCCATGCATGTTTTTGGAATGTGGGAGGAAACCGGAGTACCCGGAGAAAACCCACACAGGACCCACCGCGGAGAACATGCAAACTCCACACAGGGAGGCCGGAGCTGCAATTGAACCCGATACCTCTGCACTGTGAGGTTGATGCGCTAACCACTGGACCACCGGGCCTCCCACATTGTAATATTTTTGACATGAAATGGTATTCGGTTATTCCAAATGGTGATTGGCTGGCAAACAGTTGTGGGTGTACCCCGCCTCATCATCTGGACCCAGGTGATGTTATCTTGTGCAACCTCTTGATGATATATAATTGAGCCAATTCAACAACCACTTTTGGTCAGTGCGTGTTATATTCCCTTCATTTTGGTGCGTGAAGTGTTTTTCAAACTCTAAACGACTCAGGGGAGGATGAGCAGACAAATGTGTAGCGTGTAGTGTCCTCCAATTGTCTCTCTCTTCCCCTTTACTGTCGATGCCCATCCTTCCCCCCCTGCACCCTTAAAGCAATGTGCGATTCCCTTAAACTGGTTGCGTTTCCTCGGGCGTTTTATCTGACAGGCAAATGGCTCTCGGCGTCCTCAACATGTCTGATGGGATGATGGAGGTGAGCTTTAGCTTTGGCAGATCATTATTCCATGCTGTAGCACACGCCCTCCCGAGCAACCTCATCCTTACTGCTCGCTTTCACACTGCTCAGACCGAAAAGAAGCGAAGCCAGAACAAGATAGGTGATAATGAACATTTCAAGATCTCAGGAATGTTACAGAAACCCGTGGTGGTGTTAACAAAAAACAAAAAAACAAAAAACAAAACAGCAACAGATGGCAGATTTCAAATGAATCCTAAGATTTCCGACATCACAGCAGTGTTGATTTATTCATGACTGGCCCGTGTGGGATTTATTTGCAGTGTGTCAGCCCTGGCAGGTGTGTGTGTGTGTGTGTGTGTGTGTTTGTGTGAGGGATGAATGCGGTGTTGTCTTCACAGCTGCATGAGCACACATTCAGTGAGTAAGAGGGGGGCCAATTGAAAACTCCCCCGGTGAGCGTGCCTGCACAGCTAAGGTGCTAATATCTGCTGTGAATGTCAGAACATTTGGAAGGTAATAAAGGCCAGGGCAGAGCGGGTCAGAGCAATAGCAAGCGCCATATGACGACAATTTTGATTGAAACGAAACCTCAGCAGCAACTTCAGGTTCCTTAAAACTCAGGGCGGTGTCTTTTATTTGTGATTAGCACCCTGCAGCGTTATTGATTCTTTTTTTTTTAATTCAGGAGAGACAAACGTACCGGCTGTCGCTACTTGACTTGCGTTTATTAAGCTCATTCTTCCAAATAAACTGCAGGGAATTCTCGGGGGGGGTCATCCACAAGAGGGAATTGATGAATTTGAAATGGATGGGCTGCACCAAAATGAGCTTCCGTGACTTATTGGTGAAGCAGCGCCAAGCCCTCTCCAGATGCAATGTGTGTGTGTTCTTCAGGCAAAAGTACTCACACTTTGTCCGTCAGTGGAACTGCTTAGATACTACTGTTAAAAAAAAATTTTTTAAATGGCCGTTCAGAGTCGAAGTGCGGATTTGATTCCATCGCTTCAGTTTAAGTACAAAAAAAAGTACATACTGAAATGTACTTGAGCGCAAAAATCAAAAGATATTTTTTGAGTTATAGATATTACCGATTTTGATCACTTGGCCCAACAACCCAAATGTATTTATTTATTTTTCACCTCCTAATACCCATCTTTTTGTTTTTTGTTGTTGTTGTTTTTGTTTTTTTCCCAAACCAGGCTGAGTGGTTTCCAGCAGCATTTGTGTGTCTTGCTGGTCACTGCTGATGTTGCATCCAACCACAGTGCTCACCTCAGCAATTTCAAAACAGCTTTCCTTTTTGCATGTGAGCGAGTTTTCTCCACTTTTAAATGCGTTCACCCTTTGATTGGTTTACCCAGGGTGTGTCTGATCAGAAGTCCATCCATCCATCCATTTTCCGATCCGCTTTATCTTCACAAAGGTCGTGGGGGGGTGCCCGAGCCTATCCCGGCTGTCTTTGGGCAGTAGGCGGGGGACACCCTGAACTGGTTGCCAGGGCACACAGAGACGAACAACCATCCACGCTCACACTCACACCTAGGGACAATTTGGAGTGTTCAATCAGGTTGTTTTTATCAACTTAATCCACATGGTCGCCGCGTTGTGGGTTCGAGTGGCTGTTCAAGTGCACTTGCTAAAATGCTTCGCATGCGTCACGATGACGCGGCCACTCTCTATTCAGTCACCTGACCAAATGTGCCGGCTTTAAATTTAGTCGACAGCTCTCGGGTATTAATAGAACACGAGTTTACCCTTTGTGTCTGACATTCGCGTGATATTGTGGCGCTGACATGCCTACGCCGCTCACAGATCGGTACTCACACTCCATAGCTAAGAACAAGTGTGGGTATAGTGGTGCCCCGACATGTTTTTCCAATCTACAGGTACTGGATACTTATTTATTTTTTGCTTTGACTTGTGAGCAGAAACATGAGATTTGAGCCCTGTATGTTGGCAGTGAACTCAGCGCAGGTCACAAGCAACAGTTTGGACCTGCGCTGTAAACAATTGAGCTAAAAGATGTTTATTGCAGCTCCAAGTGGAAGTTTACTGTCAAACAAAGAGAATAAACACTACATATCTTAGCCTTAAAGTTTGTTATGCATTTTTGAGGAGGGAGGCTGGAACGGATTAATGGCATTTGCATTCATGTTAGTGGAGGAAAGTGATTTGGGATATGAGCGTTTTACAAATTCTTATCTCAATGCAGCGCTGTTTTTGTCACTCTTCTCTGTTTGCTACCACCCTGGCATACTAAGAATTCATCGAGGCATCTTAAATAATTTCTTTGTAGATTCGTCCACTTGCAAGGTCCGACCCAGGAAAACATTCAACGGTCGATGTCGTTTCGAAAAAGGATTTGAAATTCATCAAAACGGAGCATCAGAAACGACAGGCGTGATTGCACGTATCAACAGTGCATATGTAATCACGCCGTGGTGTGAGAGCTTCCCAGCTCGCAAAAAAAGGAGCATCAGATAACACAAAAACACCATTAAAATGAATCATCCCGCAGCCGAGAGACAAATTGTACTGCATTAATTACTTGTTGTTTCTCCGAAAAGGGAAGGATGTCCACCAATTCGCGGGATTAAAGGGGCATTGAATAAATGATTAGAGAGCGAAAAAGCACAAGCGCTGGAATAGCTGTTTCTTGGTGTGGGAGGACAAATGAAAAGTGTTGTGATTGAGCAGCCAGACTGCGCGAGCGCTAGGAAGCAAAACAAGAATTTTGATCAAAGGCCATGGAACATGGATGCGCTCCAAATAATGTAATGTTGAGAAACGGCTCGCTTGCTGGCAGCGACCACTGGCGGGCTCTGATGCTGCGGGTCTGTTTACTTAATTAATTCTGATGAACCGATTCATCGGCCAATTTCTTTTTGGTCCCTTTATGCTTAGAACATTAACGATATGAATTTGAGCATTTGAGTGTTTTACAATATGTTATCCTTTAGTGTTTAACTTTACAACACAGAGAGAACAATTGGGAAAAAAACCCGGGCAATTCTACAAGATGAGGAGTTTTTAAAGTGGAAAAAAAAAGCTTCTTGGTGTAACGTCGTATGAACGGTTTAATGGAAAGAGTCAATACAAATACAGTCAAACCTCGGTTTTCGTCCATAATCTGTTCCAGAAGGCTGTTCGAAAACCGAAATTGTTCGAAAACCGAAACCACGCTCTTTTTAAAATAAAAATGTTTACTGAACACGTCTGCTCACAATGGAAAGCAACATGAGGAATCGTCACTTCCTCGTGTAAGGACGGCGAGAGGAGTCAAATGGTGCATTCAAGTGCGCTCGGTTTGTTCGAGAACCAAAATTTGTTTGTCATCCAAGGCATAAAAAACTCAAAATTTTTGGTCGAAAACCGAATTGGTCAAGAACCGAGACGTTCGAAAACCGAGGTTTGACTGTGAGTCACTCTGCAATAGATAGAAAGCAAATTCCTTCTCAAGTGGTCAGGTTATTACATAATTAGAACAAATCAGAAAATATGAGAAAAAGTTCAAATGATCTATCCCGGTTTCATTTTTTTTCTCCACTGTTTACTTGACGTTTGAACATATAAGACTTTTTTTTTAATAATCGCTGCATGTCTCCAAAATGATTATGTGAATGATGTTGACTGTATCACTAAGGGCTGTATGGGTCGATTTGTCGACTAAACTGCAATTTTATTATTATTATTTTTTTTTACCCTCTTAAATCAAGATAGTATTGAAAGCGCTCTGCTTTCGCTCTTACCTCGCGGCTCATTTACTCGTCTATTCACCCGGGAAGGGAGATGATTATGCCAGTGGTGGAAATCAAATCAAAGCTCTCAACCATCTCAAAAGGCTCTTTGACTAGCCTCCGTTTAATTACAGAGGAAGCTGCACGGCATTGAGAGAAAAAAAATGCTCTTATGCCAAAACACAAGCAAATTCTGCTGACTTGAGTCACCCTCAAGTCATCCACCACCTTATTGACGTGCACCTGTCGCCTCCCAAATGCCTTATCCCGTGACATCTGGCCTATCAGCACTGTATCCATCTGCTCTGCGTGCGTGCGTGCGTGCGTGCGTGTATGTGTGTGTGTGCCAGGCCACGAGCTTCGTGACCTCCTGGGCGAACAATAAGAACTCTCATTAGTCAGGCTGCTGAGCCAAAACACAGTGGGAGAGAGTAACGCAACCTTTTGGGTTGCGGCCCAGACATGGAGCATCTACATATGGACACACACACACACACACACACAGGATAAATAAAAACAAAACTGACCTTACAGGAGAAGATGATGCCACCTGCTGTAATACAACATTGCAAAATGATTCATATCATCACAACCACAACAAGAAAGAGTAAATACAATGTCTGGTACAGTAATTCCAAAAAGCTCAGTTCAAAATTTGCATTCAGTGCCAGGGAAAGCCTGTTGGAACAGCTGAACTTGATTTCGGCTTATTCGGAGGACTCCCATTTAACATGCCCCTGAAAATGTGATATGAATGATTATAAGAGGGTGTGCACAATTGTGCAACCACATTGCTTCCATTTTTTTCTTCGGTTGAGCGGTGCAAGTTATTAGTCATGTTAGTAGTTGAAAACGTTTTGAAATGGTTTATCTATTAATTTTTTTGGACAATAAAATGGCAACCCTTGTGAGGATCAGCGGATCGGAAAATGGCCTTTGAACAGGGGGTGTGTTGACTTTTTAGATCCAATGTACATTTACAATCCAAACAGAAAATTCTACTAATTTATCCGCAACATATTCTCTAGATTTAGTGGCATTTGTCATAGTTGCACTGCTTGTAATTTTTTTTTTCTCCATCCAATCCCCTGTGTTGCTATGTCAATGTAATCTGCCCAGGGCCTTCACAATCACTACCATTGGCCCATTGAACTTTTCCACTACATTTCCAATGGACCTTTTTTTTTCTTTTCCAAACAATTAGATTTCAAATTTCTCCTCATAGGGCCGGCCAGAGTTCTGCCCCTCGATTTTTTTCTTGTTCTCTCATTGGTTAATCAGAGCAAAACAAATTCAACAAGATAACGCCGCAGCTGTGGCACACGCATGCACGCGACACATAAAACAAAAACCTGACCTTAAGACGACAAGCTGTTGTACAACATGAGTCCGAACATAATCGGCACCACCCACAATACAAAGTATAAGAACGACCCTAATTTGTTTTGCGGCTGTTGACATTCTCCCGATTGCCTGCAGTGCTTCCATTTAAAAAGCGTATTAAGGAGAAGGCCTGTTTGAAGACTGATAGTGACCGAGGCGCATTCAGCTGCTTTTACAAAGCGCACCACTTTGCATTTAGGAGAAGGGGGCGCGGTGGGAGGGGGGTGGCGGGTGGGGGTGGGGTGGGGGGCTTCAGCAAGCGTCTGATTTGTGATGACTCAGCATGCGCCCCACGGAAAACGAATGGACTGTTTTTGTTTTGAAACCATTTACCTTCAATCAGCTATTAAAAAAAAAACATTTAACCCAGGAAATACTGAAAAAAAGGGATTGGCTGCATTTCCTTAATCAACTATGGCAAGACTGAATAATAAAGTGTTTAATCAATTAGTTGTATTGTAAAACAATTTTGAAAATGTTTACATACCAAACACATGGAACATGTGACTTGTACCTTGTTTTCTTGTTAGCTGTTTCTACAAAACTATCTTGTTCGCTCAACACAATGTTAATGCTAGTACAAGAAAAGGTGGGTATCTGCCATTTTGGTCTGAAATGGACATTTTAGGGTCAATTTTTTTTTACGGTCCTTCACAGAAAACATTCTCAAAATGTTATGTACTAGATGGCTTGACAATGCTAAACTGATTTTCAACATTGCATGTGGGTGGTGTTGACTCACCATAAAACACCAAACTCATCTCTTGAATTGTTGAAAATTCAGCCCCCAAAGCCCAAGTTTCATTTGGCAACATGAAATTTGGCAGATGTGTTATATGATGACCCACAAAAAAAAAAAGTCTCAAGAAGCCATGCCTGGAAAGATACAGGAAGTCAGCCCGTTTCATTTGAAGCGGCATTTTAGCCTCCATTCAACGATAAAAACTTCTTGGCAGTTCATCCCATTGATACAAAATTTAGCAGGCACGGCAATGACTGACTCTTTACAAAAGCGCTCACCCGATTGTCAGCCAATCAGACAACCATTCACACCGAAAAATTTTGTGACTTCAAGTACAGTGAAACTCCTCTACAACGAAACCTACATGGGCGAAAATACCCCCTAGTGTGAAAAAATCTTCATGCATTAACACCATTCCCACTCTCCTGCCCCCAGTACAACGGGAAAAAAAACCCTGTTTCGTCATCAAATTTGCTACAGTGAAAAACCCCCTGTTGTGAAAAATGTCTTGCTGCAAACATGATTTCGTTGTAGAGGAGTTTCACTGTATGCTAAAATATGTGTTTTTGTAATGTGGGAAGAAGCGGGTACCCGGAGAAAATGAGCTAACCTATCAAAAATGATCAATTGGAGTAAACATTTCAAGATAGCACATGCACGTTTTTTTTAGGTAAAAAAACTGTCGGCAAAAATTTCAACTTTAATTGTGTTTGCCTTCAGCTGCTCTGAGAACTGCTGTGTCTCCCACTTTGGCTCGAGTGAAACTTAGAGGGCTTCAAGTCGCGATGTGAAAAAGTAGCCTGCCGTTAATTACAAACATTGAAGTCGGAGAAACCACTTAAGGCTTTAAAACGTCACCATTAAGCAAGATGAGGATCAATAGACTTCAGGGAGAGAGGCCAAAGTATGCACGAATTCAATTTCAAACTGCAGCCAATGTAAAGACAATAAAACAAAGTATATGGGCCTCGCAAAGAGCACGGCAACGATGCGATTTCAAGCTAATGACTTCATGAGCCACTATGGCAACACGCTTGTTTATAGACGCAATGATTCCATAAGGTGGAAGGTTACCTCGAGCCATAAACCGTTAAAACCTTTAGGCTGGCCCCGCGTGCAATAAAACACTGGCAGACAGTGTCTGCCATGAAGCATTTTTTGGGTTGTGGCTCGATGAGTCAAGTGGTGGTTTGTGGCCCTGCCGGAAGGGGCGCCTACCTGAAGTCAAAACGACACTTAAAGAAATTAAAAATTATATTTGTAGGCCCTACCTGTGGATGAAATAGTGAAATGGCCAGAATGCACGTAGTGCACATTGCATCGAGTGATCGAATGTGCACCGTAAATTTAAGTGAATCAACCTCAAAATGTCGAAGATTAGACATTTAAAAAGCAAAAATGTGTTGATGTCATCGTATTCATTTACAGAATTCATATCGGTGGCCTCGTCAGGCAGGCATCAGTGAACTTTGCTGGTGCCAGGCTATCGGGCCACTGTTAATGTCGAACCCTCTTAGACAAAGCAGGGATTTCACTTTCAGGCAACAGTGAAATTCGTCGTCAATATCACCGTCATCATCATCATCTTCATTATCATGGTGATTGTTAGAGAGTAGGAAATGAATGATTCCAAAAGCAGTCTTTCTCTCATTCGATACTACGGAATCACGACAGAGGCATTTTTATATCGTCAGGCCGAAGCTGTATTTTATGTAAAAGTATTGCTTTGGCACCATCTTGGTAGTATCTTGGTGTCAAGCAACTGTGTTGAACTGTGAGGAGGAACTCAAGAAT
This sequence comes from Hippocampus abdominalis, assembly GCA_018466805.1. Classification (NCBI taxonomy): domain Eukaryota; kingdom Metazoa; phylum Chordata; class Actinopteri; order Syngnathiformes; family Syngnathidae; genus Hippocampus; species Hippocampus abdominalis. The sequence goes on from CM031709.1 coordinate 11,532,423, forward strand.
GTTAAAAATGTGAGTGAAAAACGCTGTTTATGCTCGACAGAATGGATTCATTTCTGTTTTCTAGAGGGAGCATCACCTCAAAATAGAAACAAATCTCATATCGCACAGGAACACGTGTTCATTTGTGTGGATTTTGATGACGAGGCTTTAGTTCAAAACCAGCACGTTTCGTCAGCATTGCTTCACTCACGCATCACATTTGTAACTCGGATGAGCAGACGTCCAAATGATTCGATGCACCTGAAAGCTTCAATTGAACCCAACAATTCTTACATTGCTGATGTTGAGCACAACCCTCCTCTCATCGTACGTAGCCCAAAGCCAAGACAGAGGAGCTAAAGGGGATAGTAGCTCCCCCTGGTGCCAGCTGCCTCACAATCTTCATATGAACACAAGAGGCAAACGTGTCAAACTCAAGGTTTAGGGGCCAAATCTGGCCCGACACATCGTTTCAGATGGCCCACTCAAGCAAATCAAGTGTGTCTACTTCAACTTTCTCAAGTGCATTTGTTCCTGTCATTTTAATCGTCACCAAATGTCAACATTTTTCTTTAGCCTTAACAGATATTACAAGCGTTTTGCCCACCACCAAATCCCTTCTAAACATGATTTGAACCATGGTAGGTGTATACTTAAGTGCCTTGACATACAAGTGACCTGACGAACGAGTTTTGAGATACAAGCTGTTGTTCGGACGAATTTTTTTGCCTTGACTTGTTACAAATGCTGTATGGTGGCAGCGACTCAACTCACCTCACAACAAGTAGTTGTTTGTCAGATGGATTTCGGAAAGATTAAATAAAAGTGCTCTTTCACTGTCGAACAAAACATAAAACACAAGAGAGTTACACGGCATAATTCAAATAGCTTTGGCTTAGAATTGCCCGTGCTAGCTTGATGCTGACAAAAATGGAAAATAGCATTGACATGCAAATGACGGGTCCTAGAACCATTTAGGCAACTCATATATTTAAACATCAGTGGTATTCACAGTCATACATTCTTCATCCTCTGTGATGAATGATATTTATTGCACAGTGACTCTTTGTTTGCTTATGACTGTATTATACCGCCATCTGGTTGGCACACCAGAAGGAGCAGCACAATAAATTAATTGAAAGTATTAAATCAAGAAGCACAAACTGTGTAATTCTTTTAAATTCAACTCGATTATGTCATTAGCCTATGTTTTCTTAAGTAAGACAAAGTATAGGGTGTCGTTTTTCTCATTACAGAAAGCACATTCACATTTTATTGGGGGGGGGCGTTGTTTTGCAATGCTGCGGAACAGATGATTTGAGATATCATTGTTTTTTATGAGTATCAATCCAAAAAAAAGTAAGGTGAAGCTTTAGTGGCTAATTCCAAAGAAATGTGCCTTACCTCCTCCACGCTGAGGGGCATGCAGATGCGGTACTCCTTCATCAACATAGTCTTGAGCGTAAAATGTTGTTCCCGTTTAAAAGCACACTTGCGTCCGACGCGTCAAGCTTCAAGTGAATCTGTCCCGTCTAAAATCATTCATTGAGAGGCACGTAAGCCATTTTTTTTATTGCTCTCCTCCGCTCCCAAAGACGCTGTAAAGTTCACAGATGCCACCCTGATCATCGGCTCACTTTTACGGTCCTCTCGCTGGAGATCCGCCGAATGGCAAGTTTCAAAGTGAGGCGAAAACTTCCAGAACTGCAAATTATAGGAGCATCAGCAAACGGTGACTCGCAACCCCTCCGTTTTGAAGAAATCCACTCCTCCGCTGCGTCCGAGGCAGCTCCGAGCAGCAAAAGAACGCGGCGGTCTGAACTGAAGCGACGCCGTCAAGTTGGAGTGAGTGGGGAAGGCAGAACCAGAAGTACAAAAATCAGACTTTCACAATAAATAATCGTGTTGCTTTTAAACGCTTGCTAAGGGAACTCATCTCGTTTTAGATTAGCGCTTTTCCTTGTATGAGAGATTAACGCACGTGCGTCTTTAAATCTGTGTTAATTTCTTCGTGGTCGATTTGTGAAACTGCCAGTGTAGTTTTATTTTGAAAACCGAGACAGGAAAATTTGATCGGGTTTTTTTTCTCGAATCGGTACTGGTATGGCTTCATGACCTCAGTGATTTAAAAGTCATAAACGGGATTAGAACGTAGTTCAAAACGCAACAAATGAACACATATTAATACACTTTGATGAGTTTTAAATTTCGTCACACAATGAGGAGTTTTCCATTTCGTCACACACGATGTGAATCCTTGAATAAAATAATCGTAATAAAAATACGTCATGAGTGTTAGTGTTTTTGTACCGTGCTTCAAAACAAAAACGCAGTGCTGATAAAAATGAACTCATGTACGTTATAACGCTTCTTATTCTCACGTCTGCTTGAAATGTATCTTAAAGTGAGCTGACCTTGGTACTGAAATTTCGCTATGATTCACTTTACTGTATGTTAAAAAAAAAGCAAGCCGAGAAGACGGAATGCATTTCAAAGCGAATTCGTAGTGTATGTCATCCATTAAAGTGAGAACTCATTCGAAATTACAAACCGCAATAACCTTCAAGGTTTCATATCCATCTCAATATTAATCAAATTCCAAATGTTCTCGTGCTCTTACACGGAAGGTTGGAAATCTCAATTTGTACTAAATGGTAGGTTCGATGCAAAGTTTATTTTTCCATAATACCTCAACACAGCAGTGGTAAACGAATTGGTGAAAAAAAGCCAATGGATGTATGTATGCTTGACACGACTTTTTCCTTTGTACAATTCTGGAAACAAGTACTGTATATGCTTGTAAAGATTAAATATTAATACTGACATCTTTGAAATGTATGGTAGTAAAAGCAGGTTCATGTCCCATCAATCCTTTAAGTAACTAGTGCATGCAGTTTTTTTCAATGGCAGATGTCACGACAGAGCTCTTCTTCAGTGTGAGACAAGCCTGAAAGAACACGAAAACCAAGTTCCACCAATTTACTCAAATTGAATATCTAATCATTTAAAAACAGCTTGTATTTCTCTCCTTGCCTTACTCGTCCCTCCTAAAGCTGCTGCCCCCGCGACCCGACCTCGGATAAGCGGTAGAAAATGGATGGATGGATGGATGGATGGAGTTTGAAATGTACACTGTGAGTGCTGTGTGTGTGTGTGTGTGTGTGTGTGTGTGTGTGTGTGCGTGTGTGTGTGTGCGTGCGCGCGTATGTGTCATCTTCACCCCTGAGCGAGCCACTCAACCAATCATATGAAAGAAGCAAGTAATTAGTTTTAATAATAGATTGCAACGTAACAGTTTGGTAGGCTATGCCTGTCAAGTCAAATAAAAGTTGTGTTGTTGCACTTGACACAAATGAGATGAGGATGATCTTGCAAAATTTCATTACATTAAAAAATCATCAATAAGTCAAGAGGGGAAGTGGCAGTAAAATGGGCCAAAATTCAGATGTGGCAAGCAGGGCAAGAAACTATTTGCATCACTTTTTTTCTTCATTTGTCATTTAGATGTTATGAATTGCCTGGTAGCTTGACTTTGACATTCCAAAACCAAATACTGTAGTTCAGAACTTTAATACCTTTTGTTTTCTCAACCCAGCGACCTTGTGTAATAAAATGCATTCGGACGAGTGTTTCTGCATATTTTTGGAACGTGGGAGGAACATCTCACCCAAGCGCCAGAGAACCATACAAATACAAACTCCACACAGAGGCCAGAATGAAAATTGGAACATTGGCTGTTGCACAGATGACGGACCAAATGTGTGTAATCATTGTTAAAAAAAAACCTTCAGCTGAATCAAACTGTTTTAAAACGTGATCATAAAACGTAAGGGCGGAAACTATTGTGCAAACTCAAGAGGGCAGATTTCTGGCAGCTGTAATTGACATTTTGCAGATCTGGACACATGAGGGCGCCATGCTCTCGCAAAGAGTCGACTGTAGCCGGTGGATCCTTTAGTTGTGCAAATGCTAAGTCTCATACACGTTGTTTCCCTAAGTAGAAGAAAAGGTCAGATTTTTTTTCCCCATAAAAAGGAATTTATATATATATATAAATAATATTGTCGTTTTTGTGTGATTTTTTTTTTTTGTGTATATGGGCCAGTGTTTAACATGTCGACCTCACAGTGCAGAGGTACCAGGTTCAATTCCAGCTCCTGCCTCCCTTTGTGGAGTTTTCATGTTCTCCCCGGGCCTGCATGGCTTTTCTCTGGGTACTCCAGTTTCCTCCCACATTCTGAAAATATGCATGGCAGGCTGATTGAACTCTGAACCCCGCGGCCTTTGTGAGGATGAAGCGGTTCAGAAATACATACATAAACACATATATACAGTATATACACACACATATACACATATACACACACACACACACATCTATCTATCTATCTGTCTGTCTGTCTGTCTGTCTGTCTGTCTGTCTGTCTGTCATATGATTGGTTGAGAAAAGCCATGCAGGCCCGGGGAGAACATGAAAACTCCACACAGGGAGGCAGGAGCTGGAATTGAACCTGGTACCTCTGCACTGTGAGGTTGACGTGCTAACCACTGGCCCATATACACACACCAAAAAAAATCACACAAAAACGAAAATATTATATATATATAATATATATATAGTGTATGTATATATATAATTCATTGACATGTTTATACTGAGGAGATTTTAGCAAGAAGAAAATGAGTTACGCACACTTGCCAATTTAATAAAATAAAGCCGCATTTCTCCAAAACGATTAGTGTGCAGCTGGGTGAGCATGTGCTGCAAAAAACACAATTAAGCTTATCGCACATTAACGCCTCGCTAGATTTAATTGATAGTTTTGATCATCTGACTCCCACACAGACAGCAAATTAAAGTGCGACAAATAGATATGTTGCATGACTTCCTTAGTTACCGCAAGGCAACACCTGTAATTGGACTGCGTGCCCCCCCCCCCCCCCTCGCCACCCGCCCCCCTCTCCCCGATGATACCTGGTACAGTTTGGCCGGCACATTCCGATCGGCTGTCACACAGCCGCGCACACAAACAAACAGCGTGTGTTCCGGCTGGTGGCGGCGAGGGGAAGCTGTTGCTAAGAGACCTGCCTTCCTCGCCTCTCCACATCATTAGCTGGCCTTTAACGTCCGTCACATCCCCGCTGCCGCTCTGTTACCGTGCAGAAAGCGCCTCGTCTCTCAGCACGTTCTATAGCAGACGAGACTAAATTAATAAGGGGCCTGCCTTATTGGTGGCATCAGGCAAAAAGAGGGGGCGGAAGGGTGCGGGGGGGGGGACTGGCTAAAGGTGGATGTGGTCGATCGGCTTAATAATGGCATGACATCCATGGGAAGAGGTGTGTGTGAGGTGTGTGGTTTTTGTTTCACCTGATGTCACACTACTCGGACGACTGTGGAAAACAAGCCTGAGAGCTACTGTAAGTAGTACTTAATTGTAGAAATACTGTACGTTTCAGTTTTTGGGGGTGTGTGGCCAGGATGGTGTCACATGCATTGGTATGGCTGCTTTAGAGTGCCTCGTTGTAGGCCGCGAGTGTACGCACGTCACACAGAAGCTATAAGTAGAGCGAGTAGGCGGGAAACATTTTTCCCGAAGTAACACTTGACAGCCAATGTGTGGAAAGTGTCTTTAGGTTGTCATGGGTGCTTTAGAGTCCTTCGTTGTTGGCTGCGAGTGCACGCACAAAAAGAGAAGAGACAGAAGAGCAAGCGGGGGGTTTTTTTTTTTTTTGTGCAACTTGACAGCCAGTATGTCGAGTGCGCATCCTAACAAAGACAGAAAAGCATGTGAACACACACACACACACACACACACACACGCACATATGCACATGATCATATTCAACAAAAACTCACAAGAAAATCACACAAAAACGAAAATCAAAAACTCTCACGTTCCTAAAAACTCACAGCCATGAAAACAGAACTCATCAACACACCTGTTGCACACAAATCAAATCAAAACCCTTTCACTCACTCCAAAATTTTCTCGCACTCATCCAAGAAACCTCACACTTGCCAAACTCCTGAAAAACCTTGCACACAACTTAAAAAAAAAAATTCTCACAGTCACTATAAAAAAAACTCAAATCACCAAAAGGACATCTGACTTTCAGAAAGAAATTCACTCACTCCAAAAAAACACACTCCTACACTCACATCTGAAAGACCTCTCAAACACCCAAAAACTCCCTCCAAAAATCAGCACTAAAAGACCTCCCACTCACACAAGTGAGGTCTCACCTCTCACATTCACTCATAAAAATCCCTCTCTCACGCGAACAAGTTTTGTTATTTAGCAAAGGGTCGAGGGCAGAACTTGCATGGTTGAGCCAATCAGCATCCCAGATGTGAGATGGAATCCAATTCTTTTTTTATGTATCAAGTACATGACAAAGTGGTGGCAAAAACTCAAGGCCGCCAATCCGCACCAATCAACTGCTAGAGCTCCAACTCGGAAACTTTATCTCCGGTCCAAAATAGGAAATATCGATATTTCATAAAAAGCCAGCCAAGAAAATCAAGCGACAAAGCGGCATCTGACTTGCTGCCATCCGCGCCGTTACCATGGCGATGCAATCCACCTCTTTGATTGGCTTACACTCCAAACATGCAGGAAGGCAAGTTGAACAGATGAGTTTGGAAGCGGCTCGTTTTCCGGTTTTGCAGTCGAGCGAGTTATCGGACCTCCGAAGATTGTCTCCTGCATAATGGATTAGCAAATCTCAGTTTACTGTCAGAGGAGAGTGATTGGTTTATTTTTTCCTTTTCATTATTTTTCTTTTTCTTTTTTGTTGTTGTTTTTTTGAGGCTATCCCATCTTGAGGCTCAGCTTTCAGTTCCACTTGCAGATTAAATGACAACTGCTCAGGAACGCAAGTGTGATGGTGTGATGTTTGTCACGCGGACGAGAGAGAAATGTGTTTGGTTCAGTTGCGTGTGCGCGTGTGTGTGTGTGTGTGTGTGCGTGTGCGCGCGCGCGTCTGTGAATCGTCTATCACAGAGCGTCACAGTGGTCATAACACATTTTGGGTGTGCTTATCATCCCCTCTCTCCCCCCACAGCCCAATTCCTCACCCCTCTAAGCTGCTGCCTTCACGTCACTATGGCGACAGTGGCTGCTGTACATCGCTTAGTTCAGAGCAAGCAGCACTTCGGCGCATCTAATTTGTGTACGCTTGTTCTAAAAAGAGGGTGCCAGTCCCAGTTGAAGTTTACCATCAAAGAGAAATGACACATTCTGCATTTAAGGCAACCACATAGCTTAGCATTTCTAATGCTGAAGAAAAGTGCGGCGGATATTTGAGCTGAAACAGCACATGTAAACAGACAATATAACAGTAATCACTGGCATATTTTCTTTATCCTCTGTGAAGAACGATTATTATTAATATGTTTTCAGGCTTCATTAAAAAAAAAAAAATTTATAATTCGGCTTCACTTCCTGCTGTCGGTTGAGATTGACATCACAGTGCCCTTGGACTCGCATTGCAAACGTCACGTGTCACTTGTTTTCTGGGTTTGGTCACTGGGGGGCGCATAAAACATATTACAAAGGCAGCTTTTGACTTGTGACATGCTTTCGTCCAGGAATAATCTTGTGCTTCATTAAACTTTCGGTTTTGTTTTGTTTTGTGAAATGGTTATCTCAAAAATTCATGGATAATAAGATAAGATAAGAAAACCTTTATTTGTCCCACAATGGAGAAATTTGCAATCTATAGCATTGGTCAACCATTTTTTAATGTTTTTTTTCATAATTTTAGAAACCGACTTTTATTCCTTCCCTTTACTTTTAAACGTTTTGAAAGTTTTCTGTTATTCACAATGTGTCTAAAAACGTACATGCTAACGTTTGGCTTCGTCCAGTTGTGGAGCCTGCACTCAAACTTAAAGGGAGGGCTTAATTAGCAACAGCGTGACGTCTAATCAAAAGTTTGATCAGGAAATGTGCACGAAAAAGGCACTAATAGCAAACAAGTGAGAGGTGCGTCTGAAGCAGAGGAGAAGCAACGGGTTAATTAAAAGAATCCTCAAGGGCAATGAGTTAACTCGCTGTGCTGCCTGCATCTTGTTGAAACGGAAATTTCCTTCCTCTAATATGAGTCGAGCCGACTGCAAACACGGAGAGCACAGCAGGATTCGAGAGCTTTTTGTTCTCCGAAAGTGGACCAAAAAAAAAGGTTCTGATTGGTTGTCACTGAGGTAGTCGTGACCTTTAAAGTTGAATGTGCACTTTTGTTGCCGCGAGGGAAATGGACAGTTACTTGGCCGTGCAATTGTTAGGGCACATTGGATTGCATGGAACGGCCATGAATCGGTTTCAGCTTACCCAAGAATAGCCCTAAAAAATATTGCACTTTCTAAAAACATGCAACAGGACAAAATAAATGTACAGAATGTGACAGTTTTTGGCCATTTTTTTTTGTTTTTGCTTCAATTTAATGGAGAGCGTGCTGCTCCTTCTGTTGTGCACGGTGTGGCCAACGGGGGGCAGTATAATACAGACAGTGTTTCTACTGTTACCTTAAAAAGTAACTTTATTTGACAGACTTGTGACTTTAAAAGTAACTTAGTTAAGGGACTGATTCATTGATTTCTAAAGTTACAAGTTAGTTAAATTCAACAGATGAAAGCAACCCTGCTTAATGTAAAACTGACAACCAGTTTCTTAATAAAGACAAAAATTAAAGACAACCTTTTTGGCTTAACATAAGCAATTAAAAAAAAAATTATTTAAAAGTTGTTCTTGATTTTACTTAACATATAAACGGCAAAATGTTTTTATACCCCCCCAAAAATTGTCTTTCAAGACTTCACTTGACATAAATCCGTCTTACATATATCAGACAGTCACAAAGCATTGTGGGTCCTCTTTCAGTTTGAATGTGTTATGATCCACATGTTTTTTTGTTTTTTGTTTTTTGATGGGGTTTTTTTTTGCTTTTTTTCTTTGATATCCGGGTCGGGTTTATGAAGCTAGATCAAACTTTGTTGAAAGCACAGCGTATGCATTGTATTCTCTTGAGCGGACACAAATTCATAATAGTGACCGGGTTTCTAGCTTGAAAACATAAATCTCTCTCCTTCCGCCATTGTTCCTTGCATCTGGTCAAAATGTGACATGGGGCAAAACGTGATGTGACTTTCCCAGGCGGGAATGCAAATTGTGAAGTCCCAGAATGCTTCACTTCGAGCTGTCAACACAATAGTTGCCCCTTCTCATGTGTTTTGCAATGTACGGTTGTTTGACGTGTCTATCTATGAAATTTGCATTTGATTATTTCTTAATCATTAGTTCTGTTCCGCAAAAACACGCCAGGGGAAAACCGTGATTGAAAAATATGTGATTCCTATTGGAGTGTTGCAAAACGACACTCACTCCTGGACCCAAGAGGCAGTTATCAACACTAAAACCACCGAGTGACTGAATGATAAACGACACCCAAGTTTTCTGTGAACTGGTTCCCATAATTTTTAATTGTGATTTTGCGACGTCACTGTCGTCAGATTACTTCACTTCAGAAAAGTACCGCGACACATTGTCGTTACTGTGAAATATAGAATTGTTCGAGTAACGTGTTACTTTCTTACGCGTTCCCGGCATCATTGATAGAGAAGCGTTTCATAACCGGACTCAATAAGTCTCGATTTTCTGATGAAAGCTTCAGCCACCCTCCATTTTTAAAAAAAAATGTCCAAAAGCACATAAACAACTTTGCGTGCTTTGCATATTGAAAGCGGACGGAGCCACGCAACTGATTTCAGTAGAGTGTGGCCCTCTTTCTGACAGAATGCTCTCCGGCTTTAGAAAAAGAGATGCCAAATCTCATTGGGAGCACCTGATGTGCAGCTCAATTAGCCCTTCATTTCCTTATTTTGGATGCATTTTCGCAGTCAGTGACAAATACACCTTGACGTTCTCACAAATAGCAAGCTTTGGCGCGAGCGAGTGCTGTGTATGTAACGTTGCCGACTTTCCGCTTTGCAATTCAAATTGGCTCTGAAATTACATTTGCATGTGCCGAGTTGTCACGCAGAGTGTCGGCAGGTGGGTGGTGGTGATGGCGATGATGCTGCGTGCGTGTGTGCGTGCGGTGGGGGCGATAGCATCCATCTCCGCAATCCTCACCACTTTGTTGTCTTTGGAGCTGGGCAAAGTCCTTCACCTGCAGCAGCTCCATTGAGTAATAGCTGGCTATGTAATGTTTCAGGCAGAATCGGACAGTCTTTCGAGTCATGTTTTCACCACTTCAGTTGAGTTTGTGAAGTTATATTTCTTTGTAGGTTTATGGAAAAACGCAAAACTGACAATTTGTGTTCTTCCTATTGCTTTCCCATCTTTTCCATTGCTCGCGAAGACACGTTTGTTAGCCCATGCGTGGTGTCAGGTCAGTTTGTGCTTGCGTGTTATTGAGGCTCTTCTAGCTAATGCTACAAAACAGCTGGCAAAACCCACTTCTGAGAGAAAACATGGACTAAAGAGGGCAATGAGGATGCAGTCAAAAGTTAAATGACCATCATTTTTATTCTTTATTCTTTGTTTTTTACATTATGCACAACTGGCATTTATTGCGCAAGAATTTAATTGTAACATGTATTTGTTACATACATTCAAACCTCGGTTTTCGAACGTGTCAGTTCTCGACCAAAAATTTGGAGTTTTTTATGCCCCAGATGACGAACAAATTTCAGTTCTTGAACAAACTGAGCGCACTTGAATGCACCATTTGACTCCTCTCGCCTTCCTTACACAAGGAAGTGACGCCTCCTCGTGTTGCTTTCCATGGTGAGCAGACGTGTTCAGTAAACATTTTTATTTTAAAAAGAGCGTTGTTTCGGTTTTCGAACAATTTCTGTTTTCGAACAGCCTTCTGGAACGGATTATGGACAAAAACCGAGGTTTGACTGTAGTTTGTTGCAGTTTTGTGCTTTAAAAAGCATTTCTGTCTGATTTTTGGGGGGCCTTGGAACGGATTAGGGCATTTACATGGAAAACGTGACTCTACTTACAAAATTTTCTAGTTATGAAATTTCTTCCAGAACCAATTAATTTCGTAAGTAGTGGTACCACTGTATATTAAAATAAGAAAAAACAAGTTCATATGCTTCACACACAAAAAAAAAAAAAATCTGGGATGCAGCATAGGATAAAAATCTATCAGGGGAACATTATGCTCTGTATTATATATAAAGGGCATGGTTAGTGTATTACATATAAATGTAAGACATGTGCCGGTGCACTGCATTTCTACCTAATGCAACCACGAGGGATATTTAACATGCAGTACTTTCCACACTGTATGAGGAGGTTTGAATCGTCTAATTTGACACCACACCAGCTACTAAATCCTCTAAATCCAGAAGAAGTTGAGTGTGCAAGCCCACAAGTGCATCCTCTGTGGAGAAACGCACGCCAGAAGTCACTCAGCCAGCGTGACCTTTTCACCGCGCTCTCCTTTTTTCGCTACCGTCGGGTCTCGCTCCCATGCCGTCACCATGGCGACCCCCCCCCCCCCCCAAAAAGGATCCCTTTCCAAAGAGGAAGCCGTGTCTAGAGATGTTTTCAAATGAAGATTGCGAAAACTTTGCCTGTACTTACAGTATGTTCTTTGCTCCCACGCTTTGCCCGTGAATGAGTCACAAAAGGCCTGCATGATGGAGATGAGTGCTTTTAGTCAGCCAGCGAGTGGGAAAATATTCCACAATCATCATTCAAAGAGTGCAATTAGCATCCGCTTTATTTTTCTATTTGGTAGTCCAACCTGAATGCAAACCACCTCTGCTTGCTTTTTTTTGGACTTGTTTCATCTCATTCTTGCCTCCATGGTAACACCCGCAAAGAAATAAAAATCAATTAAAAGAAAAAGCATTAATGAGTAAATCGTTGACAAGTTCAATTTGTTCTGTTACTCAATTCACGTGAATTCAAAATAATTGAGCCGCTAATCAGTAGTATCATTTTCAGTTTGTCTCGGTGACCACAAATCAGATCATGTCATCTTTGCATGTGGTGTTCCCCAGAGATCCGTTCTTGAACCTCTCCTGTTTAACCCTCATGCAGTATTTTTAAGCGGCTGCATGAAGGGTATTACGTCCCAAAAATGTCCCTCTTCCAATGTGCAACAACTTTTTTCACTTTTAATTTATTTTCACTTTCAACCCCTCAAAATGTTCAGTGGGAATTGGCCAAGACATAGGTATACATCCTATGCAACATTTCAGCTTCGTGGAGTTATTTTTCACTGTTTTGTCTGTGGTGTCCATTTGTCCAACAGTCCAAAATTGTCCAAAGTGTCCGAAATGTCCAATTTTGGGATAATTACTGCATGGGGGTTAACTTACACTTGTTTCTTTACTGCAACAGCATGACATATCACATCATTCATGAGCTGATGACATACAATTATACGTATCTGTTTCTGCGAACCACTTGAGGATCTCATCCAGTCCAACACTGGATGACAGAGAATTTTCTCCAATTTAATGAGGACAAAACTGAAATATTGTAGAGAGCCCCAAAGGCTCTGAGGCATCATGTTTCATCGCCGTTGACTCCTGTTTCTATAAAACCCAGTGAAACGAATCAAAATAAAGTCAATAAAAACACAAGTCATGGCAGCTAAAGTCTCATCACTTCCAATTCCTAAGTAATACAACCACCCATCCACCCATTCATTTTCTAATCCGCTTATCCTCACGAGGGTCACGGGAGTGCTGGAGCCTATCCCAGCTGTCTTCGGGCACTAGGCGGGGGACACCCTGAACTGCTTGACAGCCAATCGAAGGACACACGTAGACAAATAACGATTTGCACTCAAAGAGCTATGCATGTTTCTGAAATGTGGGAGGAAACCGGAGTACCCGAGGAAAACCCACACGAGGAGAACATGCAAACTCCACACAGTAAGGCCGGAATCGAACCTTGCACCTCTGCACTGTGAGGTGGGCATGCTAACCACTTGTCCACCATGCCACCCCCGATATAATGTGACGCACGCTTAATTTTTAACAGAAGAGTGGAAACAATTCATAAAAATAATTGACCAGAGCAGCTTTTCTCAGGCCACAGCCTCTCTGATGATGCAGTGTGACCTCTAATCATATTTGCTTTCCTTTCTGTGCTTTGCCGTTATGCAATATATATAAAAGCATAATGGTGCTGCGAAAATCTATTTTCCACAAGATTGGAGCAAAGTAACGCCTCCGCTGCTGTCATTCATAACAATTGTTTCTTTTGTGTGTGTGTGTGTGTGTGTGTGTGTGTGTGTGTGTGTGTTTGTGTGTGTATGTCTGTGTGTGTTTGTGCGTTCTTCTGCAATGATTTCTTGACCTTTTCCGCTGCCTAGCGTTGATTGCGAAAACAGTTTTGGATTAGTAATTTGCATTAAAAGCTTTGAACATTTCCACTTGTCCGATTGCCTCTGGCATCAGCATGAGTGAACCTTTGTATTTTGGCGTGTTGTATTGATGCCATTTGAACTAAATTGCTCACGTAATATACTCAAATAGATGCTATTATTGTTGGCATTTGTTGTAGCTTGTGAGACTGGTTTAACTCAAGTGGCTGAATTTGAAGTTTGTTTTGGGACGGCTAGACAAGTTACAGTCAAACCTCGGTTTTCGAACGTCTCGGTTCTCGTCCAATTCGGTTTTCGACCAAAAAACATCAAGTTTTTTATGCCTCGGATGACGAACAAATTTCGGTTCTCGAACAAGCTGAGCGCACTTGAATGCACCATTTGACTCCTCTCGCCTTCCTTACACGAGGAAGTGACGCTTCCTCGTGTTGCTTTCCATTGTGAGCAGACAATAAATAATTAATAAATAATAAATTAAAAAAATTTATTTTAAAAAGAGCGTGGTTTCGGTTTTGGAACAATTTCAGTTTTCGAACAGCCTTCTGGAACGGATTATGGACGAAAACCGAGGTTTGACTGTACTTAAAACTCGTGCCGATTTGATGACTTGAGGTTGTTGCCTACATTTACTGATGATGTTGATGATTCATCATTTATGGTTTGTACATTCTATTCTACCCTCAGGGATAATGCCAAACGCGTAAAGACAAAATGCAAAGGGCACTGTGGAACCTCCAAGTTCAAACACAATTTCTTCTTGGACACTGCTCGGACCTTCAATTTGTCCGGATTTTTCCAATCATAAACTTTTTATTAACAGGGCAGGCGACATTTTAAAGAGAACCTAAGTCCGGAAAAATGTTTGTTTATGATTCATATTACCAAACTGGCTGTCCATTTTTGAAAATTCTGAAACCGTTCTGAATTTTGCCCACCTTTGCATCAGAAACGTCCTTCAGCCCTAGGCTGCGTTTCTTTGACCATGACTTGTAGGCTGGGTGAAGATCCACAGTCACTTTTAAGTGATGGCCCCACTACACTGTATTGTGTATACGGTGGTTGTCAAAGCACCCCTTGCATGCGCTCTGTACATTGATCAGGAATTGACAAACTGGAATTCTGCAGTGCTGCCTCCTTGTGGCGGCCCGGTAGTCCAGTGGTTAGCACGTCGGCTTCACAGTGCAACCGGGTTCATCCAGCTGCTTTTGCTGTTCTGGGGGGGGTGTAGGGGTTCCAAAAACATGGGGGGATTGAATACTCTAAATTGTCCCTAGGGAGTGTGAGCTGGATGGTTGTTCGTCTCTGTGTGCCCTGCGATTGGCTGGCATGGGTGTCCCCCGCCTTCGAAGACAGCTGATGGCTCCGGCACCCCCCGCAACCCTTGAGGATGCTTCTTCAAAATGACTGGGCGTTCAAGACGTAACCACCCGTAGTTCTGCTCCTTGTGGAGACTCAAGTATACTCGGCATTATATTTGTCTTGTCTTTTCAACAAGTGCTTCACCAAGATCGCTCTTTCTTCTTTAGAAAAACAAAAATAAAATCACAGCCCTTCTCTTCTTCTGTCGGCATTCATGGCACATTTAGTCAAGCACACTCCTGTTATTTTTCACATCAATCCTTGCTCGCCATCCTCCAGGCCAGAGTGCATTTTGCGCCGTATTCCATGTACATGTCAAGTACTGGTGTAGAGCACGCTTGAATTGCCTTATGACACATCTGTCTGCACCGATCCGAGCCATTAGACAGCCGAGTGCCTGCTTGAACGAGCAAAAAAAAGAAAAGAAAGGCAGACAGGGGGAAAAAAATACAATCAGATAAGAGGAGAAAATATCAAGAAAGCAGCACAGCAGTGACAGAACGAAAAGAGCAAAAACAATCGGATTGAAGGAGACGTAGAAGGGGGATCATTAGTGATGAAAGTGGAAGCAAAAGATGTGCAATATCAACTTCCCCGAGATATGTTAAGTGTTAAAGAAAACGGCAGCGGTTTCTTCTGAAGGTGCCTTTTATGATGATGAGAACATGAAGCAAACGATGTGGTGAGCAGACATCAAACAGAGAGTTTACCCCACATTAGCATGTGGCGCTAACTTCAGTTCAGGTCAAAAGCTCACCATGGAAAAATGAACTAGCATCTTGGTAAACAAACTTTGCGCGACGGCAGCATTAATGTAGAGGGCACAACCCATTTGCTTGGCATTGTACACATTTCACCGTGATCTTCACCAGCGTGGTGTCCCTCAAGGTTGTGTTCTAGGGCCCCTTCTGTTCTCAATCATTTAATTTAATTTTGAAATGCAAAATGAAGTGCTTCTCTGCCGAAATGCAATTAGAAGTCGTTCTTTTCCCAGATCAAAGAAATAAAACTCCTACCCTGAATCCTGTAATGACTAAATACAGAGAGGTTATTCCGCAATGGAGCATAAACTGGTATATTTTCCTCTCCACAGACATGAAGAACAAAACAGCACACTGCTCTTGATTTGCTGTCAGTTGTGACAGGAAGGCAAATGTTACTTTTTTATAATGAGACTTTCGCTGTTATGCTAACAGTGTCTTTAAATGAAACGGCTCCGTCGCACTAAAAAGTCTGGGGACCACTGTGCTGTGCTGAGAAAAAACATCAATGGTGTCATCGATGAATCGACTTCGGCTGGACTTTAAGTCTTCATCCCCTAGCGAGTGCAAACTCTTCTCATTTCAAATTGATTTCTTCCATCCGGCAGACTTGAAAGAAGCCTGTGATTTTTTTTTTTTCTTTTCTTTTCACCCTCTCTCGGGGGGATGCCGACGGATGTAAAACGCATGTCGGCTTGGCCTGTGGGTGGAGAGGAGTAACACGTCTGAGACAGCGGTCAGGAAATGACAGCTGACAGCTTCCAGTCACATTGGCAACACCGTGATTCTGGAAATTGTTCCTGTATCAAGACTGTACACAAAAGGGACAACACGATTCCCACCAATGAATAATAATAAACTGCTCCAAAAAAATAAAGGGAACACCTAAGTAGCACAATGTAACTCCAAGTGTTCCCTTGAAGTTTTTTGGAGCAGTTTAGTTTGACACAATCAGAAGCCAAAACCGTAATTTCTGGACTATAGACCGCACCTGATTGTAAGCCGCACCACTACATTTTTAAAGGAAAAAACATTTTGTACACACATAAGCCGCACCTGTCTATAAGCCGCAGGTGCCCATATTGTTACATGAGATATTTACAAAGAAAGACGGTCCACAGGCGGCCGTTAAAAAAGTCTTTATATAGGCCGCTTCATCAAATAAGCCGCAGAGTTGAAAGCGTGTGACAAAAGTTGCGGCTTATAGTCCGGAAATTACGGTAATTAAAATGGTGGCTAAATGTACAAGGCAATCAAAATAATTATAAAAAAATAATAATTAAAATGAAACTTTCCAAAACAATTTGTCACACACTGCCACGGCAAAAAATAAATAAATAAATAAATAAAATCATGTAATTAATCTGATATGAAAATTGTAACAAAAGGTCCCGGACAATCAAGGGCAAAATAAATACCATCATAAAAATTATAATCAAAACAACTCGTCCTACTCAGTCAGTGGCCAATAATGAATATAATTAAATCATAACTAAATACATAAGATTAAAATTGTCATTGGACAGCAGTACGGCCAAGCGAAACAGACAGAACGAATAGATTATTGGGAATAAATTAAAACCATTTCAAAAAGGAAAGATCCACATTCAAATTTTAAACGTAGCTCAAGTGTAGCATACGGGCAGTGAATGTTTTTTTCATTTGTTTTCTTCTACATAATGAATTAGCGTGCGGGCGTTGTTTCCTCCACAAGCCAATTATACACCGAAGCAATCTTACCAAGTGACCTTTCCCACCTGCAACAACAACAGGCAAAGCCGGTGGTCCGTGCTGCAATAGCGCACAGGTGTAACAACCTTCCTTGAGTGACACGGCAATACATTTGTTATCATCTCGTCGACTCTCTTCACGTGCTTGCGAAGTCAAATTTTGCCGGGTATTTATCAGAAGCAGCGAAAGAAGCCACCCCCCCCCACACACACACACACACACACACACACACACCTCGACGCCGTGTGCGAATTCCTGGGAATGAAACGTGACAGTGAGTAAATTTGAGACAGGCCGCATCTATCACTCCAAAGGTAAAGGTCTCATGAAAGATTAAGGCAGCTCCTTGCATACATTTCCTCGAAAGCTGCGGCCAACAGAGCGCGAAGCCTCTGGAGATTTCATCCTTTTTTTCGCCGCCTTCTGCCTTCAACAAAGGTTTGACGAGCAGGGTTGGGGGGGACAAATGTGTTTTTTATTTGGAGAAGATGCATTAAGTCACTTTTTAAGTGGATATTGTTGCTGTGGGGCAAAAGTGCCTGTTGCTATTTTAGCGGATATTGCTCTCATATGCACCAATATCAACATCAAGACAGCAAAACACAACAAAGTCACGTTCAGACACTAGTTTAATACACGAAAAAAAAAATGTCCTACTTTATTACGCTTGCATCGATTAAAACGGTCGAGTCGGCGGGTTCACGTCAGCGGGGGACGGGCGTGGAATTAGCCGAGCGGAATGGATGCCGATTGCCACGGAGGACAAGTGTTACCTCTTTCTTTGGCCGCCATCAATGAGTCCCATTGATTGGAGAAAGTCGTTCGAGGAGAGAAAAGACGGTGGGTGGAGGTGGGCCATGGCAACCATTCATTACTTATCTCATAGGAAATGCTGCTGTTTCATTTATAAAATATTTTTAGACCAGGAACAATGACATTTTTGGGGCGATTTTATTTTGAAAAACATGTTCTTCTTTGGTTGTTTTTGTTGTTGTGGTTTTTTTTTAGCTATAGCGACGGAAACTATTGCTCGATACATTCCAGCTCCACTTCCCGGTGGTGGTTCTCCGTTATCAAGAGAGCACCTAAAAGAAATACATGCCCCTCCCACACGCTTTAAATATTTTTGCACATATAAAAACATTTAAAACTTATTACAAGACACAAAAAAACCCGATTAAAATGCATAGAAAATACTGTACATATTGTAATGTCTGCACGTGCCTTGAGAGGCGGGGCCTGACAGCGTGAGTATCGGGACATGAGCAGTGGCAGGCAGCAGGTCCTACTATTAGGATTTCATCCTCACTTTTTCACAATTTTTTAATTCTTGCTTTTTTTCTTGTACTCTGACTTGAATCTCGAAACGTTCGTTATTTTTCTCCTCACATTGCCACTTTATTCTAGTGATTCTAAAATGATGATTTCGTTCCCTAACATGACAACTAGTTTCTCATCAAATTACATTTTTCTTTTCGCGTATTATAAAATCATTGCTCTTATTTCTACTATTTCTACTATTGCGCATACGGTAACCGCACGTTTTCAAATTTGTTTATATACAAGCAGTTTCGAAAAAAAAATCTCCATCTCGAAGTGTGAGCAAGTGTGAAGCTAATCTAAGGTATCGGGCTCGGCGTCCATGCAGGTCTCCCAGGGGTTTCTGGGCATGTGGGGCATGGAGATGAGGAGGAGGGCCACGCCGCTCAGGATGAGGATGGTGAAGGAGGCGCAGGCGCACGTGAAGGACCATGAGTAGTAGTACTCGATCCAGATGGTCTCGTCGCTGTCGATCATCCTCCTGACCGACTGACGCATGACTTCCACCGAGATGATGATGCACAGGCCTGCGGGCAAGATAACGAGACTTCATTGCTGCACTCCGGTCAAGTGGTCAGCTTTCTCTGCTTTCCTCTAGTGTCTTTTCTGCTGACTTTTACTCCCCACATCTGGAAACATATCTGTACTTAACACTCCTTTCTTACTTTTATCGACTTTTGCGGGGTACAAAGGACGTCAAATCTGAACAGGCACATACAAGTAAGGTGTATTTTTTTTTTTTAAACTTTACGCCAAGCAAAAAAAGCTAATTTTGCTTTTTTGCTAGGCGTAAAAAAAGCTAATTTCGCTTTTTTTTGCTAAATTAACTTGCTCCCATTTTTATCAATTTTTTTTGCTAAATTAGCTTGTTCCCATTGCCTTGCTAACACTGTGAACTGCCTACCAAAAAACCTAAATTAGCTTTTTTGTTAGATTAGCTTTTTTGCTAGGCAGTTCACAGTGTTAGCAAGGCAATGGGAACAAGCTAATGCAAGCCAGCTCGTTTCATTAAAAACTAGCGAAACGGACCAATATTTTGTTCCTTTTTCTGGACTATGTAAATTTTTAAAAGCAGGAAACAATTTTGAGTGTTGTGAAGCTGCGTCAAGTCATCAAAATGGTAAAAGGGCTTCATCGCGCTGAATTTTTTTTCTTTTTTTTTTTTTTAAAGGCCAATGTTCCGATGTTTCGCCGAAAAAAATTCCAATAAATGATTAATTGGATGATTAATTTACAAAATATAATAAATAATACACTTCTTGTTTGGTCGCTTAGCTTAAGCTTTTGCCACTTGTGGAAGTTGCACAGTATGTCATGATGCGTAATTTTGTTGGTGATGTTTAGATTTTATGTTTAGACCTTGTTTTACTTTGTCCCTGGTTCAAGTCTCGTCGCCTCCACTTGTTCTTTACGTCAAACAATCAGCTCGGTCCTGCCACTCGTGCCTTGTACAGGTGTCCCTCGGCGTCTCGTCAATTTGTGTGTATTTAGTGCGCGGCTTTGATTCAGTTCATTGTTGCCATATGTCGCCTTGTCAAGTTGCCCATAGTCTTTTTTTCTTTGTTGATTTAGTGGTTTAAGTCGACCAAAAACTTTGGTTGCCTTCTTTGTTTTTCGAGATTATGTCTGCTCCCCTTGTTTCTCCCACTTCCCTGCATTTGGGTCCAATCAAGTCAAATTTGCATGCACTCAATTTGGTCACTCCCCCCCCCCCACCGCAAACAATTCGCCATTCAAAAAGCAAAAATGAAGCGAGCTGCACCTGCGAAGGCGAAGAACATGCCAGCAGGCCTCAGCAGATAGTCGCGGCCCTTCCGAAGGAGAAGATGACGCACAAGGTTCCCAGGATCATGAATAACAGACTGAAAATGGCGATGGCCGCCGCCGAGATGTTGTACTCTGGCAACAAAAAAAACAATGACAAGTCCTTGCGGCGGCTCAGCAACTGAATGTGGCTCGCATAATTGATTTACGCCACACTTAATTAGCCTGCAGCTGAAAACAAGCGCCGCTTCTGCAAAGCGGCCGTACTGTAATTCTATTTGCCTGACACATTTGAAACAACTACATGGTCACATTAAAACACGCACACACAATGTGGCCTCTTCCTCTGTGGAAATGTTCCTTGGAGCACTTTTAATACAGACATATGTACAGTGCCATGAAAAAATCTTTGCCCCCTTGCTGATTTCTGTGTTCTTTGCTTATTTAATAGATTTCAGTTCATCAAACCAATTTTAATATCACACAGAGACCCATCCATCCATCCATTTTCCGAACCGGGGTCGCGGGGGTGCCGGAATCCCAGCTAGTAGGCGGGGGACACCCTGAATGCAGCCATCGCAGGGCACACAGAGACGAACAACCATCCACTCACACTCATACCTAGATGCTTATTGTTAATGTTATTGGACACAGCACTGTGACACACACTGGACTAAACACAGAGACAACCCAAGGAAATACCAATTACTAGATGCTTACACTCCAAACCTACCTGTCCCTATGTGAAAAAGTAATTCCCCCCTGAACTTAATAATGGATTGTGCCACCCTGAGCAGCAATAACTGAAATCTAGCGTTTGCGATAATTGGTGAAGAGTCGTTCACATCACTGTGGAATAATTGTAGCCCACTCTTCTTCGCAGAATTGCTTGAACTCTGCCATATTTTGGAGGTTTTTCTAGCAAGAATCTCAGAATCTCAATTGTGTTTGTGTGTGTGCGCGTGTGCGCGCGCGTGCGTGCATGTGAATAACTGGCATTTTCCTTTGTAGTGAGATCTTTCTAGCCGTGTATGAGAGCTTTTCGCTAGTCTCCGTGAAACAATATCAGTATCATCGATATGTATGTGTGAGAGAGAGAACAGTTCACAGGTGTGTGTGAGCAAAAAAAAATAAAAAATCAGTTGTGGGAGAGCGTTGTGTATGTGCACAACAGAAATTTCAGTGTGTGAGATTAATTCTGTATCGTGCATGAGAATCTTTTTTAACTGTAAGTATATCATGAATGAGACCATTTCATTAGCGCCTCTGAGTGAACAAAAATTCACTTGTGTGAATGAGAGCATCTATGTGTCAGCACTGCAAACGAAAACAACAAACCGATTCTGAAATCGAGACAAACATCCACGACCGGCATCATCTCTTGAACTACATCCTTTCTGCGATCTTCTGTTGGATCTCCACGTAAAGGTGTACCTAATGTTGTGGCCTTTGAGTCTTGCAGTAAATTAAAGGGTGAATCGAAGTCTAGCCAGAGGCGACCAGGATATTACTGCAGGGATGTGCGGCATCACTTTCATTTTATTGTTCCTCATCCAGATGCCTGTATTTGCGAATGTGCTCTTACAAATATTTACAAGGAATACAGATACTGTACTCTCTCGCTCTGTCTCTCTCTCACTGTGTGTGTGTGCGCGTGTGTATGTGTGTATACTGTATATACAGTCAAACCTCGGTTTTCGAACGTCTCGGTTCTCCACCAATTCGGGTTTTTTTTATGCCTCGGATGACAAACAAATTTCGGTCCTCGAACAAACTGAGCGCACTTGAATGCACCGTTTGACTCCTCTCGCCTTCTTTACACGAGGAAGTGACACTTCCTCAGGTAGCAGACGTGTTCAGTAAACATTTTTATTTTAAAAAGAGCGTGGTTTCGGTTTTCGAACAATTTTGGTTTTCGAACAGCCTTCTGGAACGGATTATGGACGAAAACAGAGGTTTGATAAATATATATATATTTATATACACACATATATATATACACCGGTATACACACACACACACACATATATATATATATATATATATATATATATAAAAGGGGTGATGATGCAACTTTTACCCTTCTGGGTCTTGACTTCAAAAACCTCCGCTTCTTCTCCTGATGTGAAGTGTTTGAAGTAGGAGCAGTTCTTGGCTGCAAAAACAAAGACACTTGGTAAAAGGCCTTATCGCACAAGCAAAAATTGAACATCTCAAAAAACCTATAAAGACATTTTTGAAATCAGCGTCAAAATACTATATCATCTCTGATTCAAGTTTGCTGCTAACTAATATTTTATGAACTGTATTCTTTGTCGTTCTATACTTTCTTTTTTTTCATATGCTCCACTTTGTAGTACAGTATTTCAATACAAGCGGTTCATTGTCAAGCTCATGATCAGCCACCTTTAAAACACTGCCAAGCTGACAACTCGTTTTTTTTGGATTAGTCCTGCCTGCTCACATCTGATGTACCAACTGCTTGAATTCTCTCGACGTTCCTTATTCTCGTTCCATAGTCCGTTTTGTCTCATTCTGAGTTCTTCCTTTGATCATCGTCGGTGTTTATTGTAAAGTGCTATACGCCGCTTTGTCTTTTTTTTTTTCCCTTGCCGTTTGCAAGCGCTTTTGGTTTATTACATTTTCTCTTGGTTCATTGTTACCAGCGTCATTGTTTGTACTTTGTCGGTTTTGCTTTGTACTTTAATAATGTCCTTGGATCTATCTTGGTCTATTGGTGGACAATATTAGTGTGTGTGTGTGTGTGTGCGTGTGCGTGTGCGTGTGTGAGTTTGTGTGTATGCACCAGGCAACAGAGGAGCCGTTTGTTACTCCGGATGAGAAAGAATCACTAAAGAGGTTACCTAGCAACAGGCTGGCTGGTCCAATTCATCCACATGTTATGGCATAGCAAGGGGACTGTGGGCATGCGTTTGTGTGTGCGCGAGCATTTTACAGAAACCAAATAATCTTTGAGAGAGTGCAACAGCTGTATGAAAAGTCTGCCTGTACAAAGATAATGCTGAGTTTTGACGGAGCTGCAGTGCTTTCAGTCCATTAATGTCAAAGTTAGATTAATTAATTTATTTATTTTGTCTGGAATAAAAAAAATAAAAATGCACCGGGGCAGGCTAGACTTTGTTTTGGTCTTTTTCACAGGTACACACAAAAAAACAGTGTTTTGCGCCGTTGTGGGTGTGAGCACAGCTGCATTCTTATTCCCTTTGAAACACAGAGCACAGTGTGACGCTTTTAAAAAAAAATGTTTCGGTATGATCATAATGGGTTCAATGTGCGTTGCTGTCATATTTGCGAAAGATATACGGTAACGTCCAACACACATATCCGCGGAGCTCAAAATCTGTCTGCTTTCACCTTAATAAATCCCATTTAATCCCACCGGTCACATTTGTGAAGGACAACAGTGGTTTAATTTACAGGGCTCTAAAATTTTGTATGACTGATTTCTTAAAAGGGCTACCAATGACACCTGATTTTGACTTTTAAATATCTGGGAAAAAATTGGGGATAAAATGGGTTCATCGCATTCACAAAAATCACACGACACTGCGGGTGCCAATACAAATGAAAGGTAATAGCCGAATTGTCAGGGGTGCCTGGTGCATGTAAAAAAAAAAAAAAAACGGTTACAATACACTATTAATTTCACCAAACCGCTTCCCATCATTGTTGTGTATATTTTAGCTGGCGTACGTGCTGCGGAGAATGATAGTGTAGTGATGTCACGCCGCGTTGCTCTGGATGTGGCCCAGGTAAGACAAGCATCCTGCTCTCCCCCAATAGTCGAGGCAATTCGAATAATAAAACTCGGCAGATGGGCCGCGCTGTTGTTGTGAACACGTTGTTGGGGATAGCCTGGGGGATTTTGGGGCGAGAGTTATGGTCGCTGGGTGACATTTTCAGCCACTGTCCGTCGACAGATTGAGCTAACGTTGCTAACGTCGATTAGCGTGGAACCGATTCAGATTGCTTAACTCATTCATTCCCAAAGACGTTTTTAAACGTCTTTTCAGACTTGGTCCAGAATTGGCTGAATGAGTTTTAAGATGCCAAGGAGAGCCAGCGAGACCGTTGAGTAAAACACCAGTCTGATGTCATTTTATGCACACAGGTCGGAAAATAAAATCATCGTGAGACCCAAATTGACTCTAGCGGAGTCAATACTGAGAAAACCCCCAGCCCTCCCACCGGTTATACTGGCATGCCGCAGAGGAATCAAACCAACCAGTATCTAAAAATGATGTCATCTAAAGTGAAAATAGACCATTTATTTTTCATAAAGAAATCGCCGCCAGCGCAGCTGCGCCGTCGACAAATAAGGAGCCCTGCGTCTTCTGTCAGCCCAATCCACCCTGAGGGCTTCACAAGTAGTTATTAATAATGCCGGCCCATATAACGTCAACTTTATTAGCAATGGAACCATTTCTTTAATGTGTGAACAAACCATGTGGGAAAGACTCCATTATGTCCACGCTGGCTGACTTTGCCAATAATGCAATAAAGGTTGCGAGATTGCATCACTACGTCATCGTCGTGCCGACGCGCACGGCACTTGTCATCGAGCCTGTCCCATATGAAATGTGGCGTTCATTAAACGTACGCCGCAGTCGTTTAACGAGCCAAGGTGGAACCAATTGGACGGCATTCGGTCCCATCACTGACCTTGCAGTCCAACTAATTGAGACATTTTAGTTGCGGGGGGGGGGGGGGGAGAGGAAAGGATGGTAAAAGGTGTTGTGTTTCTACACCTGTCATTCAAAAGGAGTTTTGTTGTTGTTGCTGCAGTCTGTTACCCGTCTCACTGTCGTCAGCCGTCTTTGGTGTGGCTGGACTGCTTAATTCAATGTGAACGAGAGATCAAAGATAAACTGGGACACAACGGAGCGGAGCCTTCAGAGACTTTGTTCAGATCCTGCGGGTGCCTGCGGTCAGATGTGTGGCCATATAAAAATGCCTCTGGATGTTCTTTGCTGCATTCTATTCGGGTTAGACAGTGTAGCCTTGCGACACGAGTGACCCGACCCAAAGCGAAAAATGGGGCGAAAACTGTTTCATTTCTTTACATTGCATTCAACCCTTTCAGGGACAAACGGTTACTACAGTGGACAGCTTATCATGTTATCGGATTACAGGGAGCACGAAAGGGTTAATTGTCATGACTGCTGGAGCTGGATTGGTGTGACACTTTGAGGAAGCCTTAGCGCAGGGGTCGGCAACCCAAAATGTTGAAAGAGCCATATAGGACAAAAAACCCCCAAAAAACAAATATGTCTGGAGCCGCAAAAAAAATAAAAGCCTTCTATAAAATTTACAATGAAGGAAACACATGCTGTATGGATGTATGTAGGAGACTGGACGGTCTCAGAATTGTGTTATTCATTCCTTTGTTGTGTGTTCACAAACGCCCCCATAGAATTTATTTTTGTGATTTGGTTCATTATTTTCGCTTTTCTTAGTGTAACTGAAGTGATCATGAATTTCCTGTCTTTGAACGCCTCTCGAGTTGAACGAGAAGGGAGAAGGCATGGAGTCGGACGCAGACGTGTCTGTGTTTGTCGAGACTGTTAAAAGCATAAATAAAGTGTCCGTTTGAAAAAACCAACACCACAGATCTCCTTTTTCGGAGCTGCAACATGTATCTATATCCATTTGAGCTATATTAGCCTACTATCAAAATATTTTTCCATTTTCAAAAATTTTTTTATAAACTAGATGTCGCTAAAGAGCCGCATGCGGTTCTGGAGCCGCGTGTTGCCGACCCCCGCCTTAGCGATAGAGCACAGATCGAGGAGTGGCTGAAAATGGGGGTGAACCTAAGCCCTTTGACTCCGCCCTCAAACGACTCCCAATGACCCAAAATGCGCTCCTGAAACGGTTCCGGGTGAATGTTTTAGACGGTTAGCTACACCCCGTGAAAGTCACGTTCATTCCGAGTCACCCACGTGGACGCTGGAAATGTGGGTGATCCACACCAGTGCGACACGCCAAAATAATCTTATGAAAGAAACCGTGGTGCGTACTGGCTGGGCATTTCGGCGCTTTGACAGCAAATTGTGCCTCCATTGTTATCCAGTAAGACCATGCGGAGACCTTCAAAATGAACATACAAGACCCACTAAAAGCTCCCCTTGGACATTTGAACATCCTTCACTTTACTCACACCTCATCCCCAGCACACAAATCCATGCCCCCTGTCAATTCTCCCCACTCCTCACTACCCCGCAACTTGGATCTCCCAGGTGTGCTTTTAAATGGTGAGTTGGAGCGCTAAGGCACACTTTGTTAAGACACGTCCTGATGTCGAGGAGCAGGAGCCGGCAGACTGAAGTCAATGAAAGAAATCTGAAGACTGAAGCGGCCAGACATGCACTCACCCAGCCAAAGGCTAGATAATGCTACCCCCCCCCCACCCCCACCCCACCCCACCCCCAATCGAGCATTTGCTGATGGCGAGTTCGAGTTTGGCCCTCTGGGCAGATTTTCCCTGGCATTGTGCGATTGCCTGCTCGAGTAGTAGTTGTGTCTTTCGAAACACTGATTACCTGTCAGTGGAATGCGTTGAAATCAACTGTCAATGTGTCAATCAAGTACTGCCACGATGACCTGAAAAGTGGATTCGATTTTTGGTCTAGCTCCATCAACTTTCTTACGCATCCGCATCCATCCCTGTTTCAGCTACCACAGTCGGATTCTAATTCTGAGCCGGATGAAACGAACCCACCTGAGAATCGACCTCGACTCAGTTTGCAGCAGAGCGCTTTCCTCCCATTTACAAGAATCCATACTTGTCATTTGTCATTTTAATCAATTTCCGGCACATAGGCGTCGAAAGGAAATGCTAATGTCAAGGTGGACTTTCATTTTCTATTCTTCGTCCGCTTTGACCTTCAAGCTGCAGACACGAAAAGCTCATTTGCACCTTTCTTGCATTGGCATCCTCGACTCAAAACGACCTCCGTTCATTTATTTTCTACAGTCGCTCCGTCACACTACCGGTCAATGTCGAGGAGCAAATTGCGGGCCCGCACAGGATGGACCTAGCTAGATTCTTTCGGGGTCATCCTACCTCCGGGTAAGCCGATGGGGCCGCAGCCTTTGCCCTGTGGGTCCTCCTCCACCATGAAGATGTTTTTCTTGCATAGCCTCCAGAGGCCGAAATGAGCGGCCTGGCAGGTGGCGTTGAGCTTGTCCACGCGGGGGCTGAGGACAGCCCAGTGATCCGTCACCACGGCGGCGAGCATGGCCGACATGCCCACCACGATCACCACCGACGTGATCTTCACCTTGGTGGCCTGCTCCTCGAACATACCGAACATACAAGTCGCCGTTTGGCTCCGGTGGTTCTTCTCCGGTCCCGTTCCTCGACTGGCCTTCGTCTTTCTCGCCCTCTGCCTTGTGCCTGTCGCTTCGTACAAGGGAAAAAAAGGGGGGGACCTGAAAACGGCGTCCTACTTTCTACCTCTCCACTCTTGCTCTCCCTCACCGCTTTCTATTTGGTGAGTGGAAGCCGTGCACTAAATGATGAAGACGTACTTTTGGCACCTACTATAGGTGCAATCAAAAGTCAACTTCAGGTCATTTTTGTCCATTTTGACACATCAAGGGCCTCAAAAACAATGTTGTCATCTACAGTATGTAGAACATTCTCATATTCTTAGCGGCTACGGAAACTCATTTGCGTGTCAGGGGACCCCCGGAGGGGATATTTCCTTTATTAGTTGTCAGATGAGCTGATCCACTTACTCAGCCAATCAGGAGTCACCGTTTCAGAAGAGGGTCCCACTCGATGGCACGAGATGATCCACATTTAGAGCCATGTTAAAAACAACCCCCCCCCAAAAAAGTGTTTTTATAATCCTGCTTAGCAGTCCAGTGTAAAGCTTGTTTAACCAAGATTATTTTTTGGGCGTGTTCTGATGTGACTGATTATTTTCGCTTTTCTTAGTGTCAATGAAAGGATCATTAATTTCCGTTTTTCGGAGGCTGTCTTTGAACGCCTCTCGAGTCGAACGAGAAGAGACAAGGCACGGAGTCGGACTCAGACGTGTCTGTGTTTGTCAAGACTGTTAAAAGCATAAATAAAGTGTACGTTTTAAAAAACCAACACCACAGCTCTCCTTTTTCGGAGCTGTGACATGTATCTATTAGCCTATTAACAAAATCTTTTTCCATTTTCAAACATTTTTTATAAAGCTCCAAGGAGCCACTAGATGTCGCTAAAGAGCCGCTCTGGAGCCGTGTGTTGCCGACCCCTGTGCGAGGCTGTCCACTGTAGTGACCACTGTCCCTGAAAGGGTGAAGCTAAGCAAAGAGGTTATGATTTGGAATCCAGCCAGCATTTTCTGGAAAACGACATCTCGAATGTACAGCAACACAGCAGCTGATGAATCAACTGCACAACTGCTTTTCAGTTTTTGTCGTTTTTTTTTTTTGTGTAGAAGGGCACAAAGAGGGGCGGACTTACCATCAGGCGAACAAAACACATGCTTTCTATTCATGTATTGTCAAATGTCACTCACTGTTGCGCCCATGAGGCAACGAAAGGTGCCATCACCATGTAGCGAATGGTAATTGACGGTTTGCCGTAAGCTGCTTGGCATTATTTATTGCCAGTGACAGTAACAAATTGTGATCTCGCAAAATAACTGTAGTCAGATTACTTTACTTACTTTTCGAGTAACGCATTGGGGACAAAAGCCTCAGAAAATTGATCATTTTATCAAAAGTATTGAAATTAGAACAACTAGGGTTCTGTTGTCGCTGCTTTTCACTGGACTGTGGCAATGAAACCAAGCAGCAAAATGTAATATTCAAATCTCAAAGAAGAGCAGCGCACTGAAGTAAATAACTAATCTCACGGGCACAATGATCATCTTTTTCATCACCATGAAAGACTCGAGTGAATGGCCATTTTTTATTATTTTTTTAAAGTACTATGCCCCACTTTTGGGAGAACTCTTTTTCAACCCAAATATCACAACTGGGATTTTATACACACACACACACACGCACACGCACACGCACACGCACACACACACACACACACACACACACACACACACACACACACACACACACACACATACAACGCTCCGTCGTCAGCTGCAGATACATTAGTCATTCTTTGTTGAGGATAAAGAATGTAGTATGCCTGTGAGTGTTCTTATTTGCTTCACTGCTCATTGCTTCAAGGTGTTACAACTCTGTGATACTGATGCGATTGGTTTGTTCCGTCAATGGTGTTTTATATTGTTCCATAGCATAAAGCTAGACAGACGTATTGAAAAATACCCTTTGTGGCTGTTTTAAATTCCGTATTTTCCGTACTAAAAGGTGCACCTAAAAGCCATAACAGGAAGCAATGGTGTATGGTCAATACGGTAATATTTCGACCCCAAAATGGCTCCTTGCTCGAAACATGCTGACAACGCAGAGTTCAAACTTAAGGCGATCGGTTACGCAGTTGAACATGGAAATAGAGCAGCGGCAAGAGAGTTCAGCGTTAACGAGTCAATGTTAAAACTTACTGTTGGTTAAGTGAACTGTGTCGCTGCTTTATTAAAAATGTTTTGCTGACATCTGATCGTTCTGTTGGCGTTTCCTTGAGCGTAGCTCCATCTAGTGGATGCATTGTAGATTGTGTCTTATAATGCGGTGCGTCCAATATATAAAAAAATTACAAAATAGGCCATTCATTGAATGTGCGCCAAATAATCCAGTGCGCCTTTTAGTGTGGAAAATACAGTACACAGTTGCTTATTTTTTATCGTTTAATGTTTAGTTTGACAGTAAAGAGCGAGTGGCATTGAACAGCTTGAAGCCTTTTTTGAAGAACTTGTCACTTTCTGCCAAACGTGTGTTTGCTGTGGAGTGATTTGAGTTCACCGCCGTTGTAAAGTGCTCTTATCTCAAATTTTTGCTCTCAAGTCAAAGCAAAAATACGTGGCAACTTTTACTTACGCCAGTTTTATTTTTACCATTTGTGCTTCTGCTTCAGTACAACGTATGAGTACTTGTGATACCTGCTGCTGGATACCAACGTTTTAGTCGACAGCCCTCTCTCAGGAGTGGCTGCTGCGAGACCGGCAAGCCTGTTTTCTTCCATTTACACTTTGCAAGCGTAACACGCAGCCAGCCAGCGCTCGTGTATCCCAGCTGTGCTATTTGATTCGGACACGTCACACTATTTTCAAAAGCGAGTGTGCTGTGAAAGTGCTCTCTGTAAACACCATCACTAGCGAAGCCAAGCGGGAAATTGATCATCAGAGATAAATCAGCTGGCTTTTAAGGAGGAGGAAGCAGGCTGCAGAGAGGCGCTTGTTTCATTATCACCTTCCACCTGGATTGCGTTTGTGGTCAAAATGCTTTTGCTCCTTGGAACATCTAAGTGTGTTATAATGGTGTCTTTTGGCCCCGTGACCCTGTGAACTTTTTCATTTCAAGCACGGATCAACGTGCAACCACTGCGATGCAAAAAAAAAAAAAAATTGTCGGGAGTTGGGTGTAGCGTGGCTTACGGGGTTACAAATTTGGTACATGCGCCTTTGTAGAAACCCTCGTTCCACAAAAAAATGCAACACCGCAGAAGTGTTTTGCTTGTTGAACAGTTTTGGAAAAATGCTGATGTCATTAAGAGCCCTGGCCCTTTTCAGAGTGAATTTGAAATCTAATTGGTTAAAGAAACATTCGCATTAAATATAGTTGAACATTTTTGGGCCAGCAATACCCCCCTCCGCGGCGCGCGGTTTCTTTTCAAAACTGAATTTTGAAAAGAAACTTGCAGGGCAAGGTGTTACTGAATTTGAATTTTGCTTGTAAATGTGGATGAGTGCTTTGGATCGCGCTTAGGCCCGCAGAAAAGCCCTTCCTGTCCTTAACCAACCACCACAGCTTTTGGCCTTGTGACCCTTTCCAACTCTTGTCATTCTGAGCACGACCGGGAAGCAAAGTCGACATCAACGTGGTCTCCAGGCAACAAGGCCACCATGGCGACGCATCCCCGCCAATCAAGTGCAAAAGCGGCCCTGACTCCCCCACCCCCCCAGCCCCTCCCATATGACTGAAGTGACGAAAACGAACATCCATGATTGGTGCCACTAAACTGCACCGTGATTAACTGCCAGCCACCGTGTGAAGATTTTTTTTTTTTTTTTAATACGGGGATTGAAAACCATTTTTAATTGTCGGCTAATTTTACCTGTAGTGGAATAGATTGCTCAGCCTTCAGAGGCGATTCATTTACAAATGACAGGCAACATTTCTCCAGCTAAATTAGATGAGTGGCCCTCGGGCCACTCCCCATAGATGGATGCTCGTCTCTGCAACACGAATCACGCCGCTTGTTTGTTTTGGCGGCGTCCACACCCGTTTGACCTGGTTGGCTCCATCAATCTCCTTTGGAGTGGCGAGCGCTGTGTGTTAATGAGCCCCGCATTCAACAAACATGAAACTAAGTGTGAAGGCGGTGGCAAGATGGGGAAACCACGACACTGCTTTACTCAATAACTCAATGTATAAAAATGGGAAGGGAAGTTTCATCGCTTCGTACGTACGGTGCCGATCGTCGGCGGAGGGACGATCAATGTCTATATACATTCGTCGTCATCTGGATGGCCCTTTTCAAATACAGTGAAACTCCTCTACAACGAAATCTACATGGGTGAAAATACCCCCTAGTGTGAAAAAATCTTAATGCATTAACATCATTCCCACTTTCCTGTTTCAAATTTGCTACAGTGAAAAAACCCCTGTTGTGAAAAATGTCTTGCTGCAAACATGATTTCGTTGTAGAGGAGTTTCACTTTACAGTGATCCCTTGCTATTTTGCGGTTCGTTTATCGCAGCTTCAGTACATATTCATTAAAAAAAAAATACAATTCATATACATGTAGTACTGTATATGTTGCTCTATGTGACTCGCTGTTGTTTTGCTGACTTTCGCAGCTTCTCGCGGACCGTTTGCGGACTTGTTTTTTTATATGTTTACTGTATTTTGTTATTCATAAACTAACCTAACTTATACATGATTAAATCTATTAGTATACAGCATTAAGTCATGTTAATTACTTCAAAATTTACTTCTACATGCATGTATACCATTAAATTTGGCCTTATAAATATTATGTACATTCACCTATCTGGAGGGGGAGGGGTCAGTACTTTGCGGATTTTCGTTTATCGCGGGTCCTACAAAGGAATGAAAGCGAAGCCCCTCAGCAAATAAAAAGAAATGCTGTGAAATGCCAGCTGGGGATGGTGGCGTAAAATACAGATTGATAACACTGTTTTCAGAAAAAAACATTTTAAATAGAAGAACTTGTCAGTAACAGTGGCAACGTAAAATGGCTGCTATCTGGCTTCTATTTATACTCCACAAACACTTTATCACGGCAATCACAAAGCCGTGTTTAGTGGCGGTGTATAGAGCATACTATTGCCAAGATGATTATTCCACAATAAAAGTAAGCTATAAAATTACATCAGCGCACATTTAAGCTGTTTTTCCTCAAATGTACATGCTGTACTGAACATAGGAAAACAATCACGGACTAATTTTAGCAACTTTTGGCATCAACCGTTAACGTGACATTTTCCCACCAAATGATGCTCACGATTCTGTACAACTGGGTTTTTTTTCCACATTTATTTCTTTAAATTTCATTTGTAAACAGTATGCCACACCTTTACACCCCTCCTCCCTCCCACACATTGTAATAATAAAGAAGATACTCATGGCTTTCTCTGTCTTGAGATCAGCGGAATAGACAAATTTCAATTTCTATCAGACACAATCATTACAATCAAATATAAAATTAAAATAAATATATTAACATGAGGAAATCCAACAATGCCCTGGTCTTATATTTTTTTTAAGTCTTTGTAGGGCGTTAAAATACACACAGTTCAAAATACAAATTTGCGTATACGTTATTTTTAGAATCTTCGGTTGTCATATCAGTAACAGTTTTCTAATACTGTACAACATTTTTTTTCACAAATGTGGTTCTATGGCTTCATTGTCAGGTGGCCATTTTATGTCCTGTGCTTCAACATTTAAAGGCTGAGGGCATTTATTCCCTCCATTGGACAGAGTACACGGCATTGATCAAGAATTAAGGGATTAAAGGGGCACTTTTATGATATTAAATAATAAGACACATTTCCACAAATGACTCACTAAAATATATTTCAATGTCAAATATATTTCAGTTGGCCAGAGAGGGCAAAAGGGAGGTTTCCATTCGAGGTGCGTTTTTTTTCTTCTTTTTTTTAGGTGGCCAAAACCCGACGAAAGATCTTTCTTTTTTTTTTAAACAGTGATTTTATATCACCGGCGCGCCAAAAACGTACGAAAAGGAGCTCGAACGACTTCTTACATGATACTTCAAGGATGCACTTGTAAAAATCAACATCCGGAGCCTTCTGAGGTTTCGAAGACTCGAGTAGCGTTTGGAACACAGGGGACAGGCTGGTATGGGAAGCCCTTGGAGTACTGATTCCATTTCCTCCTCCTAGTATGCCCTTTTCTCTCACTAGTAAGACGAGGGCCCTGTAGAATAACCGTGTCTCACTCATAATGTTTTCCACTACTCTATATTTCTGAATACTCATAGGACATTTTCAGCATGGGACTTGAACAACGACATTTTGCCATTGAGAAAAAATAGTGCACTAGTTGACATCTGCATGCGACTGATTTGACAAGCGAACTGTATAATGCAAGTAGCACACAGTCGTCAACTAGTACACAGTTTTGCCTCATTACTAACGTGAGCTGGTCCTACTAGTGTGTCACTCGTCCTCGTACGACGTCTTTGTCCTTACTAGTACCGTATTGGCCCGAATATAAGACGGTATTTTTTGCATTTAAATAAGACTGAAAAAGTGGGGGTCGTCTTATATTGGGGGTCTAGACATTATACCCATTCACGACGCTAGATGGCGCCAGATATCATTGAAGCGAATGCTGAACTTGACTCCCCAGGCCAAAGTGAACCCCTGTCACGAAGAATAAAAATAAAAATAGCCGTTAGAAAGAAAAGAGAAGAACATAATAGAAGAGATAACAGAACATGGAGAAACGTAGCGACAATCTGTAGAAAAGTGGGTCGAAGATCGGCCAGGTTAACCGGCAGCTGAGGAGAAGTTATGGTGTAACCTTCAAGATGCTTTTTCTCTCAGATATATTGTTATAATCATTTGTTTCAGATGTACTGTAATTATTTTCTGTATAAAAATTAATTTGGTGTTCAAAAAGTCTTTTTTTCAAACTTGAGTCTTGAAAAAGACTCAGGGTCGTCTTATATTCAGGCCAATACGGTAAAACAATTTAGGGCACTAGTAGAATTTTTTCTTTTCTTGCTAGTAAAGTTTCTTCCACGACTGTATGACATTCCTGCACACTAATACAAGTAACTACATTTTATTAATGAAGAAAAAACTACTAGTAGGCATTTTGGTGCGACTAGAAGGGTCCAGGAGGCTGCCAGTGTGCGACATATGCCCAAGTTGAGCCTAGTAGAATTACTTGTACCCCACAGTAGTTTACTTTTGGGCACACAGTTCTACGAGTACACAAAATTGTTTCGCTAAAATCACACTACTACATACATGGATGGACATGATTTCTTTTAGCGCTTCAGTCTGTACTTTTTTACTTAAGTAAAGGAGTTGAATCAGCACTCCTTTTTTTTCCTCTTTGACACAAGTATCTTGACTTCTATGTTTAAGTATAGAGAATGGAATGTCGTTGGGGAACCGCAAGGTCGGCTTGTCCTCATTTGGCCGTCGTCCCCTCGCCGTGCCCCTCAAACGGGCGTGGTCCTGCGATTCACGCTGTCCTTTAAATCATTGGGGAAACAGTTATGCACCTGCAGGAAGTCGCCGGCCGCCTCGTGTTCGGGGCTGTACGCGTTGTCCGTCACGCTGTCGCGCGCCAGGGCGTACATGGACAGCTCGTCCAAGGGCCCGCCGGGAGACGTCCCCCCGACCCCCTTCAGGCCCCCTACGGGCGAGTTCTCCCGCGACGCCTCGCTGGAGTGCGAGCTGGCCCGAGACGTCCGTCGGCGGTAGCGGAAACTGGGGATGCGGGAATACGGGGACGAGGACGAGAGGGAGCGGATGAATTCGCGCCGCGCCTTCCAGCGCACTTCCTTGTTCTTCTCGATGTAGATGTTGATGGCCAGGACGGCCACCGTTTCGGCTACGATGAAGGACAGGGCGCCGAAGTAAAAGGACCAGCCATAGGAGTACGTGTACTTCTTGTCGTCGTCCCGTTTGTCGTTGGGGTCTCCCGCGTTGCTTGAGATGTAAACGATGATGCCAATGATGTTGCTCAGACCTGATGACGAAGCAGAAAGGGGCAGAAATCACATCAGTCGTGAGAAGGAACCAAGTACGAATACTTGATCGGTCTACTTCTACACTCCTCACAAAGTTCAAGATACAGTACTGGGCTTTGGGGTGAATTTTTCAAATCAAAATTTGAATAGCAGGTAAATGCTGTCGCCATAACATTGCAGATGTCGTGGTCTGGTCTCACATGATCTTTCCAGTGACAAAGCGAGATTTGCAGCCAAGGTGTACAAATTGTACAGTAGGCATTTCTCACACGTATCCTCTGACAAAAAGCCAAGTGTGGAGAGTCTCTGTCGCCAAAATGCTCACGTGTAATCAATTGTCTAAGGCAGGGGTGTCAAACTCGTTTTTGCCGCGGGCCACATTGTAGTTACGGTTTCCCTTGGAGGGCCGTTGTGAATTTTGGAAATAACTAGATTTCTAATCAGAAGTCAAGACCGTTATTGTGGATTACATATGACAATTTGAAACTTTGGTTCAGACTTTAGCAAGCATCATGGAACTTGACATGATTTATTTGCTTTCGCGGGCCACATCAAATGCTGTGGCGGGCCAGATTCGGCCCCCGGGCCTTGACTTTGACACCTGTGGTCTAAGGTATTGTTTCAGTTAATGAGACAGAAGAGTTGACAGCTTTAGCGTAAACGGCGTTGACTTTGCCAACATTAGCCTCAAGGCTAGATAGCGGTTAGCGTGGCATGAGTTAGCTAAAAAGCTACAAAGAAGATTACTTTTTTGTTTGTTTGTTTTTGCGTGAATGTACATTTAATATAATACCATGGCAACAACTGGCCGATTATGGACGGTGTATGACTGTCTTTACTCTGCTTTCCTCGATTTAAAATGAGTGCTAGTAAACGGTGAGATGAGACATTGTTCCTTCCACCTCTCTTGTTGCAGCCAAACACTGCGCAGTGATTCACCATTTGTTGAAATGGGCTCATCAAATTCCTTGATTCAAACTCTGAAAAGCCAACGGAATAAAACCATGCGTCGAGCATCAGCCTTACAAGAAAACGCAAATATATCCCTTGAGGTTTTGCTAGCCCTGCCATACAGCTTGTGGCCATTCTTCATTCCAAAACAACTGACAAACAGAAGGACGCTTCACCCTACCTGCGGCCACAAAAAGAATCCCGGCACTGAGGAGGATGTTGTTCGTCTTGCTGTAGACTCGGCCCGCTCCGACACATAAGCCGCCCAGCATGAGCAACACCGTGCTGAGGATGGGGAACACACTGGAAGCTCGTACGATACCTGTCACGCACACAAAATACAGCTTTTGCAAGTTGGATAAAGAACAATTTAGTTGCGTGATTTTTAAAAAAATTATTTGATTACAAATATATTTGCTGCTGACCATGCAAAATCTTAAGTGCACCATCTCATTTTGTACTTGAGGGTCCTCAATGTGAGGAGTTGCTAACAAAGAGACGGCTTGATATGAATCACTGGAGAATGGATGACATGATTTTTTTCTACTTTTGCCCACTTTTTTAAAAGGACATTTTGTCCAGTGTATTTTACATTTTATTCCTCACTTTGCTTACCGTCATTTATATGAGTTAAAAAAACATTTGTATTAGCTTTATCTTAAGAATTTTGAAAAAAAACATTTACATTTTGATGATATACCTTCAAATAAGTTTAAAGTAAGTTTAATAATCCATTATTAAAAATTGCTTTTAAAATAACTCAATTTTAGTTCTGTGTTTTATTTCAGTATGTGTTAGTATATGGTAGTATGTTAAGTAGGTACTCAGACACCTGTCACATAGTTGCGCAAAACACAGCAAAATAAAAAAATTTAAAGTGTTGAGCTGGCTGATCATATCATATGAGGACAAAAAAAATAAAAAAAATAAAGATCAACTAAATGTGTCTGTTTTTGAAAAATATAGATTCCTAAAGGTTCCTCCGCTTCTGGAACGAGCCATGACGATAACTTACGCAACAGGTATTCCGAGCTGTCCGTGTCGTAGTCGTTGTCGTCGGGGAAATGGTTGATTCTGAAACAGCTGCCTTGATTGATACCTGTCATGATCAAGACCAAAAAAAAAAAAAAATGAACAGAAAAGACTTTTAGCGTTCACTGAGAAGATATGACGTAACATAAGATAACCAAAACCTGTTTGTCTCATTAATGAATTGCGTTAAAGACATTTCACACTCAATGGACATTTGATTAGATAAGATAAGATAAGATAAGAAAACCTTTATTTGTCCCGCACTGGGGAAATTTGCAATCTTCAGCAGCAGAATTGAAGGGGGGGAGAAAGAAAAACAAAGTATTGCATGCACAAATAAATGCTCCAGAAGAAAAATAGAGCTGTACACAGTACAGAATGCAATATAAAAAATAAAAATATCACTAAAATATAGATATAAGCATATATGCAACTGCATGTATGCTTACATTACATTAGATACACCTCTAATGAGAACCGATACAAGAAAGAAATCTCTATCAAAATGTTGGTCAGTTAAGCAAACATGAGGCCTTCTCTGCTGACCAAATAATCAAGCGAGAGTGTTAATTTTTTTTTTTTTTTTAAAAGATAAGAAAAGAAAAAGCACGTTGTCTCAGAAGAAGCCATGGGGGTAGGCGGGGTTAATGGAGGTGCTGGAATAACGCTACCGGCTTCCGTGTAGCTGTGAATATCACCAACACTTGATTAAAGCTGCCTTAGCTTCTAATTTGCATAGAGCATTTCAATTGCTACTTCGACCAAGAAGGTCATGTTAGCATTTGTCTGCGTGCAGTTTTAGTATTGTCTCTGTCAGACAATTTTGGACAGAGCAGGCAGTTTTGGCCACAATACCTCAACAAAATTAGGACTGCCAGAGCTCAAGTCATTTCATGTTTACTTTTGTGATGATGTTTTGTTTCATTCTGGGTTTTCTTTCTGTAACTTTGAATTTAGATTTTTATTTTTGAGGAGGTTGGGGGGGGTGGGGGTTGGGAATTTAGTACAGTCAAACCTCGGTTTTCGGACGTTTCTCAGTTCTCGACCAATTCGGTTTTCGACCAAAAATGTCGATTTTTTTTATGCCTCGGACGACGAACAAATGTCAGTTCTTGAACAAACTGAGCGCACTTGAATGTACCATTTGCACTTCAATGCACCATTTGACTCCTCTCGCCTTCCTTACACGAGGAAGTGACGCTTCCTCGTGTTGCTTTCCATTGTGAGCAGACGTGTTCAGTAAACATGGTTTCGGTTTTCGAACAATTGCGGTTTTCGAACAGCCTTCTGGAACGGATTATGGACCAAAACCAAGGTTTGACTGTATCTTGATTTTTTTTTTTCCATGAACCTTGTACGCCTTTTTTTGTCAAAGGCATTTGCCTATGTAGTTATGGAAACAGCTTTTTTATTTAACCCTTTCAGGGACTGGATTTATTTTATGTTATGAACTAAACTTTAGTTGCAAAGTTTACAATCCTTGGAGTGGAAGCAAAATTTACACTCTCTGTGTATTGTACTGGTTCATTTTTTTGTCTCGAGGACAGGGTGTACTTTGTTGAAATCGGCAACTGTGTCTAAGACCAAATGAATCTGACCTGTGGGGTTCTCCAGGGAGTCAATCCTGGACACATGCTTCCGTTCGGTCAGCGAATTGGAATTTCATTGGTTTGGCAACCAGTTCAGGGTGTAACCCGCCCACTGCCCGAAGACGGCTGGGGTGGTTTGACTTACTTTACTTTTACTTAGTCCCAATTGGAACCAACTTTATTTTGTTGTGCTTTTGTATGAACTCATTACTTTTTATGTCCCCTAAGAGATGATGAACCTCACATTTGTTTGCATTTTTAGCAAACACAAAGTGCATCAAGTCCAAGGCAGGGTGAGATGCTTAGCAACCGTGTCACCGTTAAAATCTTTCAGGGGCTATTAAATAGGTCTGCGGCTTAATGGGGGACATCCAAATTAATTAGTGTCATATCACAAATGGAGCACAAGTTTCTATGTCTAGCCGCAGATGGAAAACGGGGCTGTGCTCTATTTTAAGATGTGATGTGAAAATGTGCACCTGCTGGAAGAGACGGGGGAAAAAACACATACATGGCTCACATCCTGGCTCATTAAATTGTTTTTCATTGGCCTCTGGTGTAGTCATGACTGAACCCATAAACTCAACGGAGCAGCAAGTGGACATTTTGTATTGGTCTCTGGGGTACTCGAGATTGACACCTACGACTGAAATCTGGAACAATCTGTAAGGATTGGACATTCACTTGTATGGACTTTGCTTGCCGGAACAGAAAAAGGCCTTCCCCAAATTGTTCCTACAAGTCGGAAGCATAGATCTGACAAATGAAAATCTAATATTGAAGTTGTAACAAAGTGCTAAGCGGCTTTGCAAAGCCTCCCGACGAAGCATCTCCGCCTCCTTTTCCTTGGCAAGTCTTGAAAAAGCTCATTTACACGACAGCGGGATGCTTCCGACATCTTTTATTTGTCAGCCGACAAACACGGCGCGTGGACATGACACTTGGGGCCACTGTAAGGGCCGCAAACCCATGCGGACACGTCCAAATCGGCGGCACGCGCCGGACACGTTGGCAGCAGCTGTGTTGCCGATTGCAACAGGATGCCGCTGACAGGAACGGTGTCATTATCTTGATCTGTCCACCCACATTATCAGTGGGGTACCAATGACCATATACTGTAGTATGTATGTACTATACAGTGTGTGTGTGTGTATATATACATATATATATATATACATATATATATGACTTTAGAAAGTGACTGTATGCCATTTAGATTTCATTATGCCATAATTTCACGGGTCAA
The DNA here is from genome assembly GCA_018466805.1 of Hippocampus abdominalis. Taxonomy (NCBI): domain Eukaryota; kingdom Metazoa; phylum Chordata; class Actinopteri; order Syngnathiformes; family Syngnathidae; genus Hippocampus; species Hippocampus abdominalis. The sequence continues at coordinate 11,572,879 of CM031709.1, forward strand.
TTCCAATATGCAAAAGAACGAATACCCGTAGATATGAGGTACACAAACAGTTTCATACACAGAACAAATTGCGTGGATTATAATTCATCATTATATCCTTAAGGATCACCTACAATAAAATTATATTTTGCACTTTCTGTACAAATATAACAGTAGCATAATTAGACGGGATAAATTACCGTATTTTCTGTACGATAAGGCGGTTCGCAGTGTAAGGCGCACCTTCAATGAATGGCCTGTTTTAAAACTGTTTTCATATGTAGGGCGCACCACATTAGAATAGAAGCTACAATAGTGGCTGCGGTTGCGTATGCATCCACTAGATGGAGCTACGATAAAGGGAATACAATACAATACAATACAGCTTTATTTACATAGAGCAGTCACAAGCGCTGCAGCCACAACAAAATGCTTCACATAACATTTAAAATACCACGTCCAAGATATCAGAATATTGATCCATATATAAGGCGCACCTAAAAGCATTAGCTTTTCTCAAAAGCCGACAGTGCGCCCCAAAATCCGATGCGCCTTATACATGGATCCTTATACTGTATGCTCCTTATATATGCTTTGACGTAGCTCCATCTTGTGGATGCATAACGCAACCTCACCCACTACGTAGCTTCTACTCTATGCGCCTTATAACGCGGTGCGCCTTATCTGTGAAAACCGTTTTAAAATTGGCCATTCAGTGAAGTGCGTCTTTTACAATGAAGAAAATGTTATTTTAAACGATGTACAGCAGACGCCGCTATAGCTGGCGAATCGGGACCAGGCCTGAATAGCGCAAATCAGCAAATAATTAACGCTGATTATAATGAATATTTTTCCCTTAAAAGAGACACTTGGGAATCTTATTTGTTAATGTTGTCGTCAAGAATGCCTGGTAGTAAAGTATGGGACAGGCAAGCAAATCTCTATCAGCACTTCACACTCCTTGAAACCGAAATTAAACCACACTGGAATCTCTGAATGAAGCCAGGTGTCTCTCAAATTCACCACTCGTTGCTCGTGTTTTACGGTTCAACAAGTGGTGAGTAGGTGAACAGGCACATGCACAAAAAGAGTGTCCACACAAAGGGAATCGCAAAAACCTAAATCTATCTTATCTGATTTATCCATCAAATGATCTCATCCACAAGCCAAGTGTTGGCGTCCATGAGAATCACGTGCCCTCAGTTGCTTGTCTTCACACTCACTTTGGCAAAGTGAGTGTGAAGAAGGCCTTAGTAGCGTAGCCTCCGTCGGGTGATATTGTTCCACCGACGCCTCGGGCTTTGGCTAACACGTTTACGGCAAACGGGAGCAGAAAACAAGCTGCTGGGAGGACGGTGCGAAGACCGGCTAGGGAGGCCCCAGCTGACTTTTACAGCCCGTCAAGAGATGAAGCGTTCGTCGCTGGGGCCGTGAATCAAATGACGATGTACTCAACATATCACAACACTCCGGTTTATGACTACAAAGGCATTGGAACAAGAGAAACATTTCATTGGGTATCTGTAATTCTTCATGTTGCAGGTTAGGATGAAGAAAAAGTTGGCAAAGAGATAAGTGATCCGTCCAATGAGATTTCAGCTACTGTGTTGCCACGTCAATGGAATCCTAACCCTTCGAGCAACTGATATTGAACACAAGTCAATGGCTAATATAACAATACGTATAGGCGTAAAGGATATTCTTTATCTTCCTTCAAGAAGGACTACCGTATTGGCCCGAATATAAGACGGCCCTGATTCTAAGACGACCCCCTCTTTTTCAAGACTCAAGTTTGAAAAAAGACTTTTTGAACACCAAATTAATTTTTATACAGAAAATAATTACAGTACATCTGAAACAAATTATTATAACAATATATTTAGAGAAAGAGCATGTTATTTTTGCCTCATTCAAATCTTAATATCTGAACATCTAAATATGTAAACTAAAGTGCAATCACATTCGTAAGTGAATGGCTTTTGGTTTTTTTAAATGTAAATGACATCATAACTTCTCCTCAGCTGCCGGTTAACCTGGCTGATCATCGACCCACTTTTCTCCAGATTGTCGCTACATTTCTCCATTTTCTGTTATCGCTTCTATTATTTTCTTCTACTTTCTTTCGTACCGCTATTTTTTATTTTTCTTCTTCGTGCTACCTATATTTTTATTTTTCTTCTTCGTGACAGGGGTTCACTTTGGCCTGGGGAGTCAAGTTCAGCATGATATTGATCTTTGATAATGATATTTGGCGCCATCTAGCGTCATGAATGGGTTTAATGTCTAGACCCCGAATATAAGAAGACCCCCACTTTTCTTATTTCAATGCAAAAAACACCGTCTTATATTCGGGCCAATACAGTAATATTGCCGCAACGCAAAGGAGCTGTCTCAATGTACATTGAACCGAAGCAAAAAATGCACCAAAAACGGTTGAATTATTTTTAATCCGATTTAATTGACCGTTTGTTTTTTTTATAAAATACAATTTTATAGAGTGCTAGTATTGTTATTTAAATAAAACCCTTTACAATCATTTTTTATGGTTTTCAGTTTGGAACCTGGTGGGGGGGATTTATTTTGTTTCTCGAAGTCTCTGTGTAATTGGCAGCTCACTGTATGCAAATGCTGTGCCCTAATTAAGTAGTAAAGGAAGACAGGGTGAGTCCGACGAAGTCTGCTGACTAATTAGCGCCCACCCGTGACTTCTTAGTTATGCTCAAATGACACAATGGCATGACAATGGCTCCAATCATCGCACCCCGAAGCCACCTTCACCTACACACCCACCAGGCCAGAAAACGTGCGCAAATTATACCGCCTTCTCACTCCAAACACATCCGCTCCATCACAGCTCGACACGGCGTGGGATGTTTATTGTAAACTGCTAATTGCTTGATTCATTCCATTACTCCTCCGTCGCCAAGTGGCCTTTATTTACTGCAGCGGCACACATTACGGTAAGCCTCGACCTGACAGCAATGCGCTGAAAGGAAGTAAGGTCGAGGACACATTTGGCCTCAGCGTGGGTTCATTGGCAGTAAAACGCTGTTAAGTAACGCAGGATACTTTGTAAAGCAAAACAAGCTCATCATTGGCTCAGTTTCGTGGCGAAATGTCACAACGCAGCAGGCCCGCGGCCGACGAGGTGACGCTTGTTGAACAGGGCTACCGAGACACAGGATGCGCAAGAGTGACAATGAGCCGGGGTTAACGTGTCCGTCTTCACGCTGACACGCTTTTATCATGCATCCTGTATGTTCCCAAAATATCTTCAGGGGAAAGTGTCTTGAGCAGCTTTTCTCAAAGTTTTGACATCAACTACTGCCTCAAACAAATTCTGAGCGCGCCAACTATCACTGTCATGGCCATCATAAAACATGCACAGTTTGAACATTAAAACTATCGTTAAATAGATGAAAACTGGGTGAGGGGGGGTGATTATTCCATTAAATGTATTTTACATAAGTTAAATAAAATAAATTTACACACTCCCCGCCCAAAAAAGGAAATCGGGGATTAAACACTGCAAATGTCGTTGACACGTTCATTCAAATACTGTATATATATATATATATATATATATATATATTTATAATATGTGTGTGTGTGTGTGTGTGTGTGTGTGTATGTACATTAGTGTGTGATTCATTATTGTTATTGCTATCCTTAAGTTGATGATGATGGTGCTGATTATTATTATTGTTGTTGTTAATGTTTTACAAAGTACCACCCACTGACTGCTGAGTCAGCGCTTCTCTTATTTTCCCCTCATTTAACGATAATTCATCGCATATATTTCATGATGTGAGCGAATCCATCCCATCGACCTCCTCAATGGGAGGTGACAAATCCAGTGACGGCCGGAAGGAAGGAAGGAAGGGAGGAAGGAAGGAAGGAAGGAAGGAAGGAAGTAGGGAAGGCTGGTCAATGAAAGAGCGTCTGTCTGCGTCCAATCTCAAGTGAGACGTCAAACACAAGCGCACTTCCGTTTTCTCACAACACAAAGGTGTCAAAGTAGCGTCACCACGCCATAGCACATTTTTTAAATATTTATTTTTACTTTTGTGCTCGGACATGACTTGTCTCCGAGTTATCTATTTTTAAAGCAGCGGGCATGTTTCCATAGCGATTACAGGGGCGTTGCTAAGCAACAGCATCACGGAAGACGTGAATGAAAGTCGACGATCAGTGGGCACTTTGCTCAGAGTGAATGGACACGCCACTTTTTTTTTTTTTTAATGTGTCTACTTTGGCTGCTATTGTGTGCACCAAGTTTTCCACAAGGCGATTTCACAGCCAGGAAGCAATCTGTTTCTTTCCGTTCCAGTTGTTACTCTATCGCAGATTAAAGTTTTCAGAGCAACCGGTCTCTCCCAATCATACATTCTATGTATCGTATACACAGGCTGTTGTCTTCCCTTCATCTTAAATAGAATCAAATATACCAAAAAGCCGGAAAAAATGATGAGCTTCTCACTGCTACAAGACAAACTACACGATTATGCCACGAGTCTTTTGACAAGAAATGTCGAACAGCTTCCACTTGTTCAGGTGCAAAGCTTTTGAGGGGTGAGTGTATCAAACAAGTCAATTTCAGGTGTCATCTGGCATTTTGGCCGTAACAACATTTGTTTCGTTTGGCAAAAGCAGCATATAATAACGCTAAACATTTCAGTAATATAAGACGAATTATTCTCGTGTGTTGTGCGTCTTTTAATAAGAAGTCTGCAGGACCTAGATGGGATTGTTGGTCAGCTTTTTATAGGGTGAGTGTATAAAACAGATAAATTCCAGGTGTAATCTGGTGTTTTCCCCATAAAAGCCTATTTTTAAGGGCATCTGGGTAGATTTTAGGCCAGATGAATGAATGCAGTGTGTTGGGCGTCTTTTAAGACCTACACACAAGCAGTGGTGTGGAGCCTTTCAGGCGCGAAAGGATACAACTTTTCTCCCCTTAAAATCCATCTGACTTGAATCGCATCCTGGTAAAATTTCCACCAAAAATAGCACAAATCAAAGATGAACTACTCATTGCCATCAGATGAACTATTTGAATCTGTCATCGTTTTTTTCATAAGAAACTGATAAGACCTAAAAAAGCTTTGGTGGGAAGCCTTTGAGGGGTGAGTGTATAAAAATTGCAGTTGCAGTCTGGCATTTTGTAGTCAGGCAGCATCACTGCGTTTTTTTTCCCTATCTATCATGCCTTTTCTCATTAGGATCCCAGCTGACACATCACTCACAACTACGGACAATTTAGAGTCTCCTATGAATCTAACATCAGATAAGAAAGATAAGAAAACCTTTATTTGTCCCACAATGAAGAAATGTGCAATCTATAGCAGCAAAATTGAAGGAGGGAGGGGGATGGGGGGGGGGGGGTATAAAAGAAAAAACAAAGTATTGCATGCCCAAAATAACGTTTAAGAAAAATGAACTGTACACAGTGCAGAATACAATATAAATATATAATATATATATAAATATAGATACAAGCATATACGCAACTGCAACATGCATGCATTTGCAATGAGGGAGGAAACCAACCAGAGTGCCAGAGAAAACCAAAGCAAGCGCAAGGAGAACGTGCAATCGCCACTCAGGAAAGCCGGAACCCGTATTCGAACCTTCAACCTCAGAACACTGAGCCGCATATGCCAACCGTAATCATATCACCTCTCGATAATCTGACACGTGAAAACCAGCTCTAAAATGCGCCCATGAAGGTACTGTGGTCTAAAAAGAGTCATTTATTGTTTCCAAGCTATGACAGTCAAGTGACCAGGGTGCAAAAGCTGTGTCGAGGAGGGGTCGCACCCCACTGACGACCCACTGAACCCCTGATGGGGAAACAACGTACATAAGAGAAAGTAGCTGACATAAAAATGGCAAACAGGCTTTTTGACGTTCAAAGCGCTCTAACAACGCCTCCTCGTTATCAGGAGCAACTGGCGGTTGCTCAAAAACACTTCGGCAGGGTCACAAGGGCTTAAGCTCGAACCCAGAACCTTTTGATGTGAAGATGCCCACTTTTACCACTTGAGCATCCCCCCCCCCACCACCAAAAGCGCAATAAACACATTTTGCGTGCGTAAAAAGTGAGTCGGAGGACCCCAAGTGTCACGAGGTTCCATCCGGACTCACCCTCAATACAGCAGATCCTCCAGAGTCCCGAGTGCGTGAGGTCCCCCTTCCTGCTCCTGGGCGGCGGCTGGGACTCGTCGGCGCTGGCGTTGGTTGCGTTGCAAATATACGCCCGCGAGTAGAGCCAGTAGTCCGTGCCGATGGCGATGCTCATGAGGCTGAAGGCGGCGAAAGCCCCCACGGTGGCCAGCAGCGTCTGCACCCCGCGCTCAAACCAAGCCATGCTTCCGCATGCTACACGCGAAAAACACCCGACGGTATATTCGGTAGACGACACAGTCCGGACGCCGACACCGGGGCGCGCGCGCGCGCACTAAACGCGTCAATGCGCGGGGGCCATGCGCCTACTTGTTGAGGAGCGCGCTCACTTTTTTTTTTTTTTTTTTTTGCAATAGTGGCCGAAGATCACGAAAGCAACGTAGAAATGATCCCAAGATAGGCTGCCACGAAGCATTCATGAGTCAAGACAGTCCACCTAAAAATCTGGCAGCCCCATCTCATTTGTCGAAAATAATCCCCTCGGAGTTGAGCGCGTCAATATCTTTTAAAGGAGACACCACCCTCATCGAAATGCAACCAATGGAGGACAGCTACTTGATAAACTTGACATCCGCAGTATTGTCATTAAAGAAAATACTCTGGTAGTACAGTAATCCCTCGTTTATTGCCGGGATTACGTTCCAAAAAGTACCAGTGATAAGTGAAATCCGTGAAGTAGTGAACATTATTTTTTTTTTACAGTTCTTATACAATACTTAACTATATATACAATGAAATCAAAGACCAAAACCTGTTTTCAGGCCCAATTACAAAAAAAAAACCCAAACGTTTTCAACAACTAACTATAATAGTTTTTGGAAATGCTGTACTGTCGACACGCGGCGCCGCCGACACGTTCTGATTTAAAGGGTTAAAAGCATTTTTTAAAAAAAAACTGCACTAAAAAAATCTGTGAAACAGCGAAGCCGCAGAAAGTGAACCGCGTTAGAGCGAGGGATCACTGTACTAAAAAAAAAAACCCCAACAGACTGGAATGTACCCAACAGTAAAAGTGAATGTTTACTGTCAGTTAATACTTGCTATGATAATTTGGAGGTGGCACGGCTTAGTAGAGTGGTTGTCTCCCCATTCAGAGGTTGGGGGTTCAATCCCCTAGCCATTGTGACCTTGTTGAAGTGTCTTTGAGCAAGATACCGAACCCCCAGCTGCTCCTGATGCTGAGTCATGAGTCGTAAATGAGGAAACAGTGCAAAGCGCTTTGAGTACCAAAGGTGGAAAAGCACTATTTGAATGACAGCCGGGCGGCTCGGTGGGCGACTGGTTAGCGCGTCTGCCTCACAGTGCAGAGGTGCAGTGTTCGATTCTGGCTCTGGCCTCCCTGTGTGGAGTTTGCATGTCCTCCCCATGCCTGCGTGGGTTTTCTGCGGGCACTCCAGTTTCCCCCCGCATTCCAAAAACATGCATGGCAGGTTAATGGAACACTCTAAATCGTCGCGAGGTGTGAATGTGAGCAAGGATGATTGTTCGTCTCTGTGTGCTATGCGATTGGTTGGCAACCAGTTCAGGGTGTCCCTTGCCTACTGCCCGAAGACAGCTGGGATAGGCTCCAGCAACCTCCGCGGCCCTTGTGAGCATAAGCAGTGTTAGAGTTCAAATATAAAAGTGGTTTAAAAATAATATACATTTTACTTTTGAGGAATAAAAACAGTCCTACTTAACTACAATGTTTTACTGTTAATCATGGAACCGGGGGAGCTAATTATGTGTAAAATGTTTTAGAACCACTGTTCATAATTGACCTGCTTATTCACTTTTTAGTGATATTTTTTGGATGGTGTGTGAGATTTTTCTCATGAAAAATATAACTTGGCTCAATAAAGGTTGGGAAACACAGAATTTAAGTAAACCTCTTAACTTTTAATAGTATAGTTGCTATACTTGTTTGTAACTAACTCTCATAATATCAATGAAAAAATCTACATGTGCTTTTTTTAAATTGTTGTCTCAAATTATTCTTCAAAAGACTCAAAAATGACTTCAACCGAAATCAAAACATTAATGTTGCAGTACTTTACATTTTCCAAGGGGCGGCGCTAGCTTGCCGTTGTGGTGGTGGAAAAAGGGAAGTTAGATCGCATGCGCATTGCCGACTTGGCGGCTCGAGTCACGTGACTACCTCCTCTGCGCATGCGCAGCACCGCTGCAAGACGCCATTGGTGGACCGCATTTTGTTGTCCACTCCTGCCTGGTTCCGTCTAAACAAAGACCTGCCCCCTTTTTTTTTTCCTCCATGAGGATTTCTCCGCCGCCCGTCGTTACTTTTACGTGTAATCACGATTACTAAATCGGATTACGACACATTTATCGCTTTTTAAGTGCTTTTGGCGCTCACACGCGGCTTCCCAAATGGACACGGAGTTCAATGAAGGCTGTGGCGAGACCAAATCGGCCATCCATTCTTGGCGTTATCGCCACCATTTCACGTACAAGGCAGATCAAGGAAAAAATATCATCGTGCAATGTAATCTGTGTCTGCCGAGGGTAAACCTGCTGTCCACGTCCAAGACGTCCACGTCCAACCTAAAGAAGCATTTGGACGTAAGTTGCGAGTCCGTCATGAACTTTGGAACCGTCGCTTTTAGTCGTCGCCAGGTTGATGTTCGAAAACCAAACAGTGTTCATTGAATCATCACGACGGTGTTGTTGCTTGCTAACTACCGGCCGTGGGCGGTCAGGATCAACAAGGCCTCCTACTCGACTGGCCTGAACACTGGCAACAACCTCACCGATATTTACAGTCTCTTTCTAATATTTACATCCATCCACCCACTTTCAACACCGATTATCCTGAACTGGGTTGCGAGCAGCCTATCTCAGCTGATTTCGGGCGGAAGGCACACTACACCATGAACTGGTCGCCAGTCAGTCGCAGGGCACATGTAGAGACAAACGACCATTCACACCCACATCCACACCGTCACTGAATGGGAACCAATCCCACGGTGCCCGCACAAAAGTCCGGCGAGTGTACCACAACACCAGTAGTGGCTCTTTCTAATATTTGTCCCATTTAATTATGTGAATGAGTGTTCATGTCGGATTTATCCAATCAAGCTGCAGCCTCTAAATCACTGGTGTCAAACTCAAGGCCCGGGGGCCAGATCTGGCCCGCCACATCATTTTATGCGGCCCGCGAAAGCAAATCAAACATGGCAACTTCCATTATGCTTGCTAAAATCTTGACCAAAATGTCAAATTCTCATATGTAATGAATAAGGGACAATACATTCTAAGCATTTTATTGTTACCAAACCCCTCATTGGAGTGACTTAAACAATAGTTGAATAAACCATCATTCTTGACTTATTGATCGGGTTTCACAGTCATAACAGCCCTCTCAAGAGAAGCGGTAACTACAACGTGGCCCTCGACAAAATTGAGTTTGACATCCCTGCTCTAAGTGTTAGCATGTAAAATTGTTAATATTTCCTTGGCCTTAGTAGTCAGTAGTGCTGGCCATCATACTTTCAAATAAATTAGCAATTGGACTGTTTCTGTAATCAATCAGATGATGAAGTCAACATTTGCCATCCTCTGATTGGTTGAGCAAACTAGGTCCAGCCAATTAGCGCTGGGTGATTATGGACACAATTTTACATTGCAATGTCCGTTAATTTAGATCCTGATAACGATACACATCCCCGATTAAGTACAGTCAAACCTCGGTTTTCGAACGTCTCGGTTCTCGTCCAATTCGGTTTTCGACCAAAAATTTCGAGTTTTTTATGCCTCGGATGACGAACAAATTTCGGTTCTCGAACAAGCTGAGCGCACTTGAATGCACCATTTGACTCCTCTCGCCTTCTTTACACGAGGAAGTGACGATTCCTCGTGTTGCTTTCCATTGTGGGCAGACGTGTTCAGTAAACATTTTTATTTTAAAAAGAGCGTGGTTTCGAACAATTTCGGTTTTCGAACAGCCTTCTGGAACGGATTATGGACGAAAACCGAGGTTTGACTGTACTACTTTTTTTTGCCATAAAATACTTTATATAGGAAAGACTTAATATCGAGTGAATTATAGAGTCCGGGACTCAGGATCAGACAAAACAACCCAGGGAATTTAGGCACATTACCAAGTGGAGGAAAGACTTAACAGGATGTCCTTAGTAGCAAAGAGGGACATCTAAAATAATCATACAAACGACGTAGGTTTATACCATACGATAGTCAAACAACATCTGCAGACCCCGCCCACCCTAAAAAATTTCTTGTGAAGGCCAAATTGCAAACACACAGAGGTGGACTTTTTTTTTTTTTTTTTTGCATAGTATGATAAGGCACGCCCTCAAGCTTCCAAACATGATGTCTTTCAGAGAACACATCTAGGATGCGATGCCAGGCCCGATGCGAAGCGAGGGAGGAAGAAGGAGGAGTACAACGGCGAGGAAAGTAGCCACTGTCAACTCAAAAAGATCAAAGCGGAAATCCTCTCCAAATGCATGACCCAAGAGAAGATCGACGAGCTCATCTTCAACTACATCGTGGAGGACTGTCAGCCCTTTCATGTGCTGGAACAGCCCGGCTTCAAGAAGCTGATCACGGGCTTAACCGAGGGTCTCCATCCCATGGACAGGGTCACCTTATTCTCCAAGGTGGACCTCAGTTTCTCGAGGATGCGCGAGGAGCTGATGGCCAAGCTGGCCGCCGTCCAGTACGTGTGCACCACGGCCGACTTGTGGACCGTCGGCGGCGGCAGCTTCTTCGGCATGACGTGCCACTGGATCGACGGCAACTCGCTGGAGCGTAAATCGGCGGCTCTGGGTTTCGCCCGGATGCAGGGCCGGCTCACGTACGACTCGGTGGCCGGGAGGATCCACGACATCCACGTGGCGTACGGTATCGAAAGCAAAGTCCAGACCACCGTCACCGACAACGCCAGCCCGTTCGTCAACGTCTTCAAAGAGTTTGCGCTGGACGGCGCGGATTGCAACGACGACCTCGGGGTTTTTGAAAACGTCTGCGCCGTGCTGGAGGGCGAGCCGGAGCAGGACATGCTCCTGTTCCTGCCCACCATCCAGCGGTGCGCCTCGCACACGTTAGAGCGGATCGTCACGGAGGACTTTTGGCGAGCTGTGTCCCAGGGACCCATGTGCCAGCTTTATTACAGCACAATGTCCAAGGTCTACTCCATTTGGACCAAATGCCACCACCTCCAGGTCGGCATGGAAGCGGCGGAGGAGATCCGGAAGATGGCCTTGTTCGTCCCGGCCGTCATCCGCTGGAACGTGGAGTACTGCGCCCTGCAGAAGATCATCTCCCTCACGGAACGGGAGCTGACGGAGCTTTCGGCCCGCCTGGATGTGGCGCGCCTGCAGCCCGAGGAGATGGACTTCCTCAAAGAATACGTCACCGTGTTCCACCCGCTGGCTTTCGCGCTGGAGCTTCTCCAAGCCGAGCAGAAATGCTACCTGGGCCTGGTCATCCCCACCGTGCTGAGTCTGAAGAACAAGCTGAACGAGCACAAGGATTCGGCCAAGTACTTTGGCGACGTCATCGTCGCCATGGTGAGCGCCATCGACGCGCGCTTCGGCGAGTTGTTCGCCAGCGACGAGGCCAAGTTTGCCACGGCCACCACGCCGCAGTTCCGCCTGTGGTGGCTGGCCGCCTCCGAGCGGGAGGAGATGTGCTCCCTCCTGGCCACCGAGGCCTCCCAGGTGGACCCCTGCGACGTGATCGAGATCGACACCAGCCAAAACGTCCCCACCATCAAATCCGAAGACGACTTTTTCAGTTACGGGTCGGCCAAGCTGACGACTCACGTCCAGGAGCGCGGAGTCACCGAGGAGATCCGCAAGTACGTGGAAGGAACGGGCAAGAGCCTGGAGTGCTTGCAGGACTTCCCCAGGGTGAAGCAGTTGTTCCTCAAGTACAACACCACCTTGCCGTCCACGGCGCCCATCCAGAGGCTCTTCAGCGAGAAAGGCAACTTGGCCACCTCGCAACGAAACTTTCTGACGGACGACTACTTTGAACGCATTCAACTGCTGAGATACAACGTCAACGTGTGCGCCGTGCTCAACAGCTGAGCGCGCTTGACCGCTTTCAAAAGAACCCGACGCACGGTACTTCCTCAAGTAGTGGCCGTTTGTTCACTCAAATAAGAATAGAGTCATCGGTTCCAACACATTTTTGGAATATATTAACTCACGATTATTTCAATGATTGATCATACTATCTGTTTTTTGTGTGTGTGGGGGGGGGGGGGATTAATTAATGATCTCCGGAAAAAAAATACATATTTTTAATTTCCAGCTCTTTGTTCAAAAACAGGCGGCCAAGTGGTCCAGTGGTTAGCGCGTCGACCTCACAGTGCACAGGTCGTGGGTTCAATTCCAGCTGCGGCCTCCCTGTGTGGAGTTTGCATGTTCTCCGGGTGCCTGTGTGGGTTTTCTGCGGGTACTCCGGTTTCCTCCCACATTTCAAAAACATGCATAGCAGGCGGATTGAACACTCAAATTTGTCCCTAGGTGTGAGTGCGGATGGTTGTTTGTCTCAGTGTTCACTGCGATTGGCTGGCAACCAGTTCAGGGTGTCCCCCGCCTACTGCCCGAAGGCAGCTAGGATAGGCTCCAGCACCCCCCGCAACCCTTGTGAGGAATAAGCCGATGGGAAAATGAATGAATGAATGTTCAAAAACAGGATATCACAGTACAGTCAAACCTCGGTTTTCGAACCTCTCTCTTCTCGACCAAATCAGTTTTAGACCAAAAATTTCGTTTTTTATGCCTCGGTTTACGACTGAAATCGGTTCTCGACCAAACTGAGCGCACTTGAAGGCGCCACTTGACTCCTCTCGCCTTCCTTACACGAGGAAGTGACGCTTACTCGTGTAGCGTTCCATTGTGAGCAGACGTGATCAATAAAGATTTTTATTTTTTTTAAAGAGCGTGGTTTCGGTTTTCGAACGGCCTTCTGGAACGGATTATGGTCGACAACCGAGGTATGACTGTATTTCAAATTGCCAGTGTCGAAAATGCACATGGACAAATTGATGATCTTTCAATTGTAAGTTGAATTGGTAACACCTCAGGTGAAAATATTGATTGTTGTTTATCAAAGTAAAAAAATGTCGGTCTGCTTTCATTGAGGACTACAGAAATCAGAGATCATTTATTGTTGAGAGGCAGCAATTGTGTTGATTTGGACAATTTTGAGTTAAAACAAGCTCACTATTAAATACTGTAATTGTTGATCACACTGAGTAATTCCATCTAATCTGATCAACAGATTTCATTCAAATGCCCTCATTTTTTTTTTTTTACCATAAAGCACGACGACATTATGGAGTGATGGCGTCTGCAAGCGTCTGCACGTCTGGAATACGGCATACGGGCAAGGCGCGGGAAGAGAGGCGACCACTATCTTGAGGAAAGTTTGGTAATCCCCAATAAATGTCAAATCTGATTCATGCCTTTTCTAATCATCCCTTCCTTTCATCCCTAAGGAAATATTTGTTGGTACTGATTGACAATCAACCGGATGATGAAAACACAACAGTGTGATTCGAATTTCCCCCGTTGCAATATGGTCATTTTCTTGCTCGTTTTGATATTTTTTTTTTTTCTACGGCTGTTGAATGTCATGTGTATGTTTTATAAAAATACTGTATGAGATGTAAAAAGCTATTTTGTGTACTTTCTTTGCCCATTGAACCCTTGATTTTGAGAACAAAGACATGCGCTGAGTAGATCAGCAGATACCAAGTCACATTTTTCATGCTTTGTGTGAGGTAAACAAACGGCGGTATTCCCGTACGCTTCGCTCCCGAGTGCTTTTGATTGATCCAAAGTGAGTGTTTTAATAACTCAGGACAATGTACTTCTTCTGAGTTGAGATAAACTGACATGTTTTTTTTTCCAGGGCCAATACGGATATCGATTACTGTATTTTTCACACTAAAAGGTGCACTGAATTATGAGGCGCAACTTCAATGAATGGCCCATTTTGTAATCTTTTTTTTTTCATACGTTGGGCGCACCGCTTATAAGACGCAATCTACAATGCATCCACTAGATCAGGGGTGGGCAAACTTTTTGGCTCGAGGGCCACATTGACTTTTAAAATTTGATAGACGGGCCGGGTCAGCACAAGATAGATTTATTAACATCAGAACATATTAAACATAAACAGAACAAAAGCATTAAAGTATTAACATACTTTTTAATGGGAGCAGTGTTGTTGCTCACCCATTTTAGCCAGAGCATCAAAGTCTGGTTGTAATTGTGTTGTCGCAATTCTCAGAACAGATCTGAGGTGTTCATCACTCATCTGGGATCTGTGGGGTGCTTTGTTAGTCTTCATCACACTAAAAGTCTGTTCACACACATATGTCGAGCCAAACAACACCAGCATTCTCCGTGCCATCTTCTGGATGTTTGGAAATTTGGCTGCAAATGAAGCATAAAACTCATCCAGTTTCAGGGAGTGGAACTTGTCCTTTAACATCATGTCACATTGGAGATCTATCAGTTCCAACTGCAACTCCTGTGGCACTGTTTCCGGGTCTTGTGAGAAGGGACATGACACCAGCTGAAGTGCCCTGTCAATTTTTCCAAAATCACAAAAGCGACGGCAGAATTCCTCATGCAGGTCATCCAGTGATTTTCTATATTTTTTCACATGTTGTGGGGCTTCCTTTAGCGTAGCCAGTGTGGGGAAATGAGCAAATGACTTGGCTGACATTTGCTTTGAAAATAAAATCAGCTTGCTTTTGAAGGCTTGGACGTCTGCTTGCATTTCATGCACAAACTGTTTTTTCCCTTGGAGCTTCATATTCAGTTCGTTCATATGTGTCAGTAGGTCCACAGTAAAAGCAAAATCACAGAGCCAATCTGTGTCATTCAGCTCAGGAAACTTGTCACTGTTGTCTAATTGCTCTAAAAATGAAATAATCTCCCGTTTGAGCTCCCACACACGTTGACATACTTTCCCCAAACTTAACCAGCGGGCATTAGAATGGTACAATAAATCCGTGCGATCAGCGTCAGCTTCTTCAAGGAAATGAATAAATTGACGATGGTGAAGTCCCCTCGCTCGAATAAAATTGACAAGTTTCACAACTGGCTTCACTACGTGGCCAAGCTGCAGCACGGATTTACACAGTGCTTCCTGGTGAATTATGCAGTGTAGGAAAATTACCTCCTGCTCAGGGTTGTCCTCTTTCACCCTGTCCTGAATTCTCTTCAGCATCCCGATATTTTTTCCTGTCAGATTCGGTGATCCGTCTGTGGTAACGTTGGTGAGCGTTCTCCAAGGTAACTTGTGCCTCTGTATGACCGCTGACACGCTGTTAAATAAATCCTCTCCTCGTGTTTGTCCTTTCAGGGATTCCATATCCAAAAACTCCTCCGTAATCTCGAAATTCTCATTAATCCCGCTGATAAAAATTAAGATCTGGGCGGTGTCCTTTACATCGTTGCTTTCGTCCAGTGCCAAAGAATATAATGAAAATCTCTCCACTTTTTTGTTTAGCTTGCTAGTTAAGTGTTCGTCAATTACTTCAATACGGCGAGTCACTGACCTGCGTGATAAGCTAATTTTTTCAAATTTGTTCTTGCTCTCAGGACATAAAATACTTGCTGTCTCTAACATGCACTCTTTAAGAAACTCCCCTTCGGAGAAAGGCTTGCTGGCTTTTGCTAGTTTGAATGCCAGTAAAAAACTTGTCATCGTGCTTGCTTCTTGGATGGAAGTTGTTCGAATAAAGGTGTTTTGTTGAGCCCGCAAACTTGCTAGCAACCGGTCAGCAGTAGCTGTACGTTCTTGTGTTGAAAGGTTGCTGGCGTAATTAGCATGCTTGGTGGAAAAGTGACGGCTGATGTTGTATTCTTTTAAAACCGCAACCGTTTCTAGGCATATAAAACAGACAGCCTTGGATCGGACTTCGGTAAAAAAGTATTTAGGCGTCCATTCATTCTTAAACACCCGGCACTCACTGTCGACTTTTCGTTTCTTTGACATTGCTGCAGGTGGCTTGCGATCTAACCAGTCGAAGTAGAGCGATTATTGGAATTGGCTCGCTCTCTAGAGTGCGCTCCCTCTCTCTCGCTCTCTCTCTTTCTCTCTCTCTCTCTCTCTCATTCTTTCGGGGTCCGGGCACTGCAAAATCAAGTCACTGCGCCATCTGGTGTTGAACGCCTGTCATTGCAAGTCAAAATGAAATGAATTTCAGAATTCACAACAAACCTTGTACAGTACTGTATTCTGAACCAATCTTCGGCGGGCCGGATTAAAAAGCCCAACGGGCCGGATCTGGCCCGCGGGCCGTAGTTTGCCCACCACTGCACTAGATGGAGCTATGCGCAAGGAAACGCCAACAGAACGATCAGATGTCAGTAAAACTCATTTAACAAAGCAGCGACACCGTTCACTTCACCAACAGCACGTTGAACTCTTGCCGCTGTTCTATTTCCGTGTTCAACTGCGAAACCGATTGCCTTAAGTTTGAACAATGCGTTGTTTACATGTGTCGAGCAAGGAGCCATTTTGGAGTGGAAACATTACCGTAATGACCATACACAAGGCGCATCGGATTTTAAGGCGCGCTGTGAGCTTTGAAGAAAATGAAAGGCTTTTAGGTGCGTCTTTTAGTGCGGAAAACACGGTATTAGTCGTGAAGGAGGCCGATAACCAATATTTGGAGCAGATACTCATTTGCAGTAACAAGGAAAATATTTGTCAAAATGTTTAAGAATACAAACTCCCAACACTTTGTTTAAATGCCTTCAGGTAAATTTATTAAACAGATCTTCACGTTTGCAACAGTTGGTATTTATTTTGGTAGGCACAAAGTGGGTAAAAGGTGTTCACACATCCCTGTCGTCACAGTCCTCATGTGCCTCCTCTCCCTTTTTCAAATCTCTTCAAACGCAGCATGCCAGAAAGAGACCAACGTTTGCCACATTATTCAAGAGGTAAGCATGAGAAGGTGTTCCTAACATGGCTCGTTTTTCTCTCACTTTGCCCTCTTCGCCAGAGGTCAGGGTCACTGTAGGAGTACCTTAGCGGGGCCGAAGTGGCCCAGGTTCTCGCATGCCTCGAGCCAGCGTTGGACGTTGGCGGGCGCCGGGGAGGCGGACCCGGCGAGCAGTAGGCAGCAGTAGCACGCCACGTCGGCCAGGGAGACGTCTCGCCCGGCCAGCCAGGGCCCACGGCCCAGGGTCAAGTTGAGGGCGCGCGTCACGGCGGCCCGCTCCTTGGCGCCGCCCTCGGCCAGCTGGTGGAAGGCCGTGTCCACCCAGCTGTCCACCAGGGTGGCCGCCGCCGCGTCTGACGGGTACGGCGCCAGCAACTTGAAGAGGAAGCGCGCCACGCTGGCTTCGCCTTCCACGGGGCACATGTTCTGAACGCTGAACTTCATCTGCAGTTTGGGGACTGCAGAGGCCAAAGGCATCGGGTGGTTATTTGGCTCAAATGAGTTGAGACGTTTGACACGCTACCTCTGGAATAGCGCCTTACCGTCTTTCCATATGAGGGTGAAGCCTAACTGGAAGCGATGCCGGGCGTAGCTGTCGGGATGGCGCGGGCCGAGGCAGGATAAGAGCTGAGGCGGCACGCTGCTGACTGAAGAGTGGACATGGACGGTGGAGAGCAGCCGGTAGCGCTGGCACAGCATCTTGTGAAGAACCAGGAGGGTGAGCGGGGGCTGCGCCGGGTTAGCATTGATGACGATGTCGCGTAGGGCACCGAGGTCCTTGGGACAGAGGAGGACATGTTCATACACATTTATCGCAGGTAAAAATTGAGATAATGTGGTTGCCGACTAGAACAGCTGAACTTGATCCAGGATTAATAAAAGGTGCTTTAAATGGTTGGTAGGTGTCCAATTCCAATTTGCATCCTACCTTCCCCAGGAGCGTGTCGAGGTCGGCCACGCCTTGGAAGGAGCTGGAGCTTTGGGACGAGAGGCTGCCTCTGACCGTCAGGTCCATGTCGGCGTCAGGCGTGGTCACCGTCTTGGCCAGGCCCTCCACGGCCGCCTTCAGCTCGTACAGTTTACGCATGATCTCGTCCTGACGGGCCTCCAGGGCTCTGACGGACGGGTCCACTTCGCCATTCTGCAGAGAGGAAATGATTCCGGTAAGATCAATTTGGGAGAGATGGGGGACAGGAAATGTGGTTTTTTTTTGGGAATGTGGGACGTAGTAGGAGCACACTGAGAAAACCAAATCAAGCATGATGAGAACATGCAAGTCCACACAATCAGAACAAGAATCAAGCGAAGGCTCCTCGGGCCATGCACTCCATCTTTTGACGTCCATCAAGTAGTTCAACCGAGAATAGACAGGCTTCTGGTAGTTAATGTTAGCATAGCGAGCATTTAAAGATAAAAGGGCCGGCGAATCTCAGAAAGTGTGAGGCAGATGTACGAACCACTCATTCACCGTGCAGCTAAACAATACAAATAATAAACAGGGTTTTTCCTGCGTTCAAAATTGTGTGGTGGTCGCCTACAGCTAAATTTGTGCCGCCCCAGCTAACTGCTGATTGATCGATTGATGTCCCTTTCCGGCAGCCATGTATTTTAACTGCACTTGCAGCATTGTGCCACTTTGGAGGCGCCATATCAACAGCAGTACGCAGAAAAGACCTGAAGCAACTTCCAAAGAGTAAACATATCAAATTGTGTTTTGTTTATTTTTCACTAGTTAGTGCTATCGACATCCTGATTTTCCCTGCCAGATGGAACAAACCGGTAAATATTGCTGAGGGGGGTTTCATCCAAGCATGACGTGTTTATCAAAATTAATTTTCCTTAGTGTCTCAACCACCTCTGCCTCAATTTGAGCCAGGAATAAATCAAATTTTTATGCCGCTTTGCTCAAAGCTCAGGTGCCAAGATTCCAGTTTCTGACGTCACTCGGTAGGCTACGCCCCTTAAAGGCAAACATCCAGCACGCCAATACTACAAGAATTGACAGCAATTAATGAAATTGGTTTCATTAATTTACATACAATATACTGGAGTAATATTTTTCTTCATCAAAAGTAGTGCTTTGGGGTGGTCTGGAAAGAATGAATGGAATTTCAATTCTTTTAACTGCGAAAATGTTGATTAAAATTGAAAAAGGTCACCGAATGAATTAAAAACGTGAGTCCGGTGTTTCAAAATAGAATCGAGTCGAGACGTTATAGTGAACATCTTTTTTTATCTAATCGAGGCGTCTGCAACAGAGCCTACAACGAGAAGGTTTGTTGGAATTATTATGTAATAAGCGTAAGAAAGGTCGCGGCTAACAACGTCAATTACGTTTGAGTTGCATCAGCAGCCCGAAATTTCTATTACCCCAACCCGGGCTAGCTAGCTCGCTGGCCTCTACAAAGCAATCTGACTGGCAGGCTATACGTTTACTACGCAAGTATTACAGAGAAGGGGACGTATGGTAAAGGAAAGAGAGTGAAAAATCATCTCACTCGTAAAGAACTGATTTGTCGTTTACCTGCAGCGCGTGTTCGTGGGTGCAACTGTTCGCCGGCTGTGCGTGGACATTTGCTAGCTTGTACATGCAGGTGGGCAAATCAACTTTGACGTCACCCCCGCAGATCGGCTGTACCTTGTACATGTTGGAGGGCACAAGTGTTTCACGGGGCTCAAAACAAACAAACAAAAAGGACGAAAAATAAGCAATCCGGGACGCAAGTGAGAAATGGAAGGAACGTGAGCTTGACAGCCAACAACAGCCCACACACCGGAAAAGACCGGAAACACCCATCTTCCGACAACGACAAAACTCACTTGGTCTGTTTTAATTTTAATTACTTTATTTCGGAAACCAAATTTGAATATAGTACGCGTGTGATTTAAAAAGAATATATATTTCAATTAATTTTAATTTGCGGTTTGAGAATTTTTAAAAATGATTACCGGAAGTGGTAATGTCTTCCAGATACGCTAGACGGCGCACGGGCATTATCTGTGTTTTACACGATCAGCTGTTTGAAGTCAAAGGTCAAAAGAAAAAAAAATCCAACTTAGTATATGCGTTGATGAATTTCCAGAGGTGGCATAAGGAATCACAGTGTATTTCAGTAGATAGATAGATCGATACATACATAGATAGATAGTCCTGCAGTTTCCTAATCATGCTGTCAATATATTCTCTTCTAACTCAACCTGACTGGTGAGCGATGTCTTGTCAATCAACAAAGCAGTTTTAGAATTGGAAAGCAAGTCTGTGCAAGGCTAACGTTTCAATCACGAGTGGTGTTTTGACCTGATCAGACAACGGCAACACAATCCCACACCAGAAAGCAATTCAGCCTTGCCCTAATCATCTACGGTGACATGTCCCCTTGTGGTCGCCTCCCGTCACCACTTTACACCTGAGCTACATTCACTCCCTGGCACATAATGCTCGCACGTGAAACTTGAACACTGCTGAAACCTGACAGTGACGAGCAAGAGCTTTAAATGATGCACGAACATGGGATGCACACGTTATAAAGGCTACCAGCTACCGGGTCACGCAGGTGGACGTTTGAGGCGAGGCAGGACTTGTAAAGGTTCACGCACTTAAGTCGTTGAAGTCAAGTGTCATGTTGATTCTGTGTAATGAGCCTCTGTTTGTCGTCCCAAAGACGAACAATTAATGATGAATAAAACAAGTCACACTGGTAAGCGCGCTGCTGGTGGCAAACTTGCATGGTTAGTCCAGTTAAGAAGCCTTGAGCTCCTCAAACAGTTTGAACAATTGTCAATACCCCCCGTTTAATATTTAGTGCAGTTGGACAATGAAGAGTATTTGTGAATAATAAATGTCTGCTGATCTCGGCCAAATCAATATTGAAAGACTGAAAATAAATATTGGCATAATTTAATGAATATTGAAATCATTAAACACAACAACAATTCATGCCATATTTGTTTATGTATTCATTCAGAGAGCTGATTGGTAACCACAAGGGACCCAGATGACAAAAACAGGGGGGAATAAAACCTAATGAGGAAGACAAAAAAGATACACAAAGAACTGAAACCAAATCTAAATAAATATAAAACTAAATATAAACCAAATGACACCAATAATTAAAATGCTGTGGACCTCATTGAATTCTCGAAATATAGAATGTGAGACTTGAGGGAAGTAAAGGTGTAAAACTCTCTCTAAATTTCAGACTTTTATTGTGAAAACAGGAAATTATTCTCGAAACAAAGAAGGTGTATTTTGGAGTTGAAAAAGTTTGAATGCATGTGGAAAGAGGAAGGAGAAAAAAATGTAACCAACTCTTCATTTGGATAGTTCTTAACATCTCCTCAATTATGTGAATGTTGAACTTTAAAAAAAACGGTACTGCAATGTGTGAAGATTTTTTCCCACCCCCAATGGCAGCACAATGGCCTAGCAGTTAGCATCTTCATCGCTTTTGAGTCCCACCACACACGAGACCGAAGCAGTTTGACAGTCTGCCTCCAGAATTCCACAAGTCAAATGAACTTTGTTGTTTTAACGCTTTGTTGGCATGTGTAATTACGCCTTGTCACTGAATTGTTTTCACTGCACCCGATTGCCTCCCGAAAATAGCAACAAATTAACTCCATGCATGTCTGTTTTCTCCTTAGGCAACACCTGCTTGTTTACGACTTCAAAAAGCAGGTGCAGCGTTGAAGACAGGCCAAGGAGATCCGAAACCTTTACCAAGGAAATGACGCTCACTTTTGATTGACACTATGAGAAAGGTATTTATTTTTCAATACATTTATTGTTGTATGTTGTTATGGCTTTGTGACTTTATGAGTCCTCAATGTGTATTTTGTAAATGGGAAAAACTGCGAGAAAAAATGACAATGATTGACTTCCACATTATTGCGCATAAAAGATTAGATTGAAAAATTTGCCTGAAGAAAAAAAAAACATTAAAAAAATAAATGCAAATGTCTGGTGATTAACTCATTCACTCCCAAAGACGTCTTTTCAGACTTGGTCTAGAATTGTCTGGTACTGAATGAGTTCAGGGCGGCCCGGTAGTCCAGTGGTTAGCACGTCGACTTCACAGTGCAGAGGTTCGATTCCAGCTCCGGCCTCCCTGTGTGGAGTTTGCATGTTCTCCCCGGGCCTGCGTGGGTTTTCTCCGGGTACTCCGGTTTCCTCCCACATTCCAAAAACATGCATGGCAGGCTGATTGAGCACTCTGAATTGTCCCTAGGTGTGAGTGCGGGCGTGAATGGCTGTTCGTCTCTGTGTGCCCTGTGATTGGCTGGCAACCGATTCAGGGTGTCCCCCGCCTACTGCCCGAAGACGGCTGGGATAGGCTCCAGCACCCCCCGCGACCCTAGTGAGGATCAAGCGGTTCGGAAGATGAATGAATGAATGAATGAGTTCACCTTTTCATGCACCCTGTAACCCGATGACATAATAAGCTGTCCACTGTAGGAACCGCTGTCTCTCAAAGGGTTAAAAGTGAAATACAACTGAATTGTACTTGGGCAGTGATTGTTTTGCAAACCACAGGAGGGAGCTCGAGTACCACTAGTAGGACTGCACTGCAGTACAAACCTTGCCTGCAAGATGAATTCTTGCACTATTTGTGAGTTCACCAAACCCGGCAATCCTAAAACCACCGATTTGAACTGAGCCAATCACAAAGCAACAATGTGTTTTGGGGGTCTGTATTTGCAGCTGCGACGAAAACTTTTCTCGGTTGACAATCGGCTTGATTCCAAAATTCAACATTGTGTGTTTAAAAACGCCCTTTTATCCACATATTAAATTGCAAAAATGACAGCTATCACTTAATGCTATAATGCCATCTGTGGAAATAATCGTGATAACAGGACTGAAAACAAGGCACATTTTCATCCGTTCCCGTGATTGGTGAACACAAAATGTTGGCAGACGCGCGGCAGGCCTGTCGTCTCGTGCATTATATATGTGCTTCCTGTGCGCTTCAATCTTTCACCGGGTATAGGATGGCAACCGCGCTCAGAGCAAAACCTGCTTGCGTGTCAACTTTTCAGTTCCAAAGCACTTTTTCACAAAATTCAAATATACACTATATTTAAAAAAAAATAATAGCCACTTAGAATATTTATTTTCGCCATTAATTAATCTGGACCTTTTGACCTATCTGGCTTTTTTTTTCTTCTTGGATTTGTCCATGGTTTGTTTACCCGGGTCGAATACGTCAAAAAATCAGACCAGTGCCTGTGATGCATATTTTGAGCGGCAAAAACAACTCAAGACATTTTATTTTCATTTGACAAGGGCACAAATTGCGTTGAAAGAATGAAGCGACTTATTTACATTTTCCCAAAAGCCTCATCAGAAAGCCGCAGGTGGCAACGGAGAGACTGGAAGAGTCACAGAAAGGCACACAAATAGGCATCCTTGGAAATTAGCCGTTTGTTGTCGAAGAGCACGTTGTGAAGGCGAGAATCCCTCCCCTCTTTGTTTGATATGACTTGAAGATGGGACCCACATTAAACTTTGAAACGGCCTTAATGAGTAAGATGAGCCTGACACCCCTTTTTTAATCCCACTTTTTTTTTTCTTCGTGAAGACAATGCAGTGAGAGCATCAATAATTGATTACCGAAGCAGATAATCAGGCCATCCCTCACACGGCGTATTCAGACCTGATCACTTACACACCAGCAATATTTGAGGTGAGGAAAAAAAAAAAAAAGACTGTATGACAGCAAGTAACACACCGGAGCATAATAATTGCATGGGTAACTGTTGTCAAACTAGTTTTCAACTACAGCATAAAAAGGAATTCATTTATATAGATGCAAGGAATATAATATAATTTTTATATATAATTATATGTATATTATATTTATACATAATATAATTTTTATTTTATTTTATTTCAGAGGTGGTAGTAAATCACATACGTGCAAGTTGCAAGTCATAGCCTTCACGTTTTGGGCAAATCCAAAGTTATTGTGGACCAAAAAAATAAAAAAATCAGGTCGAGTTGCCACCAAATTTCAAGCAAGTTGAGTCAAGCCCTTTACTTGGTTCAAGCAAGTCCCAATACCTTGCTCAGTCACGACACATATTGGCGTGATGATACGATATTTTTTTTTCACTGATCACAACACAAAAATTGTGTTTAAAAATTGAAAGAACATTTGCATCTCGTGCAGATGTCGGATGGATGGATTACATCTCTAGAAATGAAAGGAAAAATAATTAAGAATGTGAAGGGAAATTATTGGAAGTGGTTCTTGACAAAGCACGCTGTAGAATTCCATCCATCCATCCATTTCCCGATCTGCTTTATCCTCACAAGGGTCGCGAGGGTTGTGCAGGAGCCTATCCCAGCTGTTTTCGGGCAGTAGGTGGAGGACACCCTGAACCGGTTGCCAGCCAATCGCAGGGCACACAGAGACGAACAACCATCCGCGCTCACACTCACACCTAGGGACAATTTAGCGTGTCCAATCAGTCTGCTGTGGATGTTTTTGGAACGTGGGAGGAAACCAGAGTACCCGCAGAAAACCCACACAGGCACCCGGAGAACATGCAAACTCCACACAGGAAGGCCGAAGCCAGAATCGAACCCGGTACATTTGCACTGTGAGGTCGACGTGCTAACTACTCGATCACTTGGTGGGTTTTTTTTGGGGGGGGGGGGGTTTGTGCGTGTTCAATAACTTCAAGTTGAAGAATGCCAAAGTGGCTCCAGTGTGCTTCCATTTTTCAGTATTTGGCTGTGTGAAGAAAAAGTCTGCACACCCCCACTTTGGAACAGCCTGTCACAAATTGACCCGTTTCGGCAAAGACACTTACTTTGTCACATGACCTTGTTGGGTTGTCCCACATCATGAAATCATACACGCGAGTCAAGCGCCAACACAAAACCAATGTTAATATCGGACATTTGCTATAATAGCCCCGACGGACGTAAAATCAAAACAAGTGGTCCGATCAGTGAAAGATCTTGTTCAATTTGGGCTCCTCCACCCAGTCGGTGAGCGTCGAGGCAGTTGTTGGTTCAAATCTAAGCCTGAAGATAATAAAGCACGCAAGCAGAAATATTGAAGTGTACGTCGTTATCAGTCAACCAGGAAGTGACCCGTGAACATACAAACAAACAAATATAATGCATGTCCAGTGTTCTTTTTTTCATGTTGTGTCCACTATTTAGGATTTGCTCTCCGCCTGTCCAGGTGTGCCACGTTGTTGAGAAAGTTCTCTTTGAATCCAGATGAGTTGAGATGAGTCATCAGTTTGTTTGTTTGGAGGCCCATTTTTTTCCATTCATTCATTTTCCAAACCGCTTTATCCTCACAAGGGTCGCGGGGGGTGCCGGAGCCTATCCCAGCTGTCATCGGGCAGTAGGCAGGGGACACCCTG
Organism: Hippocampus abdominalis; assembly: GCA_018466805.1. Lineage (NCBI taxonomy): Eukaryota > Metazoa > Chordata > Actinopteri > Syngnathiformes > Syngnathidae > Hippocampus > Hippocampus abdominalis. The sequence goes on from CM031709.1 coordinate 11,598,368, forward strand.
AATCGGTTGCCAGCCAATCGCAGGGCATGTTTGGCTGGCAAGGCCCTTTCCTTGCTTTCCTTGCTTTCTTTCAGTTGGTGTTGGTTCATTGGAGTCGTCGTAGAGCGTTTTGTTATTTCCTGTTGCTTGTTTGCTACTTTGAATTGATTGAGCACTTTGAGTTTTTGTCTTGTCCGGGGAATCCAAGACAACAAGTATTATTAAAAAGAGATTTATTCGAGGAAGGAAAAAAAAACATGGAGGGACACCGTTCACAGATCTGTCAACGGCGCCTTCTCCCTCTCCGCGTCTTGCGCTCTCATTTTATCTTGTTGGGAGGTGGTGAAGGTCAGCATTCAACAGAGTGCAGACTAGTGCATGAGCAGGCAACTTTGCTTATCCGCAAAATAACTGGTCAGCATTCAAAGGTACAAAGAGAGTTACTTCAATTTTTTCGCCCTGTTAGATGTCAAATTCGCATGACATTTTCCAATTATTTCCCTTTTTGCTAACATTTTTCTTTTTTTGTGTGTGTGGAAGGGGGGATTATTCTTGCTCTCTTGTCTTGCAAGTCTCCCTGCTTCCCCTTTCTGCCTTCACGGCACAGATTCGTGACAACAGTGGTTCCTTGAACTTCGACTTTGCCTCGTTCATTTCAAGTTTTTTTTGTTGTCTTATAATTTCGCATCAAGTTTATTTCACAAAGCTGAGGTCTTGGTTAGCTCTGATCGAGCCCAAGTGAGGACTCCAGCGATCACCAAGGTCACCTCCTCTGCCCCCATTCAAACGCACACACAGTTAGAAATTGTGCATTAGCAGCTTCAATCCAGGAATGTGTTGACGTGCACTTTCAGGTGGATCATTCCAAGTAATATTGTCATTGCTGTCTTTTATAACACAAAAAGGCGCACTGGGAAGAAAAAAAACAGGACAAGCCGAGATGCACTGGTTTAATCATTTTTATTTCTCTGGGTATATTTAGGTGACTTTAGCATTTCTTTGAGGGCAGTAAATCCTTCAGACAACAAGTGGGCGGGGCCAGTGATGATGATGTTGACCGGATGTTTGAATTAAGGGACTTCTTGAAGCCGTGTAAAATGAGACAGCTGGGGAAAAAAAAGGGTCGCACGTCTTTAGGACCGCACCATAGCTTGGAACTCTGCGGACGAGAGAAAGAAACGGAATGAATGCTTGATTGCTTGGAGGCAGCCAATCGGAGGGCTCAACCAGGATGGCGGTGTCATCCATAATTAAGAGACCGCAGTCTTGCTAGTTTGAAGTAAAATGAACATTGGCAACATAACATCCAAACTCCAAATTAGAAATCTTGTCACAGAAAATCCCATCTCGTGTTTCTTCTCCGAGCTGCGCAGCACTCGTACCTTCGAGTCCAATGCGGCCATCGTTGTCTTCATCGGCGGTGCTCAGGAAGTTCTTGGTCTCTTTCTCTGTCAAGACCCGGGCGGTAGGACAAAACCTCTGGAGGAAAAACCTACAAACCGCCAGAAGGAACATGTATAAACCTGAGATGTTGAAGGCCTTGATATCGCGTGGCACTCACTTGAGCTCCTCCTCTTCAATGTAACCGCTCCCGTCGTTGTCGAGGATGCTGAAAACTTTCTTCACATCCTGCGGGCTCTTCATGGCCAGGCCGCACACCTGGAAGAACTTCTTGGGGCAGAAAGACTCGGGCCCTAAATCCAGGAAGTAGATGAACAGCAGAGCAGCGTTAGCAATGTTGTCTCAAGAGTCCGGATCCATCCATGCATTCTCGGAACCGTTCACCTTCGCAATGATTCTGTCCATTCAATTTGCGGTGAATATTTTGCAACGCTGTCGAGTCGCAGACTTTTGTGCTCAGGTCAAAAGTATCATGTTGGCCCGAATATAAGACGGTGTTTTTTGCATTGAAATAAAATTGAAAAAGTGGGGTCGTCTTATATTGGGGGTCTATACATTATACCCATTCACGACGCTAGATGGCGCCAGATATCATTGAAGCGAATGCTGAACTTGACTCCCCAGGACAAAGCAAACCCCTGTCACGAAAAATAAAAATAGCAGTAGCACGAAGGAAAAAAATAAAAAATAGCGGTAAGAAAGAAAATGGAAGAAAATAATAGAAGAGATAACAGAAAATGGAGAAACGTCGCGACAATCCGGAGAAAAGTGGGTCGAAGATCGGCCAGGTTAACCGGCAGCTGAGGAGAAGTTATGGTGTAAACTTCAAGATGCTTTTTCTCTCAAATATATTGTTATAATCTTTTTGTTTCAAATGTACTGTAATTATTTTCTGTAGAAAAATCTATTTGGTGTTAAAGTCTTTTTTCCAAACTTGAGTCTTGAAAAAGAGGGGGTCGTCTTATAATCAGGGCTGTCTTATCTTCGGGCCAATACGGTAGTACGATGGCGCCATTTGGTGTCGAGGAGCTATATTAAACTATATTTTGTTTTTATGTTATTACGAGCAGCTCCAATACTTTTTGTTCTTCTACTTTCTTCCTTTCATAACTTTGCTGCTGTAAGTTGGTAATTTCCTTACTCTTATTCTTATGCTTAAAGTGAGTTGAGGAGCTCTGTTTCGACCAAAGCAGTGCTTTGGCATTATCTGCTGGCATCTTGGGGCCAAGAAACTATGTCGAAGTGAGTTGGGAAGCATCAGGAAGACAATGGTAGTTCTATGGCGCCATCTTAGGGCGAGTGGAGGAAATTACGAACATTACTGCGTCCGTCACCCACTCTAACTGAAGTGAGGAAGATACAGCGCAACATGTTCCATTTTTATTTATTTTTTTAAATACAGTGCTTGTAATAATAATAATAATAATAATACATTTTATTTATAAGCGCCTTTCAAGACACCCAAGGACACTTTACAATCAGACATTAACGTACTGTTTTGCATTGTACACATTGCACGGTACAGTGAGAATTACCCGAATGTTCCCGTGTTGCAATCAAGTGACAACTGTGGCTTACTACTTTTTGCCTTGCCTCCAGGATATGTACTCTGACATTATTAGCCTGTCAAATTTGCATTATTTGTCCAACAGAGGCCAAGGGAAATGTACATTTTGACGCATGAAGTGGAGAAACATGCATTAAGAGTTCCAGTATCTATTGAAGTCCTTTTCCTTAGCTTGGTTACAAAAAAATACACATAATGATGGTGATACTATTGTCCAAAAGAAAGCGGCAGGCGGGCAAAATGACACAAACTGTGAGTGCCAGAGATGCACACAAATTCAAAAGTGATGGAGGGGTAAGACGATACCTTGGCAGTCCTTGATCGCACTGCCGATGGCATCAGCGGAAAGGATGGATGACAGCGACATGTTCTTTACCTGCAAGTGCATGCAAAGCTTGAATCATATTTCACTGCAGGGGCAATAAGTGTCAACAGACAGCTTTGGAAAGTTTCCCTCTTGCCTGATAATCAAATGATGAACTATAGGGCCGAAATAATGTCGCGTTTCCTTTCAGGGATAATTCAACTTCAACATACAAGCTAAATGTCAAACTTACCTGGTGAGAATGCTGGCGGGCCAGTTGTTGATGCAGCAGAGAGGAGAGGTTGGGCTGAGTGGTGACTGCCGTCCGTCAACTTGGCTTTTATAGGCCCGGCTGCAGTGACAATGGGCTTCACTTGAGTTACCTGCCCGTGGATCGAATTCTAACCGGCCGCCCGATCCAGTTTCCCAGCTACCTAATTAACCTTGAGTATTTATAAACGCCCACGGCCAAAGAGAACGGGACCCCTTGGACCTGTGGAATGCCCTTGCGAAGAGTAAATTCAACTTCAAATGTATACGACACTCCCACCCGTGCGACGCTCCCCATTGTCGGTCACGGTGCGCTTCTTTTTAAGTACAGTAATCCCTCGTTTATCGCGGGGGTTACGTTCCAAAAAGAACCCGTGATCAGTGAAATCTGTGAAGTAGTCAACTTTATTATGATTTTATTTTTATTTTTTTTACAATTATTACCCAGGCAGTTCAATACTAATATAAAATACAATCCCAAAGATCAAACCTTTTCTCAGGCCCAAGAAAAAAATATATATATATAATAAAAATGTGTATTATATATATAAATATAAAAATAAATATATATATATATATATATATATATATATATATATATTTTTTTTTATTTTATTTATTTTTTCTCTAACGTCTCGGTTCTCGTCCAATTCGGTTTTCAACCAAAAAATTTGAGTTTTTTATGCCTCGGATGATGAACAAATTTCGGTTCTCGAACAAACTGAGCGCACTTGAATGCACCATTTGACTCCTCTCGCCTTCCTTACACGAGGAAGTGACGCTTCCTCGGGTAGACGAGGAAGTGACGCTTCCTCGTGCTGCTTTCCATTGTGAGCAGACGTGTTTAATAAACATTTTTATTTTAAAAAGAGCGTGGTTTCGGTTTTTCGAACAATTTCGGTTTTTGAACAGCCTTCTGGAACGGATTATGGACGAAAACCGAGGTTTGACTGTATATAAAAATGTTTTGCGTGGTCCGGTGGTTAGCGCGTCAACCTCACAGTGCAGAGGTCGTGGGGTTGGATCCCGACTGCAGCCTTCGTGTGCGGGGTTTGCATATTCCCCCGGGCCTGCGTGGGTTTTCTCCGGGTACTCCGGTTTCCTCCCACATTCCAAAAAACATGCATGGCAGGCTGATTGAACACTCAAAATTTTCCCGACGTGTGGATGTGAACGCGGATGGTTGTTGGTCTCTGTGTGCCCTGTGATTGGCTGGCAACCGGTTCAGGGTGTCCCCCACCTACTGCCCGAAGACGGCCGGGATAGGCTCCAGCACCCCCCGCGAACCTTGTGAGGATGGATATCAATGTTTTCTTACAAACCACTGACAATGTTTAGAAATACTGTACAGAATGTTTCATCGACATTGTCGGTTTTGTTTTTGTCACGAAAGAAAATTTGGCAAGCAAAGAAGCACGGAGACTGTTGAGATAAGTCTACAGTCCCTTAGGATGCAGAAAACAATACACCGTTTTAAAAAAAACTGCATGGAATTTTTTTTTATAAAACAGCGAAGCGGTCAAAGATAAACAGTGTTTAGAGGGATTACTTAACACAATGCAATACTTTTTTTGTCCTTTGCTTTCTGCAGGTCAAATTCTATCACTTATTTGTGGATTTTTGCCATTCCCAGGCTAGCCTCGACCCTTTCCCCAATGAATAGCGGCTGTCACTGTATTAATATCGTCTAATGATCTGTCCGTCCGTCCAACCTTTGGGAATTCAGGAGGAAGCCAGAGTACTGTCGATAACCCATGCATGCAAAATAATAGACAAAAAGACGCTGCACGGAATTCAAACCCAGAACCTCAGTGAGGGTGACGTAAAAACAGTTAATGGAAGAGCTGAAATGGAATCGTGGCATTAAAAATTCCTTTCAATGGGGAAATGGGAATTGAGTTACTGTAATCACGGGTGATAAAGGACAATGTTTTAGATGATTTAAATGCGATTAATTTTATTTTATTTTATTACCCAGCAGTCCCCTTTTTACCCACACATTGCGGATACGAGCGTACGTCACAGAATTAAACTCATAGTGTACTAAATCACTACTACGACCTCCTTTTGGCCCATCTTATACAGCATGAGCATGTGCCAATAAACTGAACTTGATTTTTTTTTTTTTATCGCACATGGCAATTCGTTATCCAATTGCTATCGTTCTCTTTTCGAAACTCAATCGTGTCCCCACAGAAAAGAAACGGACGGGCGGCGCAGACACCGGATCGACAGCGGGACTCAAGCCACCTCAGTTCAGTCGCTGTATGGATGTCATGTGCCAAGGCACGCTATTCTGTTACCACCGATCATTTATTTATTTACATTTACAAAGTAGAAGTTCCTGTATCACATTTTCTTGGTCTAGCCTTTAAAAAAAAAGGCATAAATGGCCCGAACTGAACAATGATAACGTGAAAATTAGAGCTGCACCTCCACAACAACGAATATTTATTTTCGATTTAAATGTTTTTAAAATGTTCTGTTGGGGTGGTGCTGGTGTTGAGGCAGTGGGTGTGACAGGACTTATATATCTTATAATGTAAATAATTTTAATTACTACTTTTTTAAAATCATGATTTGTGTCGAATAATCTTCACACGAAATACTGTACAGTATAGGCATGCCTTGTTTCAACGGTTTCGCTTTGTGCTGGCGCCATCTAGCGGCATCTAATTTGATATCAGCGAGAGTGACCGAGCACAATCTTTTCTCCACAGGAAAATGTTACTCCGTACCATGTGTCGTTTTTCCTGTCGACAAGTTTATTCGGTGCTTTTTTTTTTTTTGTTAGTCAGATTGTCACAGAGTTGAAAAGACACATGCTGAACCTCCGATAAGACAGAGAGGGACCGTAGCGAAAGAACATGTCTTCTTCCCTACCGTCTGTTCCTGGAAAGTGCGTAGTTTGGAAAAGAAGCAAACTCGATAATTAAGACATGAACACAACCGAACGACAATCATCATTTTTGTTGGATAGTGTGTGTTGCGTAGGAGGAAAGTCTCTTAAAGTAAATGTATAAAAACGCGTTGTATTCAGATGAAAAGAAGGGGGGGCGTTGTTGTTCCATGGGAGCGGGGTGCTGTTGGTCACGTGCCACTTTACGCCTGAACCAAGGTGGTAAACTCTACAGAAATGAGAAGGCAAATTCAGCATTTGTGCATTGAGCTCAACAGTGCGTGGTGGTCGTACCGTCAACGCCAATCTTGCCGTCGCCGTCGGTGTCACCGGCCTTGAGGAAGGCCTTGGTCTCGGCGTCATTCAGGGTACGCGCACCATGCCTGAAGTTCTGCAGGAACAACCTGTGGCGGACGCGCGCATCGTCAGGCATGGCAACTGCCTCCATTTTCAGATTCTTTCATTATAATCGATTTGTATATTTTTTTTTTAAACTAATATTCTAGATATATATAGTTTACATTTTTTATTGTTTTATTCTTTCATGTATGTTCTTATTGTATGTATTCATTTTTGGCTCTGATAATGGGCGGACCTATGGATATTTTATGTATTTTTGTTTATTATATTCATTATTTTGTAGTTGTTTTTTTTCTTTCTTTCTTTCCATCTTTCACTTGTATTTTATTTTTATATTTTTTTAAAAATTAATTTGAAATATAAACGTATTGAATTGAATTGAATACAACTTTATTCTCAAATGTGCTGTATGTATGTGTAGCATACAGCACAGATGAAATTTCTTCCCTCTCAACATAAAACAAGAGGAGCCGCTGCGGGTGTCCGCGCCGCCATCAAGAGAAAAGTTAACAAAAATGACAAAATTATATATATATATATATATAATTTTGTCATTTTTGTCATATATGTCATATATATATATATATATATATATATATATAGCATTTTTTACATTTTAAAAAAATACTTATTTATACATTTAAAACTACACTGTTGAACCTCACATTTTTTATATTTATATTTTATATATATATTTTATTGTTCCCCACCTCCTGCCCAAAGTCGGCTGGGTTAGGTTCCAGCATGCCCGCGACCCTTGTGAGGATAAGCGTATTTGAAATTGGACGGGTGAAATATATTAATTTTTGATGAATGTGCTGAAATGATTTATATTCATTCTTTACAGTCTACCAAAGGTTGTGCACCCGGACATGGATGTCGGTAACAGCAGCACGGCTAACCTTAAAGCAAGCAGTTTGGCTAACCTGTCCCACGGTAAGTACATTGAGCCGTTTGAATGATCTCGCATCACTTGTCAATCATTTGTGAGTTAACCAAACAGCAGAGGAGAGCATTCAAATGTCCTCAAAATGAACAAGTTTCTCGCATTACATGATGTTCAAAGTGTGTCCTGTATTTGGTGGCCCTTCTCTTACTTGAGCTCCCCCTCCTCAATGAAACCACTCCTGTCCTGGTCAATGATGTCAAAAGCCTTCTTCAAGTCGTTCAAGGGCTTGCCAGCCAGGCCGCTGGTCTTGAAGAACTTGCCGTGGTTGAACGTTCCGGCGTCTGAATTTCAAGTGTCACGTCAGCATGATTAACATATATAAGTGTGTGTGTGTGTGTGTGTGTGGTTTTCTTGCCACCTTTGCAAGCATCCAGGGCTGCGGCGACCTCAGCATCATGCAGTATACCGTGCAGGGCCATTGTGAGATGCTGTTTTCAAATCGAAAATGTATCGTCAGGGACACATATTGCAAACGAGACATCATGATTCATCTATGTTCCACTTCTAACAAATTCACATTGTCAGGTGCTATGTAAACATCAAATAATCCGATAGTCAGGTGTTATAGCAGCATACAGCAGATCGCTTGATAAATCACCATAGCATGACGGTTATATACAAAGACTTTTTGAGTCTATTGAATGCGGATGGAGGAATTGACTACCCCATCAATCAATGGGGCCTGCAATGCAAATTTCCACTCAGCGTTATAAATAAGTTTTAAAAAACCTCACATGACTTCTTCAAAAACATGCAGAAATTTTAAAATATTTTTGAAGGACCAGCGTTATTTGAGTTTAGACCACAGTATGTGTCCAGAGCGAGCCACGTCTCCTGCAAGCAGCCGCTTATCTCTCCTCCTAAACTTCATGTTCTGCCTTAAAAAAAGAATCAATTTCTCATTTTGTTGAATCAAACTCACCTCTTGGGGTGGGGAGGGGATCTTTGTTTTGGACGGTACAGATGATGCGGGACACGAGTCGGGAAGTCGACCACAGTGATCGCCCGGGTGTCACCGCTGACCTTTTATAGGTTCACCCCATCGAAATCTGAGGCACTGGATAATTGACACCGCTCAAATGGGGAAGGGGTGGGGGTGGGGGGTCCAAGGGGGTGAACATTTTGCCACCGTAGCCAGGGAGCGCTCTATTTTTAAAGTTTCACAAACGAAGACGCTTAAAAGGTGCGTTTGAAGAAGTCTATGACCCCCAACCCCCCTCCCCCCCATCAACCACCCCTTCCTTGCTAAGTATAGTACGACGCCGGGGAGGGCGACAAACTGAAGTGGTGCTAGCAACACAGCCATATTAAAAAAAGTGGAGCTTTGATTTGAAATGGGCAGTCCAGTTTTGAATTGTAAATGGTTATAAATGGCAAAAAGATTAGCGCAGTCTCGCCCGTAATGTCAACAGCTGCTTTTGCGGCCCTTGTCAAGCTCACATCGGGAGGTCAGTCAGTGCCCACTGGTGCTTCTGGCCTTGACGTTGCAGATTATTTTTCCCCATCTAGGTGGCACTACTGTCCCGTGTCGGGGGTGGTCTTGCTTGCCATCTGTCACTATTAACGCTAACAAGCCCCATAGAGAGTCAATTTGATAGGGGTTGAGGTGTCCAAGATTCTTTTCGTGCAAGGTTACGCCGTAGGGGTCGCACGATTTGAGCGAAATCGGAAAATCATATTGAACTGGAGTGACTGAAAAGGGCCCTAGTGGATATCGCTGCCATTGGAACTGTGTGTTAGCATAAACCAATTAAGCCCCCACCCCCCCAAAAAGTGCATCCACTATTAACGTCTTGCATTGAAAACGCCTGGCAGGCGCCGGCGCCGTTTTACCCCTGCCAAATATTCGAATCCGTTCGAGTGACATCATCAGCATCCGCGCGGGTGTCTTTCAGTCTAGCGGCGCACAAACAAGCGAGGCCACAAGAGAGATGATTTTTACACCAGAAGAGTTTTTATTTCCGGCTTTTTCACTCTGTCTCAAAAAGTGCAGATGGTTGTACAACTTGCACAAGTTTCAGAACATTCACACGCAGCAGTGAAAGGATGTGCTCCGATGTTGAGAAATAGTCCGCAGGCAACCCATAAATAAGCTATAAAAAAAGATGCTTTCGGTTGATGGGATTACCGGATCCAGTGAGGACTCGGTGAAATCAACAGGGTCTTGGTCAGGGGGGATTTATTCCTTGACGAGGGCAGTAAATTCTGGAGAAGGCAAAAAAAAAGACATGAGGGAGAGCTTGGTGGTTAGCCAATCGGAAATTGTCTTGGCTTTCTATTGTGTTACACGGTTGCGATTTCTGATGCCGTTTCGACGTTGCGCCTTCAGTCCCGGACATTTTCATACCCTACTTTACCCTACCATGCAAAAAATAAATAATAAATATATGAGTTTTAAAGATAAATAAAAATTCCTTGCTAGCTCTGTTGCGCAAATTTGAAAATTTGGAAAAAAAAAGTTTACCATATCAGGAATATGTCTTAAAACGGGAATGTTTCATGCCGCTTTTGTTTTTTGGACTTTTGTGTGCTAGGGAGCGGTTTTGTGCTTCTAATGGGTGGAGAAGCAACAACCAGCGGGCCTGTTCAGACATGCGCTCATTTGAAAACGTAGCCCAAAGCTACATTACACTGTGTGTGTGTGTGTGTGTGTGTAGGTGTGTTATGTCAATTAAAAATTCTCTTGTTTGAAGTATTTCTTATTTTGCTTGCGTTTAATTAGCTTAATAGCATACTTGGCTACGTCATTTTAAATTTAGCTAACTGTCCCAATACAAAAAACAGCAGTTTTGTTTTTTTCTTATGTCCGTGTTGCTTTTCAGTCATCCAAGTCGAGGTTCAATCAGGGCACCTAGACTTTTCTTGTTTGCTCAAATGTTTTTATTGTTCGTTTATTCCGTTTTCTAAAAAATGGATCATGCTGCTTCGCTAACGATGATGTGGAAGTTACTGGAAAAAAACAGCTCAACTCCTTTTTTTTTTTCCTAGGCTTTTGTGATTTCTTGTTGGATACAATCAAACTGAAGGAAGCATTGGAGTATAATCAATAGGTTATGTTGGCTTTGTTAACTTTGGATTTCTAACTACGCCTTTGTGATGACTTATTGCAGTTCAATCTGGCATTAACGTCAATGAAATGAACATGAAAATGTTTTGGGACTTGTTTGTGATTTCCTGCTATGTAAAATGAAACTGACGTTGCGCTAGAGATCCTAACCATAAGGCATTTAGAACGGCGTTATCTTATATTTATATACTTATAGTTTATAGATATATTTTTTGCATTTCTAAATCACATGAATTTCAATTAAAGCTGATTCCAACTAGGATTGTTTGGCCTTGGTGGGAAGTGCTGTTTCATATGAAATCCAGTATTTGGACCAAATCCATTTTTGCATAATTTTTGTACAAGCATTAGGAGACGTTTTACCATCAATTCCGATCATGCCGTCACCATCGCTGTCACCGGCGGCGAGGAAGGTTTTGGTCTCCTTGTCGGTGAGAGCTCTGGCAGATGCAGAGAAGTTCTGCAGGAACAGCCTATAAACCAGGAAAACATGAGTAGTAAGCATTATCCAGAAACACATTAAAAAAAACAAACAAATTAAACAATGTTGATATTCTTGTAAAACTGCATTGAGCCTACTAGTTTCTGGAACTGTAAACTAATTTGAAATTCTAAACTTGAAATGCACTTTGAAAATTTCATCCTGGATTTTTTTTCTAGCATTCAATCATTTGAAAAATATTTAGGAAAATGTTCATTTCAAAATGTTACTAATTTTCAGTTCCAAAGAATGTTTTTTTTTAATTGGCTTTTCTTGAATCTTGATCTTGATGCATTGGCATCAAACGAATTGTTAGCCTAATAGCATAAACGCCAAGTAATTTTAAACTTAACTGTCCCAACAGCATAGAATAAAACAAATCACTCATAGGTTTGCTAAAACCCTTAAGTCCGTCTTGCATGTGTTTGGACGTCTCACTTGAGCTCCTCCTCCTCAATGAAGCCGCTGTTGTCCTGGTCAATGATCCGGAAGGCTTTCTTTACATCATCGGGAGACTTGCTGGCCAGGCCAGACACCTTGAAGAAAGTCTTGTAGTTGAACGATTCGGGGGCTACAAGGCAAACAACAAAGCACAAAACAGCAAAAAACTGTTAAATGAGGTAGAGAAACTACATGAGATAAGCGATAAGGTACAATGATGATACAATAGGATAGATTTGATTAAATTGTTTAGAGAAGTTGATAAGATAGTGACGATATCTAATTCAACTCTCTATGTAGCTAGCTAACTAGCTAGGCTAGCTAGCTACATAGAGAGTGTATTGATATAAGACAAATTTTTATCTATCAAGCTAGCTAACTAGCTAGGCTAGCTAATTGTATTATTGTACAATTATTGTACCTAGCTAGGTAGCTAGCTAGATAGATAAAAATTGTCTTATAGCAATACAATTTAAAAGGTTAATTTATTGCCCGGAAGACTGAAAAAATAGCATTTGATGTCATCCGTGCTCCCTAAAAATAGACTGAACCATGCATAGAAACATTAAGGAAATGTCACATGTTTGTAGTACGCGTCATCAGAACCATACTTTTTTCTTTTCGAAAATAATAATTACAAAAAAAACTATTGTTTCAATTCCCAGTGGGTTTCACTGAGCCCCAACGCCTCTGAAAATGTGAACCATTCCACAACTCACGTGATCCACAGGATTTTTCATCACTGAAATCCTCTACAGGCCAATGGGAAAAGCAAAAGTAAGATCATGCCATTTTTTTTCTGTAAATTTGATGCTATTCCAACTACGAGTAGTGGGGTTACGATCTTGCGTCAGTCTGGCTAATCTTTTAAAAAAATGTTTGTTTTTTTAAATCAAATTATGTTGAATCATGGCAACGCGCTAATCGGATCAACATGCTACGTGCATGAACACCACATTGCTACATTTCACATACAGTCAAACCTCGGTTTTTGGACGTCTCGGTTCTCGTCCAATTCAGTTTTCGCCCAAAGATTTCGAGATTTTTGATGCCTCAGATGACGAAAAAAATGTCGGTTCTCGAACAAACTGAACGCACTTGAATGCACTATTTGACTCCTCTCGCCTTCCTTACACGAGGAAGTGAGCAGTTCCTGGTGTTGCTTTCCATTGTGAGCAGACGTGTTCAGTAAACATTTTTATTTTAAAAAGAGCGTGGTTTCGGTTTTCGAACAATTTCGAACAATTTCGCCTTCTGGAACGGATAAAAACCGAGTTTTGACTGTATTGGCTAAAATCATGCTCAAAGGTCATTTTGTTTCTCAACAATACAAGAAAACAATGACGTAATGAAAGAAAGTTGAGCCAAGATGGGTCAACGCATAATTTGAGGCCTTCGAAGTGTGTAAAATCCGATTTTAGTTGGAAAAAATCAAAATGTTACTTTTTTTGAAGCCATTCCACCGAATTCCACGCGGAATTCGGTGGAATGGCCTATACACCGACAGATGGTGATCGATGAATGATATAAACGACATTTAGATTTACGTTACCTGAACAGCCATCCAGAGCAGCTTTCATCTCGGCATCGTTGAGAAAACCAATGAAGGCCATTTTATTTTTCTGATCTACAAGAGGGAAAAACAGCAATGATGATAAATTGTAAATAAATCACATACATGGGGTGAACTTCAAAACTGCTCCATGACTTTATAAGGTCTGCTCAAACCAACTCAAATTGTAAAGTATTCCAATGTAAACACAACAAATCATCAGCAAGATTTAGTTTCTGACATAAATGTTGACTTTTCTGTTATCCGACTGCAGAAGGGGGTCTTCCCAACAAGATACATGTTGCCCCTCCTCCATTAAGTGGCGCCTAGCAAGCGCAACGGATGCCACCATCCCAATACAAGTCCTCTGGAGTCCTGTAATCTGTTGGAACAGTCGCCTTCTTCCTCATTATTGTCATAATAGTCCAAGGCGGGATGTAACCAGTCTTTGTGTGGCTCCTCGTTTTTTTTGGTGGTGGTAGGGGGCGAGGGGGGGGGGGGGGGGGGGTCTTTTTGAGGGTGTGCGCACTCACCTTTGCGCTGCGCGTTGAAGCGAGTGACAACAACCAAGGCGGATTCCGATTGAATGTCCCAACAGCGCTTTGCCAGCCTCTTATATATCCTCCAGCAACACCATTTACAGAGCTTTGGGCTGTGGGTATCGGGTGCCAAGATGCAATGGTGCTCGAAAAAATGTGTCTAGTAGTCCGGTCTATTTTTAAGGCAACAAATGAGGGATGCTTTCATGTGCGCCTCGGCCAATTGGTGAAGGGGCTCCGAGAAAAGCCGAGCGACCCCCGCTTGATTTGCACCGTGTTTGACTTTGGAGTAAAGTCAAAAGTCAAACGTGATTCGAGAGTCATGAAGGGCGACGTGGAATTAAAAGAAATGTGCGCGTAATGGGCTTTTCCTGTTCGTGGACCAATCGGAAGGTCGCTGTCGGCTGCAAGTGACAACACTCGGGAAGGAAGTGTTGATCGCTGTGATGATGACTTCTATCTTCGCGTGAAAGCCACATGCTCATTGACACTTTTATATCGGGACCCGAAAAGACCAGGGCGAAAAGGCCCGGGGCTACGTTGTTATTTATTACCATTTACATGCTTGTCAGCATTTTTCAACCGTTTCTTTATTTAAATAAAGCCCCCCACCCCAAAATACTAGGGGAAAAATAATGGGAAAATCCCAAGTGAAATGTCCACTTTTACCGCATATTATTATTTGTCACGCACTTTACATAGTCATACATAGGCTACATCGTTTTTACTGCTATATTTTAAAAAATAGTTTTTCCTGGTTTATTAGAATAATGCCCCCCCCCAAAAAAGCTAAAATTAAGACGGAGATAACCATTGAGCAACATTAAAAAGTAATCTGCGCAAATGAGGTAGCTGAATAAAATTTAAAAAAATAAGCAAAGAAAGAAAAATGGTATACATTTTTTTACATACAACGAATTAAAAAATATCCATCCATTTTGTAATCCGCTTATCCTCACAATAATAATAATAATAATAATAATAATAATAGGGGCGGTTCGGTGGTTAGTACGTCGACCTCACAGTGCAGAGGTAGCGGGTTCAATTCCAGCTTCGGCCTCCCTGTGTGGAGTTTGCATGTTCTCCCCTGGCCTGCGTGGGTTTTCTCCGGGTATTCCTCCCACATTCCAAAAACATGCATGGCAGGCTGATTGAACACTCTAAATTGTCCCTAGGTGTGAATGTGAGCGCGGATGGTTGTTCGTCTCTGTGTGCCCTGCGATTGGCTGGCAACCGGTTCAGGGTGTCCCCCACCTACTGCCCAAGACGGCTGGGATAGGCTCCAGCATCCCCCGTAACC
Organism: Hippocampus abdominalis; assembly: GCA_018466805.1. NCBI lineage: Eukaryota > Metazoa > Chordata > Actinopteri > Syngnathiformes > Syngnathidae > Hippocampus > Hippocampus abdominalis. Next base: position 11,613,477 of record CM031709.1, read on the forward strand.
CTTGTGAGGATAAACGGATCGAAAAATGGATGTATAATAATAATAATAATAATAATAATAATAATAATATAAAGTTATATGGATAGCTCTAAAGACATCTGTTAATTAAGGAGAAATTAATTGAACAATCGTACTGTATATAGCAGCGGAAATGAATTCTGAAGTCTACAAAACTATTCCAGGAAGGATTGACAGCTCGGGACTCTTCTTTGTGATAACTCCATCAAAAAACACTTTCAATGAATTGATAGGTTAATCAACAGTGTAAACAATTTCCATTTAGTTCACATTGTTTCCCATAATTCCTATAGAAAGCTTCCAGTCTGGAATATTGTTAGCTCATAGTACAGTCGTACCCCATTCACGATGTTTTCACCGCTATAACGTTCACAATTCGGTTTCACGTAATTCATTTTCCATTTGCCGATTTTACAACAAACACCTTCATAACGTCAACTTCGTTATAATGACCAGATTTTTCCTACAAAGTAGTGAAAAGGCCTTCGCTGCAATGAATCGTGAGAAGCTAACTGCTGCTGCGACTTTGCTTATGAACAAAATGTACACGTTGCTTAGCAGCGCTACTGATCGACCCGTACATTGTTGCACTTCCGAAGGCACGGCGCAGTCCTGAGCACATGACCTTAGATCATATCTGGCAAACGGAAGCAAATTTTGCTGTCTGTGAAGGCTAAAATTGTCTCTCACTTTCGAAAGGGAACCTCCCAGATGAAGCTCAGCCGAGACTACGAAATGGCAAAGTTGACGATTACGACAATAATCCGTAATGGCAACAAAATCATGGCAGAGTTCGAGGCCAACGGATTGATCGTCAACGGCTTCGAGGTGCGGCGCATCCTGACCCGGAGGAGGCACTTTTCATTTGCTGACTTTTCACAGATGAAGTACGAACGCTACAGTTGTTTGTTTCATATCATATAAAAAAAAAATCTTCATATACACGTATTTGAAATTCATATGTTTATACTGTATTACATGTTCATGTTTTTATACCTTATAAATGTTCATACTGTATTATATACATCGTAGTTGGCGGCCATTTTATTGGAAATGGTTACAACGAACTACCGTTATAACATGCAGATTCGTTATGTCCCTGGATATGATTTCCATCCATTAAAAAAGAATTGTGTTTTTTTTTTTTGCTGTCTATTTTCAGGTCATTAAAACTCCTTCAGTATCAGCCAATTCTGGACCAAGTCTGAAAAGACGTTTAAAAACGTCTTTGGGAGTGAAATTAAGAACAGCAGGCAGTGGCATCAAATCCCAAATACATTTATTGATCATTTGCGATTTGTTGATTCACGGCAACGCACACGTATGGCCTCCGGCATCCGTCGGATCGACCGCCAAGGAGAGCAACAGGTAGGCAAACAGATTTGGAATATCTGAGCTTTCATCAAACAATCTGGAAAGTCAAGATCTTCAAAGTCGTGGCCAGTGAGCAGCGTTTCTCGTTATTTCAGGAGATCGCAGAACTCTGGTGGAGAAAGGAACAGAAAGGAGGAGTTGAAACACAATACGCGTGGGCAGACGGCTTGAACCACTGTGACATTTCGGAGAGTGGGATTTCAGCACTAGATAGTGGAGAGCTCCCTCTAGCCCCCTCTCTGCATTTACTATTTTTTTAATTTTTTTTTTTATAAGCATCAAAGCGAACGGAAGAATGGATAGTTGGGCTTTTTCACATGAGAAAAAAAATTATGGCACACCCAAAAAAGTATATGTAGTATTCTGAAGTAATGATGATCTTGTCTCAATTTGGGCCTGTTTATTTGAATGCAAAGTGATCAACAGTTTTAGCTGCAGCGCTAGTTCATGCTGAACGGAACCACGTCCCCAGTGAGAAGAGGGTGTGCACACATGCGCAACTACATTATCCATGTTTTTTCCACGTCCCCTCTTGAATTTTATTTATCTATCCATTTTCTGAACGGTTTTATCCTCACAAGGGTCGCGGGGCGTGCCGGAGCCTATCCCAGCTGTTTTTGGGCAGTCGGTGGGGGACACCCTGAACTGGTTGCTAGCCAATTGCAGAGACAAACAACCATTCGCGCTCACACTCACACCTAGGGACAATTTTGAGTGTTCAATCAGCCTGTCATGCATGTTTTTGGAATGTGGGAGGAAACCGGAGTACCCGGAGAAAACCCACGCAGAAAAACCGCCACCCTAATTTTATTAATTTTTTTCAAAATTGAAATGAACAAGCTTCAGGTCACCTTAAATTATAGAAAGCGTTTGGAAATTATTGATCGTGGTCTCAATTGTTTTACATCACAAAACCGGCATTTGAAGAGGGGTGTGGAGACTTTTCCTAGCTAATGCACGCAGGAAGCCGGTATCCGATTCGGTTCAAATGTTCATCCTCGGCGGGCGTCTGCGCTCAGGCAAGATCTAAACCAGTCGAAAACCTTTGATTCCGATTTTGCCGTCGCCATCTCTGTCTCCCGCCGCCATCAGCGTCTTGGTTTCGGCCACCGTCAGCTCCCTCGCGTCGGGGGAGAAATTCTGAAGGAATAGTCTGATGGAGGAAAAAAAAAATAAGATAAGATAAGAAAAGGTTAACGAACTGTTTCAGCATTTAAAGTGAGATTTCTGCTTGAGGGCTCCTCCATTGCAGCTATCTTTGACACCCTCCATGCTTATTTAAGCCACTCACGCTTACACACCAAACACACATACTTTAGCTCCGCCTCCTCAATGAATCCGCTCCTGTCCTGGTCCAGGACCGTGAAGACGTTTTTCCAATCTGCTTCCGACAAGTCGGCCAGTCCCACTTGTGAGAAGAAGATTTTGTAGTTGAATGTGCCCGGAGCTGTGAAGTGATAAAAATGAAAAAAAAAATATTATTTTAAAATGGTTCCAATGTACTATTAAAGCTTATGTACATATACCATTGAATAAAAAAAAAAAAAAAAAGAATTCAAGCGTGAATGTTAAAAGTCCTTCCTCCATCAAAGCACTTTACAATTTATTCCGGATTAAAATTGAATACCTTAACAAAAACTGAAATCATTTCAATTAAATGAAAATATACTGTATCTTAGAGTGACATGCACTGCACCAGTGCACCTTAGGCAGCAGAAAAACAGTCATTTCCAGCTTTGAAAGTGAAACAATATCATCAATGAAATTCAAATAGAAAAACTATTCATGCCCAAGATGCTTGAGCGATGTCATTGCCTGCAGCGAAAATCGGAAAAAGTCACTGAGTTTGCCCAAAGCGCCACTCCAGAGCCCTGACATTCAGATTTCATCGCAGCACCTGAGCAGTCATGCAAGCGGAATCGCTGGAGATAAATAATCAAGACTTGGGATTGCCAGATCTTTGCTTTGCAAAATAAGACTCGTCAAGACTTTTTCAATGGAAATTTGAGGGGGGGGTTTCCCCCCCAAAATGTGTTTTCATTGCTTCATTTCCATTACTTTAGAACAGAGGCGGAGCTAGACTTGTATCCTTTGGGCATGAGGGTGGCCAAGGCTAAGTCAGGGGGTCCGCAAAACAAAAACTTGGAAACGTCTTATCAAAAATCCACATCCGTTTTTTTTTTATAGTGAATAAAATTTGCGCACACACAAATATACGAACAAAACATTTTTCAGTAGCCATGTAAATTAATAAAAATAGTTTTTAGCTCCGCCAGTGCCTTAAAATAGCCGAAGTAAAAATTTCTTTTTTTTTTTTTGTAAACGAACAGTGCTTTGTAAAATAATACCCACGAGGCTTTTGGGAACAAGAACTGCCACTTGGTTTCCTATTTTCAGTGTTAACAAACACATGATACAACCTTGACCTAGTGGGCATGTCAAATCTTTAGTTGGTATTGTTGGTTAATTTAGATATATAAATATGTACAATCCCGATAAGCGCGTGTAAGCCTTTCCATGTCCGCCGGCTTGACTCACCTTGACACGCCTGCACGGCAGACTGGATGTCCTGGTCTCTCAGCATCCCTGCAAATGTCATGATCCTCGCTTTCCTCCGCGCTTGCCTGAGGGAGTCACGCACATTGCACGAAAGTGACAGTCGAGCCCAAATGTGGCGAAGGGGCTTTTCCTCTTTTCGGTTGACATTTGAAAACACGTCAAGTGCCATATAGTGTACCTTTTTTTTTTTTTTTTGCTTTCGTTTCACCATAGCAAAAGGAGCACAGAAAATATTGTTTGTCAACAAAGAGGGTGATTCATGAATCATTTAATCCTTTGTTGAACGGTACTAGCACATTACTGGAGACCTTATATTGCTCAATGACTCCCTGTACTTTATAAATTTGTGTGTCCTAAATGTGAATTTTGTTCGTGTGGCTTTTTTTTGCTCTACAACTACAGTGAGACCATCTCGCCCAGACAAAGCCCGAGAACATACTTGGCCAATGAAGATGATTCTGCTTTGGATTCTTCCCTATTCAACATGCCTTTACAAAGCAGAAATTGCTGCCCTAAATAAGTTCATGCACAAGAAATTTTAAAAGATGCTTACCGGTTTTTTTTGCACTCTGTGCCTGGGTTTGGTTCTCCTGCCAGTCTGTGATGCTGAGTGCAAGGAGCAACCTGACGCATCTGTCATCAAACCCGTGGAGAGTTTCCCCACCTCACCACAGCAAGCATCCTCCTCTGCCTCCCCCTCCTCCTCCTCATCCTCCTCCACCTCCTCCTCATCAGTTAATCAGAGCACATAATTCTCTTACTCACATTGTTTTTGCAAACTTGCAGAAATGCTCTGAGGAGGTTAAATAATTCAGTGGTGAAATGTGGGTGTAATTATTGCTGCTGCCTATGTAGTTGACTTCAAATATGATAAATGAGTTGCATTAAAACAGGCCAAAATGCAGATGTCAGGGTGAAAGGCAGGGCAAGAGACAATTGCATACCAGGAGTACATTACCAAAGTACACGAAGTGTTAGATGATCAAACTCTAGTCATTTCAGTATTTTAATGGTCAAGAATCTTTTTCCTAACCCATGCCATTTCAATCCTTCTAAAGTCCACTAAGACCCCCCCCCCCCAAAAAAAAAGATTAATTTCGGTGCGCTTATTCCGATTCTGCACTCGTTTTAAAAAAACAATTATATAATAACAATAATATAATATATAATAAAGTTATATACTAAATAATATTTCTGGAGTAATATTTATTGATGTTGGGGTTGGTTCCGCAACAGGTGCATTTGTTTTCCTGAAACACTATAACTATAAATTACAACGCTTGGTCAAATCTGCATTGCGCAAGCTTTTATAGGTCAAACTCAGAAACAAAAAATAGGTGAACAAACATTCCGTTTTTGCGTTCTCCTGAAATGTGATGATTGTGGAGGCAACAGGATTCCGTTTCCGCCCGATTTACGTTTCAGTCTGTAGCTTTTTTACTATTAAGGACAGAAATTAAATTGATCCTCTTTTTATCAGTCGTTTTTTTTTTTTTTTTTAACCAAGTATTTGTACTTGTACCTAAGTAAATACATGTATGGAGTGTGAGTACTTTTTTTTCACCTTTGGTTGTAAACTTTACACAACGAAATGCGTTGTTTCTATGACAAATAATGATTTCCACTGATTGGCTGTATGTTTGAGCGTAACAGCATTCCAAGCCACGATTGGCTATTGTGAGGCATCAATCACGTGATGGTGCCCGCCCCCATTTGGTGTTGTGACGTCGTGAAGGAATATGGCGCTTCGGAGGAGATGAGTTTCACGATAGTCCGGTTTGATTTATTCCTCTCAGCTAGCGTTTTCTCGTGAAACGCCAAGCGGCACCTACTAAATATGACGGGGCGACGAGCGTGTTCGCACCTTTTATCATCACGGGAACCGGAAACGGGCGTTTTGTAGCCGCGTTTGCGGTCATTAGCTTAGACTGTTGCTAGCCGAAGCTAAGTGGCTAAAGAGCGACAGAATGCTTGTTTGTGCCATCAACATCAACGTTCGCTTGTTAACTAATGACTGAAACACGACTTCAGGTGGTACCGGGGCATCAGTTGTTGACCGCCGCGATTCCCAACATCTAGCGGCTTGTTTGGAAGCTAAGCTGGGAGAATGAAGAGCTGTCATGGATGTGTTTTGCTGCTGCTCAACGCGATCTTGCTGTGGGCATGCTGGCCGGCTCAAGGGGCTCCTCTTCACTACCAACACAGCACAGGTAAAGGCGTTTGGGGAATTATTCCTTGATTTTTGTTTTTGTTTTCTCTCCTATCACCACATATTTATACAACCTCGTCAGCGTTTCCTCGCCGAGAGCCAATGCTAGAAGGAAATTATATGAATTAATAATCGAGTATTATTTCTCCTGTATGCACTGATTTCATTAATACACGTAGTTTTTTTGTTGTTGTTGTCCAATAATATTTCAAGCTGGATGAGTTGCCGTGTCAAACTAACCTGCCCAGGGCCTTCAGAATCACTCGTCCTGAAAACTGGTATCGACACCAACCAATCACTTTTCAATCGGATGTCATCCTCACAATGCCAGCGATGATGATGTCAGCATTTTTGCATCATCCCATTGTTTGGTCAGCCAAAAGACATCCACAGGAATGTACACACATTGTTGCACTTAATCACCTGTGTCTGCTGAGCTACTGGTTGAAAGACGGCTTGGTCGTCAACAAATGCCATCATGTTAGCTGATTAGTTTTGCGACGTGAATGAAGTTCTAATTAGCACACAAATGTTGCCTAATCGCTATATCCGAAACATATAAAGACGGAGTTTCACTTTGCACGTCTGCCCTCATTCCTCACTGTCCTGCTTGCATGAATTTTTGTCGACTAGCAGCGGCCGTAATGTCCCAACTAGAGTTGTCAAAGTTAATCGATAATTACCAAATGAATAATCATTTACAGCATTGACCACATCCTCCCATTTCAGCCTCTCATCAATAATTATTGATTATAATCATAGCATATGTATTCGGTCATCAGTTTTTCCTCCTTGCTACCTGCAGTTCTTTGAGCTGCAGTCCCGCAGGTACAGAGAAGTCACCTTTATACAGCGTTCAGTTAGTCATCGACATGCATCGCATAACACAGTCAGTGGTCATGACTAAGTCATCGTGTGTCCTTTCACTCTTTGAGGAGCTAGTATTCGGATAATACAACATATCAAGAAATATCCAAGACGCAAGTAAAAGCAACAGTGACTCTTTTGTAAATGAAGCTGCCAATGTGTAACCGCGACACACATTCCGAGTTTATCATCCCTAGTCAATTATTCGCAACCGCGTCGTTCGCTCAATCATAAGACAGCATGCAGGAAAAGAATTGTTGATGGCGTTTCCTGATTGTTTTTTTTTATGACATTGTAGCCTGTCCTTTGTCCGCTCTTAAAGTAGGTGATGCTGAATGAAGCTTGAGATGAATCGCGCGAGTTGGTGTCGCGACTTTAAGCTCGTCGTATCAGGGCTCACCGCAAGTGAGTCATTCGCAAGCAACCCATTTTTGTATCTGGGCCTCATAACTTACATTTTCTGGATCCAAAGTTCATGAAAATTCCATGAATGTGTCTCAGCTCTGTGTTGTATAAAAACCCAAGGAGACATAACAAAAGAGACTGGAAAGAAATGTCCTAAAGAGTAATTACGGTATGTACTGTAGTAACCTTCTGTTGGATGTGTGGGCGAGTGAAGGATGTCAGTCATTTTGCTTGGTTAGTCTCTTTGTGAGTGTCTGTGCGTCAGTTTTCATTTCGTATTTGTATTTGACTATTTTTACCGTAACAGTGACTGTGGCTCTCCTTGCCCACACGCAAAGGCATTTCAGGCCTTTTTTTTTTTTCTTTGTCTGAGCGGCGACATATCCAAAGCTAGTTCCAAACTAAAATTAAGGTTGACATCAAGGTTGATATCAATCATTTCAAAACTTTGTCCCCCGTTAATATGCACTGTCACCTGGACAACTGGAGTGGAAGTAAAAATAACGGAGCGAATGTGATTGCGCAAGTGTGTACCCCGTCATATAGCTGCAGATGTGACTCTGCTTAGAAGAAAGCAATCACAACCAAAATCATGTTCAAGGTGAGTCAGAGCAGATTTGCCACCATTTCACACGCTTCTGAAAACACAGAATAAAGTTCAAATGTGAGAAGTTTTAGTAGGCTTTTTAAAAAAAAATTTTTTTGGGGGGGGCGCTATAGCTGAAGCAGGAAAGTTGAACCGTGTTGTGTCGATATTTTATATCCGCTCTACAATTGTTTGGCTACTTTGAACAGGAGCCGTTGACATCTGATATTTTTTTTCCATTTCTACTTAATTTTAGTTTGGAACTAGCTCTTTGAGAACTGTTCATAATTCCCTCACCTTTGACTAAAACCTGAATTCCAGCTGAAGAAACACAGGTCCAAAGCATGATGCTGCCATATCGCTTACTCGTCAATAATTGTGTTGCCACACAACACAAAGCAAAAAAAGAAAAAAATGTAATCAACCAAACGACAACTGTTGCAATGCAAATAAAACCGTTTATCTCTTGTGACAATCAGGTGACGGTGACACTTGTCATCTGCTAGTCAGGTTGAACATTGGCCTCGACTTTCCTTCCTGTTGCTCGAACTTTCACTGACCTCCTTTATACCGACAGCCTACGCAATTGCCACACCAGAGCGCAACCCAAGATCGATCCGCCTTTGCCTTTTCTACGTACCCCAGCCAAGCGCAATTGTGCCACAATCAGATGACATGCCGGTGCGTCTTGTGTGACTGACTCGTAAGTGCTTTCAGCACAACGTGGGGGTGAGAGAAGTGTGTGTCAGGTGTTAAACGTGGTGGCAAACCCTTACACGCAGACTGCATCCTGCTTCTGTTGAGGTCTAACGTTCCAGAAATTGGACACGGACAGTCTTCGCCCGTCCTATCACAACTATTCTTTACTAGTACAGTGAAACTCCTCTACAACAAAATCATGTTTGTAAGAAATTTTTCACAACAAAGGACTTTTCACTATCGCAAATTTTATCTCAGATGTACACAAACACACACACACGCACAAAAGTACTGTATGTGGCCTCTTGTTTGCTCTTGCCGTTTCCGAGCGAAGCAGTAGTAGAGTCGCTGCAGGCTGAGGTTGGATTTGACTTTTGCGGAAGGCTTGTTTTCATTGTAGTGAATCTCATTGCGAGGCAAGGGCAGAGAAAAATATTTCGTACTACGCAACAGGGGGATTTTTCGTTGTAGGGGGAGCAGAAAAGTGGGAATGGCTTTAATGTATGAAGATTTTTTCACACTAGGGGGTATTTTCGCCCCTGTAGGTTTCGTTGTAGAATTTCACTGTACTGATTTGCTGGAAGCGATGCAGCAAAAGTCGAGCCGGGCAATATGATGCTCTATATCGCAAAAGACTATCGATAACATTGAATAGAAAATATATCGTGATTGTGACATAAAATGGCCAATTTCGTGATGGACGAAAAGGCAAAGAAGGTCCCCTACTAAGCTGCATGAGTAGCCGTTGTTCGAAGTCTTAACAGAACAAGGAAAGTTAACGCCTTTGAGTATTGTTGCTGCTCTGTGTGTTGAAGTAGCCGTTGTCACCGTTACACCGATGCTCATTTCTGTTAGCCAGTGTATGGTGTTTAGCATTACAGGTTAGCATTGTGCTCGCAGGATTTCTTTAGCCATAATTACATGGTTTGGTAGAACATTTTGGTGTTTAAATGTACATTTAGGACTGGGCGATATGGCCCTTTAATCCATTATAACGCTTACCATCTAGCATGCCTCCAGTAGCACCCGAGCAGTGCGGAATGGACGTGTTTCTTTTTTTTTTTTTTTTTTTTTTAACTAGCCCAGAGCTGGTTAAAAATAAACCACGCTGGCAGCTCCGCCGGCTGTGTGGTGAGATGTGCTGAAAGCCACTTTCGCAGTGAGGCAGATGCAATAACATCATCATCAAGCGTTATCGGAATTGGTCCGCAGAGTCCAAATATACACCTTAGGACAAATTTATTCCGGCTACTGAAGATCTTTACATGATGGGATTTCAGCTTTTACAGTCTTTTTGGTGCTATAACCTCACCGCCGCGATGAAGTGGGCCACACTGCAGTTGCAAATGCACTGTCTTGTACTTGCGTTCTGCTGTAGCACGTTCTTTCCCCTCATTTCAAGATTTCTCAGATAGCATACTCTATTCTTGATTCAATGTTGCACTTGTGTAGCTACCGGTGGGAGAAATATGCCAAAGTGGGTCTGTTTCACGTCTGTGTGAATGTCTTCCTGAAATCTACAGCTCAACTGAAAGGAGACCAGACAGCTACTTTCCATATATGTCCCAAAATCGAGCTTTGTCATCTTGTGAGTTCTGCCCAAGTTATGATATGAGCACATGACTCAGATTAATTTAAGGCTGATGCCATGTTCGTGTTTGGAAAATATGTGTCGCGAGGTGCGACCGTTGCACAACAATAGCGTCGGCTGCTAGGAAGTGGACAATTGGCATTTTTCCTCCATTTGGCAGGCGTCCCGCTTTTTGGCTTTGCTGCTGCAAACAGCGGAACCTCCAAAGTTAATCACACGGCTCTAGCCGAACTTCTTCTAGTTGCCAATCACGTTTTCGCATTGGAAATGGAAAGTGAATGAATTTGGTCAAAGGTAGAGCTAGGGCGCACAAATTGAGGTTCCCCTGCACGACCGTATTACTGCTATGGCCTTGTGTGTGTGTGTGTGTGTGTGTGTGTGTGTGTGTGTGTGTGTGTGTGTGTGTGTGTGTGTGTGTGTGTGTGTGTGTGTGTGTGTGTGTGTGTGTGTGTGTGTGTGCGTGCGTGTGTAATATTTACAGTCATACCTCGGTTTTCGACCATAATCCGTTTCAGAAGGCTGTTCGAAAACCGACTTGTTCGAAAACCGAAACCATGTTTCCCATTATAATCAATGTAATACATTTTAATCCGTTCCAAGTCTAGAAAACAACAAAACCCGATGTTTGACTGTACTAAATTGCCATGCTCACTTTGTATGGCCTACGAGAAAACGTGTGGTTGTACTCCCACATTTGTACCACTTGCTCCTCGCGTTGAAAGAAGCTCGACAGTTTGGATCGAAGGTCACGCTGCCCCAGACATTACAAGTGTTGGCCAGCGTCATATCTTTGTGACTTCTCATATGACGAGTGTCTTAGCGCCTTCTTCGTATTTTTTGCAGTCTGTCAGGTTTCCTGTTCTTTCCAGTCACGTCTGTGCTGCCAGGGAATATTTAGAAACTCAGCAAGCAGCCCTTGATATTTTTGTACCGGGTGTAAATCTTTTAACTCCCAAGTAGACATTTTATGCCTCATAAAAACGGTCGCTCCTAGTTTAACTCCCGAGTTTTTCCTTCTGTGATTCCCAAAAGCTCGAGAGGCGAGGGGGCGTTGAAGGTCATTAGAGGAGCAATACTAGCGACCAATCATGACCAAGTAAAACGCCAATGATTTCCTCAAATGGATGTGCGGAAAGGTTCACGCTTTGTCGATTTCTTTGTCGAAATCCCATCAAAGTACGAAGGATGCTCCAGACATCCTTCAAATGTTTTGGGGGAAAGAAAATGTCACCACACCGCGGGTCTAATAATACACTTGCACCACACAGACAAAAGTATTGGGACCGCTGTCTAAAATACCAAGCGGGTGCTCCTCATGTCCTGACGTGACACGGCCGCGAGTACAAGATCTTCAGCGCCTCTCACGTTGCACCGCAAGCTCCTCTCCGAACATTCTGAGACAGACGCGGTGATGTAAACGCAATAAATCCAAGCTGCCGCGATGATAGATTGATGCTAACGTCTTTGGACGTTTGACTCAACGCATCGGAGAGAGCGCGTGATCGGAACCCCACACACCCAAACAAAACAAAAGTGAGCAGCGGTCATTTCAAATTTTCATACATTAAAAGAGATGTTTTCATTTCCATAGAACAGAAAAAGTAAAGTCTCAAATTTATTGACTTGAGGAATTGTTACGTAAAACAGTTTTCTGATTGCCTTGTTTAGAATTGTCATTATTTTCTTTCAGTTGTGTGATATTAATCCTCATGCAGTATTTTTAAGCGGCTGCATGAAGGGTATTACGTCCCAAAAATGTCCCTCTTCCAATGTGCAACAACTTTTTCCACTTTTAATTTTTTTTCACTTTCAACCCCTCAAAATGTTCAGTGGGAATTGGCCAAGACATAGATATACATCCTATGCAAAATTTCAGCTTCGTGGAGTTATTTTTCACTGTTTTGTCTGTGGAGTCCAAAATCGCCCAAAGTGTCCGAAATGTCCAATTTTGGGATAATTACTGCATGGGGGTTAAAAAAAAAAAAATTTACGAACCAAAATGATTTTTAAAAAAAAACATGAAATGCAAGTGCCGTTAGACGACGCCATAAACGTTGCGGGATCTCAAATTGTCAAGTTGTCAAGTCCTCACTTTTGTCTGCTTTTCGTCCGTCGCAGACAGCGGCACGGGGGACCCGTTTTACGTGTCTCTGTACTTGTCGCTGACGGTGCTGGTGGCCGTGGTGGTACTGCTGGTGAACTGTGTGAGCTGCTGCAAGGAGAGGGAGATCAACTTCAAGGTGACACTCTCAGGAAACGCTGTGTGCGCCCCGCCCGCATGTCTTGCGGCATGATTGTCCAAAAATGTCCTCTTGGATAGCCGTGAATTAAATGACAGACGAGCATTGCTGCCATCTGACAGTTTGATGTCTTTTGGAAATTAACATTCGTTATGGCCGGAATTCTCCGATGGTTTACTGTGGATGTTTGTTGAAGCAGGAATTCGAAGACCACTTTGACGATGAGCTCGACTTTACGCCGCCAGCTGAGGACACGCCGTCTATGCAGTTGCCGGCCGAGGTGTACACCCTCGCCGTCTCCCCCGTGGCCTTGCCCGGACCTCTGCATCTTCAACCTGCAGCACCAATCGCAGGTTGGAAAAAAAATGATATCCTCTTTGTCCCTTTATTTGTTGACATGTGTTTGATGACATGATATGTTTCTGTTTTTGTCTGTGGCGTTCCCAGAGGGATCCACAGGCTTCCAGATTACCCGTCATAGTTTGAGTTACATTCAGGAGGTCGGCAATGGATGGTTTGGCCAGGTCAGATTTTTGCTTTTGTTACCCTACCAATCTGTAGTAGTCAAAAGTCTTTTTTTCTCAACTGACTCAATTTCCCCTGACAGGTGATCCTGAGTGAAATCTACACGGATCCCGGTGGCGCCAGAGTGATAGTGAAGGAGTTAAAAGCAAACGCAAACGCCAAGGACCAGAATGACTTCTTGCAGCAGGGGGACCCGTATCGGTGAATGTCTTTTGTTGTTTTGAATCACCTCTTTTGTCATTGAGAAAAATAATATACTGTGATGCCTTGAGATACAGGTGATCCAACTTTAGAGTTTTTTTTGACACGCAAGAGCTGAATGCGGCAATTAAGCCAAATAAATTCTCTCATAGCAAGCAGCAATTTAGCATCCACACATCCGTCATCTGAACCGCTTATCCAATGTAACGGCACCTGCAGGCATATATATACTTCAGCCTTTGAAAAAAAAAAAAAAAGATTTCTACGAGTGCATACTTACTGATTCTGTCCATCTGTATTCTACAGTGTCCAGGTGGCCACGGTGATCTTACTGGAAGCAGTAGCATAAAAAATGTGGTCTTATTATTTACATTCTATTTAATTATGTCCTTACAGTATGTTTTTATAAAGCGCAACAATATAGAGTGATAGTTTTCTGATTAAAAAAAAACCCAACACAGCAAATTAAGTTTTTAGGGTTTTATTTTTGGGTGGCTGGAACGGATTAATGGCAATTCCATCCATTTCAAGGGGACCAGAAGATTTGAATTATGAATGTTTTTGAATCGCAAGTAGTGTCTTTGAGCAAATTAAACTATACTAAAAGTGGTGTAGAAAAAATGAATGAATGGATGGATAGGTGACATAGACGCACACTGCAGTATGAGTAAAAACATGAAATATTTGCCTTGTGTCTCGTTATTTTATCCTCAGAGTATTGCAGCACCCAAACGTCCTCCGGTGCCTTGGACAGTGTGTCGAAGCGATTCCCTTTCTCCTTGTTTTTGAGTACTGTGAAATGGTGAGTAACTGACTTTTCTTTACAAAACCCTCCTCCAGTTTACACAATGAGGTTTTTGATCGAGGCCGTTTAAAATAACAACATGATCGGTAATTGTTTGAGTTCTTATTGTCTTCTAATGGGGGTGAATGGTTTTGAAAAAAGTAATTATCCAGTCCAGAAAGCGCGCATAGCTGACCTGCCTGATTGACCATTGGCACTCAGGGCCCACTATTTGAACCCCGAATTAGAGCATCTATTCATCGTAAACGACTGCACCGACTCGAAGCGACATCATAGCAGCAGATTTATTTCCTGTTGATCGTTATCTATTCTGAGTGGGTTGATTGGGAGCTCCCCCCCCCATTGGAACCATGCCCCTCCTTCTTCCTTCTCCTCTCGCCTCCTGTCACATCGCTCATCCTAAGCCTGACACTTCTCACATTCGCATCTCACCCTGTTAAAGCAACAAGCTCCACTTACACTCCCCCCCACTGTCGCCTCCGCCAGTTGCTGTGTTTGTGCATTTTTATTTATTTATTTTTTTAAATTGCCGGAAACTTGTGTATTTAGGATCCTTTATAGCTTGGTAAACAAGACCCTATAGTCTGTCTGGCCTAAATACTGGCCTCATTCTGCTTCCCAGCAGCGCCACACGTTTTAGTCGCCATCAAATACCATTCAGCTGGATCTTGCGCAAGTGTATACGTCGCGCTCCCTTAATATCAGCGCAAGTACGTTGACACAACCTGATCAAACAGGTGTGACAGGATGCAACTTTGAACAAGGCTCCGGCTGCTCATATTGTCTCTGTCACTCACGCACTTGCTTGTTTCTCAGGGCCGCCACATAGAATGACTAGCACCGCTTCCAACATCCCATTTGTCCAAGCTGGTGACATGCCCAGCAGGTTCTCGTTAAGATGCCTTTGCCACACATTGCGTCACGTTATCAGGTGACCAGACCTGGCTGGTGTCCTGGAACTATGCTTCATAACCCCGCCACTAGTTATGCCTCTGACAGGAGACGCAATTCATGCCTGTATATTAACCCTTTCATGCACCAATAACGATAACCTGTAACCTGATAACATGACAGGTATCTGCTGTCCTTGAAAAGGTTGAGTATGCATATCGTTTGGACTGGCATAATATTTACGTACAACATATACACTGAGCAATCTCAACCGTGTAATATGATCCGAAACAAGAGCTGCATTCGAAATTCTGCCATTGAAAAGATAATAATGCTTCATTTTAGTTGGCCTAGTCCAGGCGTTGGCAACCCAAAATTTTGAAAGAGACATATAGGACAAAAAAAACAAATATGTCTGGAGCCGCAAAAAAATAAAAGCCTGATACAAAACATACAATGAAGGAAACACATGCTGTATGTATGTAGAAGACTGAATTGTTTGTTATTCATTCCTTTGTTGTGTGTTCACAAACGCCCCCATAGAATTTATTTTGTAATTTCCTCGCTTGATTTTTTTGTTTTGGTGCATTATTTTCGCTTTTCTCAGTGTCAGCGAAGTGATCATTAATTTCCGTTTTTCTGAGGGTGTCTTTGAACGCCTCTCGACTCGAACCAGAAGAGAGAAGGCACGGAGTCGGTCGGACGCAGACGTGTCTGTGTTTGTCGAGACTGGTAAAAGCATAAAATAAAGTGTCCGTTTTAAAAAACCAACACCACAGCTCTCCTTTTTTGGAGCTGCAACATGAATCTATATCTATTTGAGCTACATTAGCCTACTATCAAAATCTTTTTCCATTTTCAAATATTTTTTTATAAAGCTCCAGGGAGCCACTAGATGTCGCTAAAGAGCCACATGCGGCTCTGGAGCCGCGTGTTGCCGACCCCCGCCTCGTCAGAAAATTTGAAACTACCCCCTCTTCAAACTCCTTTCAATGAGAAAACAAATACTTATTTCTCTTAAATTTTAGACCGAGACCTAGAAGTGTTATTAACAACGCTGCCAAATTTAAACGATTAAAGAAAAGTATGTAAAAATCAACTTGACAATGGTGGAAAAGTCAAGGCGTTCTCTCTGCTCTCAGATGTTGTGAGCGTGTCCGCTGAATGTGCTGGAACCACGACATGCTCAAATGTCAATCAAATGCCACTATTTGTCCCGTGGCCATGGATGCACTGCTTCAAGCCTCTGGCGGTTGGAATATATCACATCATCATCGTGAGGTTTTTCTAAACCGTGACAATGAGGCGCTCTAATGCAGCACAAAGCCCCCTATCCACATGCCGACTGGGGAGAAAAAAAAAATCTGGCCCCTCCTTGTGTTCCTGTGTTTCTCCGACAACGAGGCCCTCGAGCTTAACCGCTTGTCGCAGTTCCACTGGACAACCGCTGCTCTCCAAATTCACAGGCTGGCTTAAATGCCCTTAAGTTGAAGAGCTACAAAATAGAATTTTTTTTTCTCCATGCTAACGTTAGCCAAATTTGGCCGCCCTGTCAGCAAGCTCATAGATTTTTGCGAATCGTTTTTAATATCCCACCATGATTTCAAACTAAGTTTCAGAATTCAGAGCTCATTTAATTAACGAAGATAGCCGGGTGATATTTTAACAGCCTTAGCGGAAGAAGCCCCGTTATTTTGCTGAGCACGTATTTATTTTGAAATGGATATGAGAGAAAGCTTACTGTCAACAACCGCTGGTTCCTCAGTCATGGTTAAGAATAGACGCAGCCTAATTGTTGTGGTCACCCGCAATGTCATTTCAACTCCAAGCTCTTCTCTCACGCTCTTAATCAGCTGCTGCGGGCACATCATAAATATATATAGGCGGAGCATATCAATTACCATTCATCCACTTTCGCTTGACTGTGTACGTTGTGTGGTGTGAAAGGGACTAACAAATCGCAATTTGTGCAAGACGACTGTCAAAAGTGGCCCCCTGTGATCGCTTCTCACTACCCGGTTAGAGATGTCAACACATTTATCATTTGTGTTTACTAACAGCCCGCCATTGGCACTAATGTACAGTGGGTATAAAAAGTTTACACACCCCTGTCGAAATGCTAATAAAAGTTTTTATGATGGAAAAAAATGAGACCAAAATAAATCATTTAAAAAAACGTTTTTTCCCCCACTTCCAATGTGACCTGTAACACTAAATTGAGAATTTTTTTTTTTTGAGGGGGGGGGGGGGGTTGTGTTGGATGCGATTACAGAAATGTCAGGGACAGCCTACTCGAACCCCAGAACTTGATTTGAGATTAATCAGATGCACTTGAAAATGGTGGCAGGCGTGTGCAGATTCCCATTTTACAATTTAATTGCAGAGAGCATTTTTAAACTGAGATGAATAAATGTTCAACAATGGCAAACGTTTTGGAAAGATCGTTCCTGCTTTCAATTTTATTTTATTTTTTTGTTTACATCACGAAACCTGGAATTTGAATAGGGGTGTTGCTGGTGGCCATGAGTTAACAGGGGAAAACAAGATGACAACTCTATGGCAGTGGAATTCATCCGAGATGCATGAGACACATTTGACGGCGTGCATCTCTGTGGAATGTACACACACACATGCTGGAAAAAGCCAGCTTGCGAGATCCCTCAGCGTGCGCCAGGACATGTTCACATACGTGCTGTGATCCACCGACTCATCTCATTTGCCCGTTGCTTCCTGTATTCTGAAAGAAGAACGCGGGACAGGGAACCCCTCCCTCTTAAACGCGCGCATGCTCCCGACCCAGAGTTGCACGCTCGCCAACGGGACGCGATTAGACAAAAGTACCTCATGACTACTGCATGAACACTGTGCTCTCGGTATGTTCCTAATTCATTTCTCAGGGAGCTTTGGACTGCTCACTAATCTCCTTCACTGCACACAATCCCGCTGTCAAATCGTAGCACATTGTCGGAAGCGCACTGTAATATATTTGAAGCGTTTAAAAGTCATACAAAGCGAAAACGATGATTTCGACTCTGTGAATGATCGCCGCAGGTGTCACTGATTCTCGCAAGCTGCCGTGGTTTTATAGGGCTGTCAGTGCACATTAAGTGCCCCCAGGAAGCAGTCCAACCCCCAAAACCCCCGTGTAATCCTTTGATCTTGAAGGTACAGTACACGGAGTGCCTCGGTTCAACTTTTGGAAAAACTCCCGCAGGAGAGCAACACAAGACAAATGCAACATAAGACAAACTCATGTCTATTTGTTGTGTCAGCTGAGGGTTCCTTCTCTTCTTTCTTCGAGTTGAGCCTTTAAAACCTGCGCACCCTCACTCAATAGTTAACGTTCAGTTCACTCACAGGAGAAGTGAGACAGCAACTGGTTAATATACCGCCCCCGTGTGGCAGCCTCTGCACACTGTATGTGGACGTGCTACCGTTTCTCTTGCTAGAGTTGAATTTAGTTTGGTTGCAAATATTAAAGGTAAGCTTAACACGTGTGAATAAAGGTATATTTGACTCCATATTCACTATATGGCATTGTGATTTTTTTTTTCTGAACGCCTTCTAACTTTGGTGTAGAAAAATAACATTGGAGAAATTTATGACTATAGCCAGTGTTCAAATTGACAGATTTCAAGTTACCCAACTTTTTTTTTTCCTTGTCACCGTGGCAATTAAAAAAAAATATATATTTCCATTCACAAAGATTTAGAAGACAAATTTATACATTTTCCTAGTCAACCATAATTCACAATTGGTGTATAACAAATATGGTCAAGCGTAAAAAATATATTTATACATATAAGAGATCTAAAAATGACAGAGTGACGGTGACATAAGTAATTGGAGTACTTTGCTGTGTAACAGAATGTTAAAAATAACATAAGAGGCATGCAGTCCATTTACAATCTTTTAAGTAATATCAGTTACATGGATGTATGAATGGATATTCATGATGATTTGTTTTCGAAATGTTTACGTACTTGCACCCATTCATAGGACTTGGATTAATTTTTTTCTTATTTCCTGGATAAGCAATCAAGAAATTCGTTTTTTTTTATTGTTTCTTTAACAGGTGGAGTCATATGTCATCATAATTTCTAATATTTTGGCCCATAATTTTTTTTTTTGGGTTAAAAAAAACATCACATGCTTCTTATTTTAGGAAGGGTTTATATGTTGTCTGTGTGTGTGTTTGCAGGGGGATTTGCGAGGCTATCTGTCTCTGCAGGACTGGACGTTCAGAAGCACCGAGATACTGCAGCTGCAAAGGATGGCCTGCGAAATTGCCGCTGGGCTGACTCACCTTCACAAATACAACTTCCTGCACAGGTAGCACTTCTTAGCTGCAAGGAAAACCGGAGCGCTTTCTGCCCGCCTCAGCCTGCTCGCCTGTGCCTTTGGCAGAATGCGTCCCATTTAAAACAGCGTGGCCTTTATTTTTCACTCGGGACGCAAACAGTGTCTGACATTTGGATCGTAGCCTCTAGTCGTGCATATTTGCTTCCTTTGCGTATTTTATTTCCATTCAATATGTCGATCACAATGAAGCCCAACTTTTTTTTGGGGTGAATCCTTGATTTGTCGGCAATTAGCACAACGAAGGCCCTTTTAATAACGATGCTTAACTCATTCAGTACCAGCCAATTCTAGACCAAGTCTGAAAAGACGTTTAAAAACGTCTTTGGGAGTGAATGAGTTAAAAAAATCACACGTTATCCTTGACTCTGCGGATTAAAAATCTTTTAAAATGCCACAGGAAAAACAACTATTTTTTTCTTTTGGAAGTATTTGACTCATTGGTTCAGAACTCTGCGGCATACGGGTGCTTTCCAAAAAAGGCTTGTGCAGGGGAGGGGTGGTGTTTCATTTCCGTATTTTATTTATTTATTTATTTTAAACCACGGCGCACATTGGATGACCGGCCGCTGACAGGCCACATGTCGGTGGCGGAGGGACATCGGGGGGGGGGGGCTGGCTGGCGGCATGAGGGTAACCGACGATGCTCAGCTCATCGGCTCTATTTGCATGCTCGGAATAAGCTCCGAGGGTTCCAATTACACCAGCTCCGATGCATTGCCACCGTGTCAGCTGTCCACTGCCAGCGGCGAATGATGATTCTGCTCTCTGCGTGTAAAAGGATAGCCCCGTTTTGGGAGATGTCTTTTAAATCCTTGCTACAACTCGAAGGGGGGCCTCTGAGGTTGCCTCAGCAAGTGAGACGGTCGAGTCGGCACTAACCAAAATGTTCATACGTCAGTGACCCTTTCGTGTGCTGTTAACAAGACTTTGCGATCGAATGCGGGCTCATTCCTAACTCTTTTGTGCACCTTGTAACCTGATAACACAGTAAGCTGTCCACTGTAGTGATCGCTGTCCCTGAAAGGGTCAAACTAAGGGAAAAAGAAAATAAAATCATCGACATTGCACATCCTAGTAGCATCAAATTGCACAAATGACTGAACATGCTGATGGTGTGATCTGAACGTGATGGTTGCCATACCGCCAGCTGGCCTTGCCCGGTTAATTTCCTGCTGTGACACCAGCCCAGCCATGTCCACGCAAACAATGCTTGTTTGTCATTTGGGCTGCGGGGGGTTCGCCTCGGGCAAAGAAAATAGGAAAATAATCAACTACTAAGTGACTAATTATGAATTTTCCACTATGAATTAATTCACTCTACCACATGTTGATTTCATGAACACACAGAGAAACGGAGCCACTTAGCGCCGCACGCCATCTCCTGGCAACGACGCAAAATAGTTTACACGGGCTGTATTTCCCGCACGAAACAATATCCTGCTACTGTATGCATGAGTCAGGAATAGAACCTGCGCATGTCTTGTTGCAAGGCGAAGAACTGACCTAGCCTTCAAAGCATTCATCCTCTTGCGGTTAGGAAGGTTAAAAGCAAAAAAACTAATAAAAAAAACTCAAAACACACATATGTCCAATCCTTGTCCTCCAGTGAAAATGTTTTTACAGTACTTCATTTCAAGTGTGCATGTCTTGGCCACACGAGGGCAGTATAATCACTGCACCTTTATTTGTACTACACTTTTTATACATACAATGCAACTCAAGGGGCGTTACAAGAACTGAAATTACTCCCGTGCATCACTATAGGGACATATGTACCCTTGCACGTGGACACACACACACACACACACACAAACACGAACAGGTCGGTTAGAAATACAATCGCAATGACCTAAAACCCTGTAATCCAGACCTAGAGACCCACATGAAGGCGTTTCCCAGCCGACTCGGTAAGCTGTGCTGAATTCAGCCATTTGTGGGCAAAGGAGAAAAAAAAAATCCTATATTTTCAAATTCTATTGTATGTCTACATTTGTTGCTCCACCTTTTTGTTTTCAATGATCACATGTAAAAACAGTTGTGTTGTTTAGCAATAGGCTAAATGGACTTATCAAAGACAAAGCTATGTGTTTTAAATACACAACTTGTCAATAAATGTTTTGGCTTTTTTGGGGGGGAGGGGGCAAAGAATTGTTCGTGCTGCTTTGTTCTCACTTTTTTTTTTGCTTTCGTGTTTGACGATGTAACTCAGGTGATGTTTCCTTTGCAGTGACTTAGCTCTGAGGAACTGCTACCTGACGGCAGATCTTACTGTGAAAGTCGGAGACTATGGCATCGGGCCCTCTGCGTATAAGGTAAGCACAAATGTGATATGACCGATCAATTTTCTTTTTGTTGGTCGTTGGCTCATAACAGTAAAAAAAGTGCTGCGTCGAAAGTATCCTGTGACCTTGTTTTCAATCATACGGCGGCTGGTAAGTCAATCCTTGAAGTCTCAATGTAGTGCGAGTGAGAACCGCATCCTGGCTCACAAACGGCGCTCAACAGCAAGGATTTCCCGGCGCGATGCCAGATTCAGCTTGTAAATTTGACAAGTTGGGCCAAGTGCGGGGAAAAAAAGGATAAATGAAAGGCATTCTTTTGTGAAGCTGACGTGACAAAGACATCATGCTGCTATTTGGTCAGAGTGAAACACCAGCTCAGAGGAGGAAGAAAAATGCGGGTGTTTGCTTTTGCGACCAACGTTTATCATTCTCTTTCGACGTGACGAGCTGCTCTAACGAAGCGCGCCAAGGGCCTCCTGTCTGCAGCGTTCCTGGAATTTTGCTGATCTGTCACTTTGAATTTAATACTCATCAGGTCACCCGCCGGTGCTATTTCTGGTGAGGTTGGCGAGTCAAAAGTGAGCGTGCGTTGCCTGCCCCGCATCAAGGCGTCATTCGCTTTTGCAAGCGCAAAAACAATAAATGGCTTTGTGCGACCGTTCGGTAATATCGGCCTCTGATCTTTTTTGTCGCCGTTGTTGTTTTGCAAACGTCATCATAGGAGGATTATATCATCACAGAGGACGATGTGTTTGCGCCCCTTCGCTGGTTGGCTCCTGAATTGGTGGGCGAGCGCCACGGGGGGGTGATCGCTTTGGAGCAGACCAAGTCCAGCAATGTTTGGTACGTATAGAATACGCTGTCGCTTCAGCAAGTGCGAAATGAACCGTGGCGCACCCAAATCAAATGACCTCATGAGAAAGCAAAGCTGGAAAGGAAATGGCATTCCTGTATGGGACTTTTTTGATTTGTTTGCCAATAATTGTGTTGTCCTGATGCCAAAAGTTGCACTTTCATCTTACATGCATATATATCCGCTCACACTCCGATATAGCCCTTACTGTTTTTTTTTTTGGTCACGTTTTTTGGCCTGAAAGTGTTTTTCATTCAAACGTTTACTGTAACCCCTTTGTTACACATGCTCATCAAATTGTCTATATCATTGACACCTCACTTGAGGCTTCTTCTTCATATCGTTATTGTCATGTGTGCACATCTGCTTGAAACTATATCGAGATGCGACCCCCCCCCCCACAAAAAAAAACCCCCACGCGACTGTGCGTAATGTCTGCCACTAACAAGGCACCAACGTAAGTGTAGACTGTCTCCTGGCTGCTCTGCCACTTGGCCAAATGCTTCCCGGGAGGTCATAAATTGCAGCGTTACGCAAGCTAGCTCTTATTACAAGAGCCACATTACCTTCTGAATAAAGACATGTTGAAATCCAGAATGTCCCCCCCCCTGCAAAGATCCACTCTGCTCTTCATTAGCTAACGCATGAAGTTTGGCACCTGCTATCGGACGTGCTGTGTCAATCACAAAGTGCCTTTCAGTCAACTTGACAAAGCGTCACGTTTTGGTATTAGCCAGCTGAAAACAAAAAGACTATGTTAGCACTCTTTGGCGATGCTATGTTTGCTCTGTGGTCCACTCTGCGCCAACCGTGCCCAGTCCGAACGCTACCATGGCGGAGTTTTGGGAGTAATCTCACCACCAGAGGACCAGCAAGTGTTAATTGTTTGCAAAAGTCGTCAGTGCTTGGTACCCTACATTTATTTTGTTTTGTTCGGGATTGTACATAGGTCGTTGGGGGTCACTTTGTGGGAGCTTTTCGAGAACGCTGGTCAACCATATCCGCATCTATCTGACCGAGAGGTTCTCAATCATGTGATCAAGGAGCAACAAGTCAAACTCTTCAAGCCGCAACTGGAGCTTCCTTATTCGGAGAGATGGTGAGGTTTTTTTTTTTCTTCTCAATGAATAAATTATACACTACTTTGAACAAGTTGGCGTTTTTAACTCATTCAGTACCAGCCAAATCCCGGACCAAGTCTGAAAAGACGTTTAAAAACGTCTTTGGGAGTGAATGAGTTAAGTTTTTGGGGGAAATTTCAGGATGAACCGATAAAGTAGCAAGCTGCTGATGTCATTCATCATCTTGTTTGAGACATTGATAGTTATTTCTTTTCAACATGCAGGTACGAGGTCCTGCAGTTCTGCTGGCTTTCCCCTGACAAGCGTGCCACAGCCGAGGAAGTTCACCGTTTACTCATCTACCTGCGCATGCAAGGCCAAAGGGACATTGAAGAAGACTTTGAGCAGCGCTGGGACGCTCTCAAGCCGAGCGTTTCCACGCGCCAGACCACTTTGAGCCACTCCTCCTTCCCCATCCTGGAGCAGTTTGCCGACGACGCCCTGCAGCAGGACATCGATGAGGTCCTGACCGTGACCGAAACGAGCAACGGTCTCAGTTTTGAATACATCTGGGAGGCAGCCAAGCAGGACCACTATGACGGCAGCCATTCGCACCCAGGCACGGATACAACGGTGAACTACAACAGCATGTTCTTTCCCGTCTCCACCGAAGACATCCACGCTCATTTCCCAGATCCTATCGCCAGATCGGCGGCCGCTGGTGGCGGAAACGCTCTGTCCGGAATACCCGGGATCGTGCCGGTGTTCGATGCCCGGACGCCTGCTAACGGGGACGGGTATTACATCCAACTTGAGGATCAGGCAGGAGAAAGCCCTCTCGGAGAAGACGGCGCTCAACGGACAGGCTTCACCTCAAGCCAACAAGACTTTGTGGTTCTTCAAGATGTTCGTTTGGATGAATCCAGCACAGACGCCGACTTTTTCCACCACAGTATCGACTCCAAGGATTCTTATTTGCCTGACAGTCACATCTGGTCATCTCTGGAAAATGACAGTCCTTACCACCCAAACATTTTCACCGAGGGAGAGTCCAAGCAGGAAGACTCGGTGTCTTGGAGACAGGATTTTATGGAGCTGCCAGATCGCAACGGGAACCCTTTTTGCGTCAATACTCCTTTGGATTTACGAGACGTCAATGCAAGGGATTCTTTTTTCAACGGTTGTTCCGAAGCCACTCGCCGGACTGTGGAGGAGGCCAGTGCCGAGACAAAGAGGCTTCTGAACACTGAAAAACTGTCAGAGAATGTGATATTTCTCAAGGGACAGGATCTGATGAAAGAAGACGCACGGTTTCTAAATTCACAGCAGAATTTTCTATCGCCTGGTGTTGTCCATGAACCAGAGGGAAACTTCAAAATGGCATCTTGGGAAAACCTGGACATTCACGACAGCTTAAACACAGCAGATTCTTATTTAAAACCCGCATGGAGTAGCACATCCCCAACACGAGAGACTTTAGACTCATCAAGCACCAATTTTGGGGAACATAATCCGTTCCGGGTCCAAACTGAAACACCGGTGCCTTCCATTACGGTTTTCTCAGAAGATGACGTAAGCAACCCGCTGCGAGCAAGTAACCGTTCTTCCACTGAGGACCTCGCTCTGCTCCAACCGTCAGACCGAGGCGTAGACTCTGCTTTCCATTCTTCCTCGGGGACGTTAGAGGTTCTCCTGAGTCAAACGGAGGATCAGATGACCGCATTCTCTGAAAACGCCACCACAGAGGTGTCGTGCACCGACGCCAATCTCCCCAGCCTCGACCTTGACATCGACAACTCAAACAAGAGCGCTCCACAACTCCCGCCAAGTCAAATACCTGAAAAACTGCATATCCAAGCCTCGCTTTCAGACTGCGGACACATTGACGATCTGATAAGCAGCGATCTGTTGAGTGAACTCAACGAGGATGCCGATTTCGAAATTGAAACCAATCTGTCTGACCAGGAAGAATTATTTACAGACACCAACGGACCATCTCTCGGGAGATCCTCTCTGTTGGTCTCCGGGCCTTCGTTGGACCAGATTAGCCAAGACAGCTTGCTCGAGGACAGCATGTCCACCACGCTACCGACTGCAGACCACTCGGCTGAGACGCCAGACTCTTTAGACTCTTTGGACATTCACCGGCTGGGAGACCAGCACAAGCTCCAGCCTCCGTACAAGATAGCTGACAGTGGGTATGAGACGGAGAACCTGGAGTCTCCTGAGTGGAACTCTCTGCCCGACGATAAAGACCTCTCGCCTGTGAAAAATGGCGACAGCGTAGCTCAAAAGGAAAACGATACTGAAGAGACTACCGCTTCGACCAATCTGGTTCTTCCGGAAATTGTCATCTCTGAACCCGAGGGCTTGTCGGACGCTCCCGCCGAAAACTGCGACGACGACGCTCCTGTCGAAAGAACCGCTCATGAGCAATTACAGAGACTCCGCTTACTTCTCAGACAACGAATCGGAGCCGGAGAAAAAACCCGAAGAAACAAAAGCAGAAAGTTCTGTTGAAGTCATGTTGCCGCAGAACTCTTCCAAAGTTTCGGTTCTGGTACAGGAATGTTTACCGGAAAGTCTTGCAGAGTCTTTAATACCACAGGAAGAAGGTTCTGCTGCCCTTGAAGCGCAGGGTGACGTTGAAGGGGAACCAGATCCATCTCCAGAGGTGCATTTTGATCTCGGTGAGAAAGTACCAGAACCTCTAAGCTGGCCCAATCACGACGGAGACAGATCAGACTTTTTCAACGACCTACTTGAGTCTCCTGAGCCAGATCGGCCTTCCCCCACTAGTCCGTTCCCATTAGCTGAGGACACCGGTCACGCCAAGTTAACCAGGACCTACACCGGGGAGGCCCACAAGATAAAAGAGCCCGACGTGGAGGGCCGTTACCTGGGCCGACGGGACGGCCCGGAGGATGGTATGGACGCAGACGAGGAGAACGAAAACAGCGACGACTCGGACGACGACGTTCGCACGTACCAGCTGCACAGCTCCGGCTCGGACAGCGAGGACGAAGGCCCGCACGTCGTGCCGCTCATCATCTCAGACGACAGCAATGCCAAGAACCTGAGGAGCTTGTTGAAACTGGCCACCCTCAACACTGAGCTTTCGTCCCCCTCGGCCACGACCACCAGGAGAGCCGTGTCCTTCTTTGATGATGTCACCGTCTACCTCTTTGACCAGGTAAGTTTTGGTCTCTTTTAGTCCATGCTCAGCTTCCCCCCAAAATGCCAGCCTTGACACTGTGGCAAAAAGTTCATGTCCAATGGGTGCCACACAAATACCATTAAATGGGCTCCGATTAGCCCCAAATGAAGCTCGGATGTTCTAGTTAGCTTTTCCGTTTTGTTTTTTTTGCGGGTTTTTTTTTCCAGCCTTAACACTGTGGCTGTGTTAAAAAGTTGATGTGCTATAGGTGCCACACAAATACCATTCAAAGCACTCTGATTAGTGCCAAATGAAGCTCTGATGTTCTAGTCAGCTTTTCCGTTTTTTTTGTTTTTGTTTTGTTTTGTGCATTTTTATTTATTTTTGGGGGGGGGGGGGTTGCCAGCCTTAACACTGTGGCTGTGTTAAAAAGTTCATGTCCAATGGGCGCCACAAAAATACCATTCAAAGGGCTCTGATTAGCCCCAAATGAAGCTCGGATGTTCTAGTAGACTTTTCGGTTTTGTTTTGTTTTTTTGTTGGGGTTTTTTTGCCAGCCTTAACACTGTAGCTATGTTAAAAAGTTCATGTGCAGTGTGTGATTTAAAAAAACAAAAAAACATTCATATCTTGAAGTTTGAAAAGGGTGTGTAGACTTTGTCGAACCACTATAATATTGTTTCGAGTTACTCTGTATAGCACCTTCCAAATAAGCATTAGTAATCAGCATCATTTGCTTCGCCGTCTTGAGAGACCCAAGTCCAGTCCTCGAGAGCCAACCTCCAGGCTTTTTCGAGATTTCTCCTTCCTCCAACACACCTGATTGAAATGATCAGGATCGTTATCAGGCGTCTGCAAAGCTTGCTGAAGAGCTGATCATGTGATACAGGTGTGCTGAAGGAGGGAAACATGTTAAAATAGGGGGCTCTGCAGGACCGGACTTGACTACCCTTGGTTCTACATTGTATGACCATGACTCCTCCGCTACATTTTTTTTTTATTAATCATCATCCTAACTCAAATTTTTTTTTGGATTCAGGACACCCCCACTAAGGAACTGGGCGACCACTCCTCAGGCTCCAATTTGCACACACCCCAGTTTAGCAGCCCGGTGCCAAGTTCCAGCTACTTGAACCGCTTCACCAACTCTGAAAGCTCCACGGACGAAGAAGGTAAACGTTTCTGCACGCTCACCGACCCTCCGCACGCTCACCGACCGCTTTTCCCCCCCTCACCTTCAGGCGGCGGTTTTGAGTGGGACGACGACTTCCCCTCGGCGCCCGCCTTCCCCTCCAAGCCGCACAAAGACACGGTGGCGGCATCAAAGAGTTTGGCGGCGTCCCGCGTCTCGTCCCCGGCCGTCGCGGCGGCATCCAGCTGGGGAAGCTCCTCGAACTACTCCCGCTTCTCCATCTCACCGGCCAGCATCGCCAGCTTCTCCCTGACGCACCTCACCGATTCCGACATCGAACAAGGAGGTCAGTTGACAACACGCTTTGAAGAACTTTGGGATATTGGCCGTTTTGTGTGACATTTCAGGAAATTTTCGGAAGCACCATCTTTGACTCGTATCTTTTTTTTTTTTTGTGGGTGTCCCGTTTAGGAAGCAGTGAGGACGGTGAAAAAGACTAGCCTTCGGATTCAAGGCACTCCACTAGTTATCACACTATCAAACACTTGCACTTTTTACCGGATCGGATCCAGAACTGGAGAAAAGTGGTGGTGGTCCTGACAAGGACGTCGATTCTCAAGCTCTCCACATGAATGTGCAAAATCCCACTTTTTTTGGGGGGGGGGGGGCGAACGGGCCGAAGCAGGACATCATGGAGTGCGTTCCCGATGAACGCTTAGCTACTTCCTGCTTTTTCCGATAACCACAATGTCACCCCCCCAGAAAAAAAAAGCTTTGCGGGGGGGTGAATTGTGACACTACAGCCAAATAGGATTATTCTCTTGGAATCCATCTGGACCTTGTGATTTCGAGTTGGGGTTTTTTTTTTCATAGTCACTGCCATTGGCCATTCTCTTTTTGTGATCTTGTTTTTTTTTGTTTGGCTTTGTATTCATGTTCACAATCTTCTCCTCTGTGGAAAAAACTCTTCTGTAGCCTCCATGCTTCAAGGCTATGTCGATAGAACTCTTGTCATGGAGTAACTTTTTTTTTTTCTTTTTCATCACTGGTACCTAGACCTTAAGGTGAATGAATATCAAGGATACGTAATAAATGCTCAAGTGGCTTTAAAAGACACCTTAAGGTCCAGATACAAGTACGCACTTTGTCCTCACGAGTAAAACAATTCACCTTGGTCATACTTGAGTGGAAAACGCATTGCTAGTAAAAAAAAAAAATCGTTCCACTAGAGCAGTTTTGCATCACTGGTGGTAACATGTCGTTCGAGATACTCGTGTGCCCTTGTGAATCCACGACGGAGTTGAGTTGTCTTACTAGTGACGACAAAAAGTTTGTGGGACAACTTTTAGCGTCCTAGTAGAGCAACCACAAATTACCGGCAAAGCTGCACGAGTTGACAAATTTGTGCTACTAGTGAAAGCTTAAAAGTCCATGTACTAGTATACCCCCCCCCAAGCATTGCCACTCTGGCATGCTCAGAGGATGTTGTACTAGTGAGGCAAAACTGCAAGTGGACAATTTGGTGCTACTCATAAGGTCCAGGAGGCCAGTGGAGGTTCGTGTGTGACATTGGCCAAGTTGTGTTACTAGTGCAGCGCAGTAGTTGGCGCAAAAGCGGTATAACCCCTCCCCCAACAACAACAAGACAGTTGTTCTACCAGGGGGCCCCGAGTTGTTTTACTCGTGCACTGAAATGTACTAGTGAGGACAAAGAAGGTACGAGTGCACTGGATATTAAGCATACTGTATGGACCAAGTGCTCAAACGGTTTTAAGGGCCGTGCACTAGTATTCTGTCTTCTTTAACCTCTTGCCCCTTTTTTTGTTGTTTTAGATCATATCCATGACGTGAGCTCAACTGAATTGAGTCGTGACAAACACTGACATTGGTTTTGTAAAATGGCCCTCTTGAGATATCTGAAGGGGAGGGTGGAGAAAAAAAAAAGCTGCTCACGTGGGTTTGTGCCACTACCAGATGTTATTTTTAAATGACCCAATGCAGATGTCTGAAGTTTGTAAAAAAACAAAAACACAACCAAACAAAAAAATTGACCGCAGAAAAACGTGCAATGACTTTCGACTGATTGGTGGAGATGGTTGAGGTACAAACTGACGTTGCGAAGCGCAAGGGGAAAAGGAACAGAATCAAAATCAACACAACACTAGTCTTTCCCTTGCCTTCATTTTTTTTGGGGGTGGGGGGGTGACATTTGATTTCCTTCTTATTGTGATTCCATAGAGATTATTTTATGCCTGGTTTGGCTTTATTTTTTTTCTTCCCTCCCCGATTTAGTAATTTTTTTTTCCTTTACTTGCTTTTATTGTTCCCCTCCCCTTCACTCCAAATCAATTTTGTATTTAATTTTATTTTCATACCCAAAAAAAACCTCAGCTGTGAACGTGGCAGTGTGTTGTGTGTCCTTTAGTCTGGCTGAGTGTGTTGTGTGTGTGTGTGTGAGTCTGCATGTGTATGTCAGAGTGCGTGTGTGTGCGCATGTGTGTGTGAGAGAATGAAATCAGGCATTGTAAAGGATGTGATGGGGTTACGTCGCCCTGATCGCCTCGTTTTGACCTCCAGTTGAGTGTTGACCCTCTCTCGGCGCCACCCGCTGACCTTTTGGTTGAAAGCGGCGGCACGTGCGCCTCCTCATCCAAACTTGAAGGTTTATTTAAACTTTGAGCGGACAAGAGTCGTCGCCGCCGACGACGTGAGCTTCATCTTGCACATTTGACAAAATGTAACTGACATGGCAAAGAGTGTGGAAGTTTTGTGGGGGGGGCGAGGTTTGAACGTCTCGTAGGGGCAGCTGATTTTCCAAGCCAATCACGACGATGACAACGATGGAATCCGATCGCGCTGTTGTTGAAAGTTGTCCATTTTAAAAGTGGTGATATTTTTACTTCACATTGATCATGCATTAGTGTCATTGAATGAGATGTT
Organism: Hippocampus abdominalis; assembly: GCA_018466805.1. Classification (NCBI taxonomy): domain Eukaryota; kingdom Metazoa; phylum Chordata; class Actinopteri; order Syngnathiformes; family Syngnathidae; genus Hippocampus; species Hippocampus abdominalis. The sequence goes on from CM031709.1 coordinate 11,644,234, forward strand.
TATAATTACACTGTTTACTATGAAAATAAATGCAAAGGAACTTCTAGGAAGGCTCTCTGTCATGTGTCATCTGAGCACCATTCATGGCTTTAATGAGGTGGCGATTAAAAATGTTAATATAGTTCGACAAAGCCACAGCGATTACATTCTATTCATCGAAGCACTGATATGATTTATGTAAACAAATACGCTACAAATATGCATCAGAAATAGTTAAGCCGACGCACTAAGCAATCGACCACGGTGGCACTGCTCTCCTGAGCTTCGAAAGACCAACCCAAAAAAGTCTTTACATACATAGTCGCTCAAAGAAAGCTTTCCATGCAAACGTCGCAGAGGAAATCAGAGCGCTGGATTGGGCGAAAAACGCCTTACTATACACGGGTGTTTTTTTCGGCCCAAAACACCGTGGTCGTTTTTTTGGTCCAAAAACGCCTTACTATACATGGTCGTTTTTTCGGCTAAAAACGCCTTACTATACATGGTCATTTTTTTGGGCTAAAAATGCCTTACTATACATGGTCGTTTTTTTCGGCTAAAAACTGCTTTTTATACATGGTCGTTTTTTTCGGCCCAAAACGCCTTACGGGCGTGGTCGTTTTTTTTGGGCTAAAAACTGCTTTTTATACATGGTTGCTTTTTTCGTCCAAAAACGCCTTACTATACATGGTCGTTTTTTTCGGCTAAAAACGCCTTACTATACATGGTCGTTTTTTTGGGGCTAAAAATGCCTTGAAAATGTTGCTTTTTTTGTCCAAAAACGCGCACACACTCACACACATACCAGGAGTCCTTCGTAGTCATATTTGGATTTACAACATAGTTGGAGTAACATACAAGCAATAAAATTGTCATTTCTGAGAGCAAATTTCAAAAGCTTAGTTCAGTTTTGCAAAAGTGGTACAACGTGCACCCAAATAGCTGGCGAGATTTCATCTTTGTCAACACCTGTGCATTTTGCTTTTTCTTTGGCTTTTGTGTTTTTGTTTTCATGAGGACACAACCGGACGACCCAGTCTTCTTGTTTCTAACTGTCCTGGTTATTGCCCGTCTGATTTTGACTCCGGCTTTCGGTATACAGCAATGGCTGTTATCAGGTTAGTCATTTGAACCAAGCTATTAGTCCAGCAATATCACAAAACCACCACTAGGTGGCAGCACTGCACACAACACATTCACAGTCCTTTTCCATTGTTTTATAGTGACTAACCTATTTCGTTGCCACGAGAATGGTGAAAATGATAATTGCACCGTGTGAGTATAAAGATTTTATGAAGAAAAAAAAAACATACACAACAGCTTTTGTTTAGTTCATTTTATTTGATATTCTCTCAAATAACGCACCCACGTCTTTGAAGCATTTGATGCTAACAGGAAGATCTTCATAGAATTATTATTGCACAGTTCAGGAAGGTAGGTCCATCCCATCATTCCTCCGGATATACTCTCATCGTATCACATTATGATTTTTTTTTCTTGGGGGTGGGGGGCACCACAAAAGTGTTACAAACAGGTCCAAAAAGCACATCAGAAAAAGCACATACATAAATAATAATAAAATAAATAACATGCATGAAAAAAGACTAGACACCAAAATAATCAACCGAAAAGACCATTTGGGATGTTTTGCTTATCTTAGCCCTTACCCTGATCAATGCTGACAGAATTTTATTTTTTTTTTGCATTTGAATTCAAGCCGCTGTCAAAAACGCAGACAAAGATGCTAACATGCAAAATAGTTTGGATTATTCCCCCAAAATCGCCCCCCCCACACACACACACACACTCACAATTTTTTTTCTTGTCACTTCGTTGTCACATGTTTGGAATCATTCACTCATTCCTTAATGACTTCATCGTACTTACTAGTAAAACATTTTTCCACTAGTACAAGAACCATCAAGAATATTACATGATAATCCAAACAGTTTCAAAACAGTTTGAGCATTGATTCAATGTTCTTGACGTCCAGTTTAAGGTCTGTGTACTGTACTAGTATGCTCTTTGTCCTCGGACACAATACAGCGCATTTGTAGAACAACTAGCGGGGGCGATGGGGCACAACTAGGCCAACTTGACGACTTGCACTCAACTAGTACAGCTAGTGAACTCCTAGAGGTTAACTAGCAGAACTATATCATGTCAATGGCAGTACTAGTAGCACATAGTTGTCAACTAGTGCACAGTTTGACCTCACTTAGTGGCATGTAAAGGTCTACCAGTATGCCAAGGTTGCCCAGGAGCTCTTTTTCCTCACTACTAAAAATTCAGCGCACTAGTAGACTGTTAGGGGTAAGATTTTTTTTTTTTCCACGACTGTATATTTCCACACAAAAGAACTTATACAGACAGGTATAACATTAGGGTAATTACGTTACGAGTGAGGCAAAACTACTAGCACTACTAGTGTTACTAGTAGACTACTAGTGTGACACAAAAGTGACAGTAGCATAGTTTAAGAAAAACGTGAAACACCAAGTCAGAGTCACTCTACCAGGGGTCAAGCTCTACTTTTCCACTGAATTGCCTTATGAGTGAGGACAAATAGCATACTAGTACATGGACCTTAAGTGGGACATCATCTCAGCGCAATGCATCATGGGATAGAGTGCTTTCCTTGACACCAACATTGTTCAACCGCAATTCAAGATGCATGTGCGGTATATCGAGGGCCGACAAATGGCCGACTCACTGGTGGCTCGTAAGTGATTCCCAACACAGAAGACGATGATGATTGTGCATTTGTGTTTGTGGCGCTTACGCTCCCAACGTGGATCCAGGCACAAACGAGAGGAATAAGAGGGAGGGAGGGACACATTTACACACCCACGGCGGCCCCGTTGGCCCGTGGGGGGAGCGGCTTCCGTGGCGACGGCGGCGGCGGCGGTGCAGTGGACAGCGGGTGTTGCGTGCGGGGGGCCTCCACCGAGTTGGCCCGCACGCTGATGTGCTCCCATCCTCCCTGGTTTCATTTAAAATAATAATAATAATTATTATTATTATCATTAATAAATAAAGCACACAACAAAATTGCCATCAAGTACGTTTTTTTTGTTTTTTTTTTTAATGGGAATGGGCAGATAACTTGCTTAATCATTAATCTGGGAAAGTTAAAAAAAAAATAATTACTACAGGAAGCAGATGGCAGCATTGAGTCTCTTTTGGATGACATCACAGTGCATCAAAAAGGTTTAGAAGCAGCTTGTGATTGACTAAAGTGTTGGTCAAGACTACAAAGTGTCACAAAAGACTGAAAAGATGACGTGGAGATGATACAAGTATTGAAATCAAAGCCATGATATCATGCACATATTGTGCATACACACACATACTAATACTACTACTACTATTACCATTATAAAATGACATAATTGTAAAGTTTGCCAAATGCAAAATAGTTACACTGGCGTTTCATTATTTTGCCATAAAAAACAAAAAAATCACATTTTAATCGTTGCTGTTGGTATTTTATTGAAGTAAATTTCTCTATTGTGAGACAAATAAAGGTTTTCTTATCTTCAAACTCATTCACTCCCAAAGACGTTTTTAAACGTCTTTTCAGACTTGGTCTAGAATTGGCTGGTACTGCATGAGTTAGGCCTGTCCAGATGTTTGAGGCGTCACTCAGGCAAAAATTACATCAAAAAAAGCTTCTTTTCTGCGGGGGTTTTTTTTTGGGAGGGCGGGGGTCCAAAATGGGTCAAACTAGCTGTACTGCTGAGAACCAAAAAATGGAATGCGGTTGAAAAAAACGAGTGTAATCTGAAAACACAATATTCTGTGAGCCTTGAAAGATCAGTCAGAATGTGAAGGAGTTGATTCTGAGCACTAATATGGAGCAAAGTCCATATACATCCACAAAAGGCAAACTGCACACCTGACGATGTCTCACAGCACTTCTGGTTGCGAGACGTGCGACGTAATGACTCACCCCAATGCCGTAGTCCCACAGTTGACCTTTCGGCTGCATGGGTCCCACCCCCAGCCTGTGACAAACGGTCCCTGGAGTCTCTGCGGGGAAGCCCGCCATTCCGTCTGCTATCATCCATACCTAAAAAAAAAAAAACGATGCGCTCAGGACGTGGCACGCATTTCCAGCAGCAATGATGAGGGCGGTATAACTGGCCTGGTCCAGTGGTCCCACCGAGACTTTGGTGGCATTGTTGGAGATGACCTCCCAAGCGGAGCCTTGGGGGTAGCTCGGGGTCAGGCCTTGTCTGTACCACAGGTTCCCTGCGCTCATCCGCCGGGGCGGATGTTATTCTTGCCGTTTTGATTTTTTTTTTTTTTTTTAAGTCTTGAAATTCACATTAGTCCAATTGGTACTTACCGTTTTCATCCACTGCAAACACGGACGTACGGCCCACGGACAATTGTCTCAAGGTCTGCCGGGAGGGAGAGGGGATGTGGTACCAGCATTCTCCTGTGGGGGGCAGCACAACAAATTTCAATATAATCATCATTGATTTTTTTTTTCTTTTCTCCACAGTGGGCCTGAAAACAGAACATTTTTGTTCTGAAAGTTGGTGCACTATTCAAAGTCATTTTTGGAGGTTGACCTGCAGGGTTTTGTGGGGACACGGAGCCCCTGTAGAAGACGGCTCCATCCTTGGCGATGGCCCACACCTGGCTGGCTCCGCCGATGGAGATGGACTTGAAGGGCTGATCGGTGCCGACATGAAGCCATGAGCTGCCCTGGAATAAGTCGAAGGCACCAAGGAATTAAAAAAACAAAAAAAGAAAATGACAATCTTGAGACACCGCTGTTCCAAGTGCACCGTGCTAAGGAACTATGTTGAAGTGAGCTTTGCTGCTATCTCTGGGCAATATTAATCCTGTTCACAATTCTTGGCAGGGCTCTGTCCTTAGCCCCTTTGTGAATAGCGCGGGAACATTGCGCAAACAAAATGGACACGTGCTCACCGCTGGGTTTTGTGGGGTGACGCCCAGGCGGCACAGCACGTCCCCCTTGTCGCTGAGGGCCCAAAGGGGGACCTGCTCCATGCTGCTGTGGGCCAGGCACGACATCAGGGAGATGTCGCTCAGGGGGATGGGCGGGACCGGCTGCCACGGACCCCTCAGTGTGATCTTACACTTTCTGGACACACAACCAAAATGTTTGCACGTAGTTTGGGATCTGCAAAGTGTGCGTGTGTGTGGAGCACAGTTACCTTGCCCAACGCCTTCGCCGAACAAAATCCTTCAGTGTTTTGTGGCCATGAAATGTTCTACAAAGAAATATAGAAAAATATTTGAAGCCATTTACTGGTTCCCTTGAAACATTTTTGCGCGACTGTTCAACTCCAGTCCTGTAGGTGGCGGTAATCACGGTTAAAAAGTAGCTGCGGAGTGCAACGCGCAACACGTTTTCTCAATTTCGGCTTCCATCAATTCAATGTAGTGGGTCACTGTCCCATTTGGACCCAGTCTGAGCAGACTTTGACAGCAAATAAACATCTGGATTCACATTTTGGAAGTGAGACGACTAATTAATGACTAACAGGAAGCACATTCTGAGACATACACGGGAAAGTCGGCAGCATACTGCCATCCCTCCTTGTCCGTGCCACCGGGAACACTGTGGTCCACAGCCCACTCGGACACCTGGAACAAAGTGGGGCAGTACTTGAAAGGTGGACGATCGATCAACACATTTCAAGCATAAAATGTCCCAATTTAAATGGCGGCAATGCAAAAATGCTGGCGATGATATGACTGCAAAATCATGTTCCTGAGCCACTTGTTGCTAGGCAGAGTTACCAGACTTAATCATAACTAGATCGTAGGGCAGTGAAAAAAAATGGCCACTTGTTCTTCGCCATGATTTATAAGGCTGAATAATAATAACTGTCCCATAAACCAATTTAAAAAAAATGGCCATATGTTGCTGGGTAGAGTCTACCAGGCTCATTCAGAACTGACAATCTAGAAAATGGCCGCATGTTGCTAGGCAGAGTTCAAAGGCCTCAAATCTGAATCATAGGCCTGTCATAAAAGGACGATTTGTTGGTCGGCATAATTGCGAGGATGAATCATAACTGTACCACTGTGTAATTATATATATATCTTTTTTTAATTGTTTGATTTTATAAGGCTCGCCTAAACATGGCGAATTGTTGCTAAGAGTCAATTAACTTTCCCATGGTTACCAAAAATAAAAATAAAAACGCACATTGCTAGTCAGGGTTTATATGGCTCAATCATAACTGCCATTAGGGTGGAAAAGACATCCCAGACCAAGGGTAAGCCGAAACAGTTAGTCCATCAGATTGAATTACTGCTCAATATTAAATATAAAATTGACATTTAGAGAGAACCCCCCCCCCCCCCCACCTTACCCATGCCCACTCAGGGGAGGGTGGCTGTGTGTTGCCTTTGGTGCACTCCCTCAGTCCGCTCTCATCACTCCACATGGGGCGGTCAGTGGGAAGTCCTCTGGCAGAAAAACACAAACAGAAACAAACAAAAAACAATAAATAAAATACAATCAGGCTTAAATAGGTCTCGATTGTTTAGTTTGTCATGCTCCTACCTGTCCGTGTAGCCTGTCACGGGGTTCCATCTTTGATTCTCATACACGTGCACGCTCCTGACGTCGGTCTGCTGGTGCGCGTCACCTGCATCTGCTGCCCGTCGGAGCAGAAAAAAAAAAAAAACGTTCATTGCCTGTAAGCAAGTTGTTTTCACACAACAAAGCGACGAGTTTTTAGTAACTTGTCGAGTGAGGACATTTTTCAAGAATTCAAGGATTTTTTTTTACTGCCTTTTAAAATAGACAGACAGGCATAAACAATCTTTTATTTTTTATTAAATCGTTGTTTTATTTTCTATTCATGTTGCATTTTTTTGGAGTGATGCCATCCATGTAAAAAAAAAAAAAATATTACAAGACTGCATGCTGCATAGTTTGCGTGCCCCTGAGCTAGCTAGCCTGTGCACTGGACTCTTAAAAAAAATAAAAAATAAAAATAAAAATTACAATCTATCTATTGATCGATCGATCGATAGATAGATATAGAGTGAGAGAGAGAGAGATTACGCTATAATAATAATAAGCAGTCACGGTGTGCTAACCGCACAATCTATTGAGCTAACGTGTTTTTACCAGAGTTAGCCTGCCGTCCGGAGCCCCCACTGTACACCCAGGCCGTGCCATCCCACCCGATGCCCCACACCAGCCCCAGACTGTTAGCCTCTACACAGCGAAGGTGGCCGGGCACCTGCCGCCAGAACCTGCAGTGCCACACAGTGGAGGCGGCGAGCGTTAGTGCGTTAAGAGCGGCATAGCAGTAAGGAAGAAAAGCGTTAGTCTGTTAGCGTTAACCGAAGCAGAATTTTTTTTAAAAAACGGTGATGGTGTCGGTCTCACATGAGGTCACATGACAGCGTGTGAGCGGGCGCTTCCAGGGAAAAGGACGGCTCGTGGACAAAAATGTCCCCTTTGGACGTTGTGGACCACAAGGCCTGCCTGGACGGCGGAGTTGCGATTCCGCGGCACTCGCAGCAAACATCCGACAACAAGTTCAGCTGGATCAAAGAAACAATACGTCACCATGACATAAATCAACATTCCATAGGTTGACAGTGAACTAAGTGGAACTGAAGTGAGCTTAGATTTAGCATCTTGTATTTTATTTTGTAAGGGTCAGAAGGGGGACGAGGGGACTGATTCCTCACAACTTTTCGTGAATCGCGCCAGGGCTCAGTCACGATACCCGGCGAACACTGCAGTTTCGAGGCTTACCCAGTCTTTCATGTCCTTTTCAGTTTGGGCCGCCAGGACCAGGGGACTCCTCAGTCTGGTCCTGGGGCCCGTGTACACGGCAAAAGCGTAGTGGCTGTCCCGCAACACTGGAACCAGTGCCGTCACTTCATTGATGAAGATGTGAAGGTACTGCAAGATAGAGCGAGGGTGGGAGGGTTGACTTTGGATTCGTGTACTCAAGTCTTGGGGCACCAGGGCAAAATCAGCTCAGGGGTGTGAAACTCATTTACATTGCGTGCCACCTCACAACTACGGTTTCCCTTCACCTCACCGCATCACATTTTTACGCGTACACAATTACCCTTGCATTTCATTGAGAGGAACATGCCCATGACTTAATGGAATATGTTGATCCACAAAAGATAATATATATTTTATACACCGACCGACCTTTTTCTCATCATAACGCGTGTAGTAAACGAAGAAGATGCTGTCCTTCCCCCCGTCTGACTTGGTGGACTGCTCCAGAGCCACGGCCACGTCAACCCAGCGCTGGGGCTTCCAGTCCCTCCACCAACATAGCGTGCCTTTACGCACCCAGATGGACTGTTGAAAGGATACACACGCCGAGTCACACACAAGTATACGTGTAGGCGGAGCAAAAATAAATACATTAATTAAAAATAGCCATACATTGCTTCTTTCCAGAGGTTTCTTGCTGATTTCTTCTCTGTACTGCTGATCGCTCCATACTGAAGACTGCACTGGGGTCAGTGACAAAGAGCTGACCAGTGGGCCTGGCACACACACACACACACACACACACACACACACACACACACACACAAATTTGAGTACAAGGTACACAACAGACGCACAAAGTGGACATACATGCACTTATGAAACGTGAGTGCTTCTGATAAAGTGGTTCATGCTTTGCGCATCATTTTTCTATTCTGATCATATTTGATAACTGGATGTACAGGACGCCTGAAAAGTCACTTCAGTGGTGCCATGAGATCATAGGACTGGGCAATTAATAAGAAAAAATGATGATCGCGATTACTCTTGATTGGTAATGAAATCGCGATTAAGAAATATGATGATTAATTGATTCCAAAACGCAGTCTTATAAAATTATTTATTCAGCTACCAAAACTCACCTTTTACATTTTTTTTTTAAAATTATAAGAATAATTTAAAAAGATTTAAAATTACCTAATTAAACAGAATGTGAAGAAATTAAATGTTTTTGCTACATTTTAACTGGACATTTGGTTGTGCCCCCGGTGGCCACTTGGGGGCAGTGTAACAGTCACAGAAAAAATACTAAGTGAGTCAGGACGCCACAGTCATTCCAAACACGTTTTCCTCATACCTGTAGCACTGAGCCAGCTGACTTGCGAAGCGGCGTCCACGTTGCAGCCCCCTCCTGAGATCCAGGCCCACACGGGACCGTCCTCGTCCCCGACACCTTGTGCACCCTCCAGACCCAGGCCGTGAGAGGCGCTGCCATTGCGCAAGTGAGGCCCTTCTGCTTGCGCGCTTCGAGCCACCTCCGCGCTTTCGAGGTCCACGTTACTCCAAGGGGCCCCGGGTCCAGAGGCCTCTGGGCTCATGAGGATTTGCGCTGGGGAGAACTGACCCTCCTCCTCAATCTGTAAACCGGACTGTTGGTTTATGGAGGTTTTGTCGCGGTCCGAAACCAGGCTGTTGATGAAGCTGTCGCTTGCGGGGATTAAGGTTTTAGGTGCTGTGGGAGCATCTTGAGTATCTACAGGGACGATAGGTGCTCCTCCTAAGGGGACCACCGAAGGGGAAGCTGCTTCCAGGACCGGGGTGTCATTTGTGCCGTTTGATGGGTCAGTCGGGCCTAACTCTGAATCCGAGTCGGTGCAGCTCACCACTGAGCCTTGGGAGGCTTCTTTCAGCTGGCTACTCAACTCTAGGCTGCCCCTTTTGAGAACAAAATATAAGTCAGGGAGGGCACAAAAGGAGGCAATGTACACAGATTTATAAATATTTGTATGAGTGCCAGAAAGTGTTTTTTTTTCCTGCCAAAAAAAAAAAAAAAAAGTCTACTGTTTATAGAAAGTTAACGTGGCTAGAATTGGTGGTGACAGTAAGGCTGATGAGGGGGGGTCCTTGACAGATTCGCGAGGGCTCAAGCCTTCAACGTTCCAAAAAAATAAAAAACTTGTTGCTCACCAGAATTTATAGGACTCCATCCTAAATGCCTATGGACAATAAGTCACTTGTTGCTAGGCAAGAGTTTCTCATGCTCAAGCCTTCAAGAGGCCAATGAAAAATGACCAACTCGCTGTTCCGTGGAACTTATCAAGATAAATCATAACTGTACCACAGGCATGCGGAAAAAAAAAAAAAAAAGAGCCACTTTGTTGCTAGGCAGAATTCATCATGCTCGGCCATAATTGCACCACAGGCCTGTGAAAAAAAAATGGCCACGTTGCTAGGCGGAGTTGAGAGGACTCAATCATCATTTCATGTTCCATCTTGCCATCCACGTAGAATTTTATGTTCGTCAAAATAATATTGATTGTACAGTGAAACTCCTCTACAACGAAACCTACATGGGCGAAAATACCCCCTAGTGTGAAAAAATCTTGCATGCATTAAAACCATTCGCACTCTCCTGCCCCCCCATACAATGAAAAAAAAACCCTGTTGCGTTATACGAAATATTTTTCTCTGCTCTTGCCTCGCGACGAGATTCACTACAATGAAGTCTAATCCAACAGCGACTTCTACTGCTTCGTTCGGAATCGGTAACAGCAACTACCACACTGGTTTACACATGCGCAGTAGTCCAGGAAGTATTTGTTCTCGTTAGTTTCAGACGCAGCTAGAATGTTGCATTGCTAAAATGGCTACAAAAGGGACCTTTGGATGTCAAGCAGCTAAGACAAGAAGAGCTCTGAGGCTGGAAGAGAGGGTAAAAGTCATCAAAATGAAAGACGGAGGAAGCAAAATTAAAGACATTATCCAAGAAATTGATGTAAGTGAATGTTGATCGTAAATTTCTTTCCCTTTTTTTCTTTCTACACAGACTTTATGAAGTGTCAAATAAGTGTATGCTCATACTTATGCACTATTGAAATAAAAATAAAGAGCACACATACGTTTTTGTGTGCATGTACACATATGTTTGTGCGTGTGTGTGTCTACATCTGAGATCAAATTTGCTACAGTGAAAAACCCCCTGTTGTGAAACATTTCTTGCTGAAAACATGATTTCGTTGTAGAGGAGTTTCACTGTACTGTTTTCAATGTCTCCATTAAATATGCATACAGACCTGGGCGGGACATTCTCTTTACTGTTGCCCCACTCGGCAGAAACGGGGATCCAGCCATTCCCACTTGGTTCGGATGGCGTCACCCCAATTCGGAAATACAGGCCGCGGTCCTCACCGACAGCCCAAACCTGACACCAAAAGAGTACAAAATGTCTTAAAAACGTGTTTTATTTTGAATTTACACCGGAACCTAAATTGCGGTGGGCTCTGGGTTTTTTAACACACAAATGAAAATGCTTTCACACAAAAAGGCTTCACTGGATATTTAAATTCAAGGGAGAGAAATGACAACAACAAAAAAAGCCTTCCAGTACCGTATTCAACAAACTCACTAGCAAGACACAAGAAGCATCTGTGACTTTATAAGGCACTATATTGCAACACTGGCGCAGGGCTTACACAAGCTCCACCTTTAAATGAAGCCCTGAAATATGAAATATGGGATATGATGACGATCTAATTAGGGATCGTCCCATAGGTCAGACCGGTGGGAATATAGTCCGGTGGATATATATACTGTATATATAAGGCTGGCCTGGAGGTGCTGGTGCGGGAAAGGCCTCCTGCGCTCGTGTTACCGGACAGCCGCAGGAACCACAGGCACCCGTGGGGGTGAGGTGGGATATCCTGACACTGGAGGGAGGCGGAGGGAGATGTGGCTTTGCAACGCTAAGCAAAGCCCTCAGCGTAAAAGCATCTCGGCAGCAAGCCCAGCCTCCTTCTCGCTAATCATGTCAAGGGATCCGAGAAGAGGGCCGAGCCAGTCTTATTTAATCGTGTCGAGCAGTGGTTCTCAAATTTTTGACACAGACTATCAGCTAAAAAAACTTCACCCATTAAGTACCACTATCATGACCGACATTTAAAGAGTACAGGTAGTAGGCCAAAGTTCTCATCAAAAACAAGGGGGCAGTTTAATTCCTAAAATCTATTAAATATTGTGAACCACTAGGACTTTCTGCACAGGTTGAACATTGGAATGGTACTTATACCGTATTGGCCCGAATATAAGACGGCCTTTTTTGCATTGAAATAAGACTGAAAAAGTGGGGGTCGTCTTATATTCGGGGTCTAGACGTTATACCAATTCACGACGCTAGATGACGCCAGATGTCATTGAAGCGAATGCTGAGCTTGACTCCCCAAAGTGAACCCTTGTCAAGAAGAATAAAAATAAAAATAGAGGTAGCACGAAGAAGAAACATAATAATAGCGATAAGAAAGAAAAGAGAAGAAAATAATGGAAGAGACAACAGAAAATGGAGAACCGTAGTGACAATCTGGAGAAAAGTGGGTCAAAGATCGGCCAGGTTAACCGTCAGCTGAGGAGAAGTTATGATGCAATTTACATTTCAAAAACCAGAAGCCATTCATTGACGAATGTGATTGCACTTTAGTTTACATATTTAAATGTTCAGATTTTAAGATTTGAATGAGGCAAAATAAAATTTTCTCTCAAATATATTGTTGTAATCAATTGTTTCGGATGTACTGTCATTATTTTCTGTATAAAAATTAAGTTGGTGTTCAAAAAGTCTTTTTTCAAACTTGAGTCTTGAAAAAGAGGGGGTCGTCTTATAATCAGGGCCGTCTTATACTCGGGCCAATACGGTATATAAAGTGCGAGTCACCCAGGTTGCTAAATGTATACTTTTTGTATACAAAGGCGTGCTATGTATATATAATGTGACAACGAAAAAAACAAAAAAAAAAAAAACTGCCAATAAATTTGGAAACAAACAAGAATATAGTGTATACATAAAATTGTGCACACGTCTTGACTCACCAGAGGCTTTGTCGTTTAAATGACCCGTTTACGGCAGTCAATACATAATAAATCATGCAGGTGTGCCTAACTGTGAGCAGTGAGTGTGGAAATAAATTTGATGAACATTCAATGAAGTGAATTCTGACTCTGCAGCTGCGATGACGCAATAAACAAGTCACCTGGTCGTTGAGCCCCACGTCAAGCATCATCATCTCGCCGACGATGCTGATCCATCCCGACCCGCAGGGATTGTGCGAATTGACGCCCCGCCTGAACCACACCTGCGAATGCATATCCATACGGACATTGAGAGGTTTTTACAGCGGCGCGTTGACGACATTCGCGTGACTCGCCTTGTAGTCCTTAGTGATCACCCACACAACGCTAACTCCGACAGACACGTGGAGGGTTTCCATCTCCTTCTCGGGTGATTCTACTTCCAGCCACGACGTGCCTGGTGGAGGACCAGAATGAGGCTTTCACTTACACGATGGAAATTCCAGTATCATTAAAAAAAATAAAGAAATAAATCACAAGGAGGCGACGGCTGACCGGTGGGACTGTCCAGGCTGAGGCCCGTACGGACCAGCAGGTTGCCATCCCACAGAACGGCCCACAGTAGGTCTCTGGGACCGAGTGACAACTGGACCACCTCCTTGGGCACCTCGACCTCGTCCCAGCGAGTGCCCTCGGGGATCCGAGGGTGGATGCCCTCCCTGAACCACACCTGAAACAAAATAACCATCAGATGACAATTTTTTAAATCCCATGTACAGTTCTGTGCCGTCAAGTATTTGAAGTCATGCTGCCCCCTTGTGACCAAATGCCGTTACGACATTTGCAGCCTCTGATGCCTCCTTGTAGGATTTTCTCTCTTTTGACAATTAATGTCAATAGTTTATACAAAACTATACATAAATTATATTTTCAAACTAATCATAATAATCAAGCTAATTTGAACAAAGTAGAAATAAAATTGACATCTGTTTATTCCCGTTGCCGCCCATGCAAACCAACAGAATTTTGTAACCTTTCTGACCTGCCCTTGTTGAGACACAGCCCAAAGGTAAGGATACCTCCCAGACTCATCACTCATCTCCCAGCCGCCGCAGCTGATGTCGCATAGAGGTAGAGGGGGCTTCCTGGGATGGTCCAAGGGGATCTGCAGGCAGCATTTTCTAAACAGTTGTAGTACAGGTCTGGATTCAGTGTCTGGCAAATAAAGTCCAAACCTTCGCCCAGGTGCCTTGTGCTGTATATCTTCTGTAGCGGATCCAGCGCCTACGACGCACGCAAGAGTTCCACTTCTTGTCGGGAGAGAAGTTAGCGGGGAAGTCGACGGCATATTCCCAACCCTATAAAAGCATGTATAAAAAGTGTTTTCTCACTACCTGACTGTTTTGCTATTCCTCACAGATTGTCATTTCGAAATCATCGCCCCGGTCTTAATGCAGCTAAATAGGAAGCTTGTGTGTTCTCACCCCGGTCTGACTGGGTTCTCCCCCACAGTTGTGGTCCACATACCAGTCCCCCTCCCACTCCCAGCTGCGGGACGGCAACTGGAAGCTATGGAGCGGTTGAGGATTCATCCCAGTCACGTCGCTCCACGGCCAGCGGTCTGTGGGCAGCAGCGTATCCGTGAAGCCGTCCACAGGAATCCACCGCTGAAACCACACATGGAAATAGTTTCTAGTCAACAACTAACGGGATGAGATATGGATGGATGGATGGAATCCCTTGCTCAAAAGCAAATTCCGCCTTTGTTGGATGAATAAAGAGAAACCTTGAACGTCAGTCTGCCAGCTCATGCCGACCTGGTTTTCATAGGTCTCCTCTTTGTAGCGGATGGGCATCTCATGGGGGATCATGTTGAGATATACGTGGTGGTCGCAGCCGATGCCCCAACATCGACCTTTCCCGGCGGTGACTCGCTTGAGCTCCAAAAGTGCGTCTTCGGTGCGCACCCAACGCTGGCCGGCGGTGGAAACACTGTACACCCTCCCATACACATCTACCGCCCACAGCAGTGTGACGGACATGGTGCTCCCTAAGACAAACAGAGTGGAGTGGTAGAACAAGAGGTGCCTTGAGTTTAGAATAAAAGCTTGCCTTGTTGAATATGCCTTGCCATCTGATTGAATCGTTCAGACATAAAATAGCAGCAGGACAAACTAAAGTTGTCAGGACAAAACTCATTTGCTTTGCAGGTTGCCATTACAAAATTAAGAGTGTGATTTGAGGTAAGCTTTGCAATTTTTGACGATATTTATAAGCGTTTTAAATGCCATTAAAATCTTTGGCTCGTAGTTTGTGATTTGACCTAATCACATAAGCAATCCTAATTTTTTTTTCCATTGAATGTCTGACAATTATTCGTCGAAATTAACTATTCTTGGTCAGTGAGTGATTCCTAACAGCCCCGCTATTAAATTTTACATTGAAAGACATAGTCTTTACTTTTAATTTGAAACACCGGACCGGAACTTTGCTTTAATGACTGTTACTAATCCGATACTGATACCTGACTCCAAGCAGGCCTTTATGGACTTTTTTTCGTATTGACATTGTCTTGTTTTTTTTTTGTATTGCTATTTAAGCCTAAACTATTTTCAAAATCTTATAATAGACAAACGGGAGCTATGTTGACTTGAATTATATAGTTAATTAAGGAAGCGCGCATTTGCAGATAGCCTACCTGAATGTCGGTGTCAGATACGTGGTTGTCAAGGGAATGTGGAAGGAGGCGTCATGGCATACGGCATACCTGTGGAACATTGTGCACGACAGACATATGTTAGCAATAATACCCGTGAATCCCTTTACCGCACACTGGTCTATCAGCTGTTTACATATCCACTAGCTTTTAGCCTTTGAACACTGTTCTTTTTAAACCCACAACACTTACTTAGTTACACATGTGGTTCTGCAATTCCATTAAGCGACCCACGGAGTCCCAGAGAGTGAAGTCACGCCGACATCCCACACAACAGGGTTTTAATAGGAGAGTAGCGGAAAACTCAATGCTGGTTTTACAACTCGGGAAATGGAGGTAGCTGCGCACTGATTGGTTGAAACACCGCAAATGGGGCGTGGCTTGTTGGCTCTCCTCATTGGTCCAACCCGGAAGCGCGTGATATTTGTTGCTGCTTGACTGACGTGCAGAATTTCAATAATTTATACCAAGAATGAGTGTTTTTAATTATTTAAAACGAAGGGCGCGTTCTTCTCGACATCTAATAGCCAGACCTATCTTACGTGTCCATAATGATTAGAAACGATAATTCATAGTTAATACACTATGATATACAGTACTTTGTATTTGAAAATGTAGACTGGTGTCAAATTGTTTGCTGCAATTAAAATTAAGCAATTAAGTAACACATACATTATTCGATCATTATTAGAAATAAAAACAAATAAATAAAATACACAATCGGGTTCAAGGTAGTCCCTCCCACAAACGTGCATCACCTTAATGTGTTGTTCAAGGGTTGTCGGAATTTCTGAAGCTCCTTCCATTTTGAATCTCACGCTGACATTAGGGTTTCACAACATTAAATTTGTGTGCAGAATGAAATCAGCAAAACATATCTGTATGTCTTTTGATACGACCCACTTGCATGAATTGCGGTATTGTTTGAATCCTGATCGAAAATTAAGGTCAAGTCTATGCGGAAATTAAGTAAAAACTCTGTTTTGTATAAAAACATAAACACGTTACTTGCATAAAGACATAATATTGGAATTATATTATATAAGTATAACATGAACTCAAATCATTAGTACATGGTTAAATGCTTAAAACGAAGCAATTGCTATTTTTTTAAAAATAGCTGGATAAATTAATTGTTGTAATTTTGAATTTTCTTTTAACGGCACATCACTGAGTTGCATTTTTACGTATGAAAAGTGCTCTATAACTAGAGTTTGATTGATTGATTGATTGATTGATTGGTTGATTAAAAACAGTCCATTTTAGGCAATTAGTATACAATATAACAACAGGTGGTGCATTCACGTAATACAAATCTGCTATATTATATATTCATATTTGATAAAATGCAAGGGGTTGGCTAAATATGACCCAGAGGACAGATGCGGTCTGCACTACTCTTTTATTAAACCCACTTTTATCAAAACCTAGGGACGCCCCTTCCAGAGAGGCCGAACTGGTCAAAAGTGGCTTTCATTCTTTTGGAGATGCAATGATTTTGCCCAACGCTAGTGATACATAAAATAAAAATACATGAAATATGTATACCTGTACTGCTGACGACGATTCGAACTAGGCCGTTTGTTTTGTTGCACTGTCTCTTTAAGAAGCCTGGGCACTTTGCGGGGCAGCACCAACCGCTCATCACATGATTTTTCTCTTGTGACAATCTAGAGAGGACAAAAAAAAGCCCGAGTGAGTTGAGCGGAGTTACAATGCGCTTTGGTGACACACGATTGTTGTCCTAGTGCCGAAGGAGCAACGGTGGCATTCAGTTAAATGTCTGAACATTCCCGTCTCGACGTGAATGTTGTGAACTGGGGTTTGATGCGTCGCGAAGGACAAAGTTGGCGCATGGAGAGCGACCAACTTTCGTTTTTGACGCAGTGTCTTTTTTTGTGAACCACCGTCGTGTCTTTTTTTTTTTTTTTTTTTACTTGTTTGTGGGGACTGACGGCAAACTTGGAGTGCTGACCACACCTCGAAGTCCTTCCCATAAAGTTACGTAGCACACCGGACAACTTTGGCTGATATGGTGGACAACAAACCCACTCTTCGGGACAGACCTCCTGCCTACAACACCGTCCCCGGGGCTTACGAGTATGGCCCCCCGGCGCAGCCGCTGCCGCCGCAGCAGCAGCAGCAGCAGCAGCAGCAGCAGCCGCCGCCACCGCCGCACGGCTATGGGGCCATTCCGGCCGCCGCGCCGCCGCCCTACCAGTACCCACCAGGCGGCCAAGGTGAGTAAGACTAGCCAGCAATTCTGCTCTATGTGTCGTATCGTGGCGCGGTTCAACTTTACGAGCGCGAACACGAAGATGAGTCACCGACGCGCACTTCCGGAGTGGTTCTGCGCGGGTTGTGTTGCTTTCAAGCGTCACTGTAAAGGGGATAAAATGTGCCGAAAACCTTCTCATTCAGCAAATGTATATACCCTGTAATGCCCGATATAATACATAAAGAACACGTTTTGCCGTCAACGAGTAGGATGCTCGTTTTCGTAGCAATGAAATGTAAAAAACAAATATTGTTTATACGGCGGAAGTCGTGACTGTATCCCGAAAGTAGATTTGGGTGGAAGTTTTGATTAAATCCCGGATGTAGGACTTTGACGAACAACCACAACAACTGTTCCCTTCGGAGTTATTTACTCAAAAGTTTTATTCCTAATCACTGTTGAGGGAATTGTATATCATTGACTATATGGTTAACGCGTTAGAGAAATAAACATCCAACTTTTTACTTCAAGTACCATATTTAAAAATGACTGAAATCAGAATTTTTATTTAAAACACTGTGTATTCTCCAAGTCTTTAAGTGCCACCATCACGACCACTATTAAATGCCAAAGTACTGTATAAGCAAGAGCTGAAAAACAAACAATCCTAAAAGAAATGCAATGCAGAGGACACCCTGAGCTGGTTGCCAGCCAATTGCAGGGCACACACAGACAAACAACCATCCGCGCTCACACTCACACCTAAGGACAATTTGGAGTGTTCAATCAGCCTGCCATGCCTGTTTTTGTAATGTGGGAGGAAACCGGAGTACGCGGAGAAAACCCACGCAGGCCCAGGCAGAACATGCAAACTCCACACAGGAAGGCCGAAGCCGGTATCGAACCCACGATCTCTGTACTGCGAGGTCGACGTGCTAACCACTTGATCAACGGGCCACCCCCTTAAGCATTTTAGTTGATATTCTAAAATACGTCTACCGGTATCTTTTATTTTCCCACCCCCCATTTATTGGTTGATCGCCCTTTTAGCCCTGAAAGAGAAACAATCCTGGAGCTGTCCCTGCAACGTGTTGAGGAACCAGAACGAGGCTTGACTTGTTAATGATTACAGAATGTACAGTGAATTCAAGTGCCCCTCCCCCACCCCCCCCCACCCCCCCACACACACGTGTTATCAGTTATCTCATGTCTTCGTATATCAAAGCTCACAGAAGCAGCTCTTGAACCTAGTCAATATTACCTGGGAGTTACGCACCCAAATTCAACTCCACTGTATTTTCAAGCACTTTAAAATCAATCAATCAAACTTCATAGAGTACTTTTCATATCGCAAAACAATAAAATGAATAATAAGCACAGAGATAACCCGCCTCATCACCCACCCACATGTACACACACGCGCACACCTACAAATTTAAACACAGAAGAATTAAGAACTCTCAAGAAACTGGACACCAAAACAATACAGTGTCTCGGGCTGAGTCAAAAGCCAAAGAATAAAGAGGTGTTTCAATTCAAGTTTTAAGGATGATCAGAGAAGGTGCTTTCCTAACGATATTGATTATCCATCCATCCATCCATTTTCCGAACCGCTTGATCCTCACTAGGGTCGCGGGGGGTGCTGGAGCCTATCCCAGCTGTCTTCGGGCAAGGCGGGGGACACCCTGAATCAGTTGCCAGCCAATCTTCACACCTAGGGACAATTTAGAGCATCCAATCAGCCTGCCATGCATCACACCCGGAGAAAACCCACGCAGCCCGGGGAGAACATGCAAACTTGGAATCGAACCCGGTACCTCTGCACTGTGAAGCCGACGCGCTAACCACTGGACTACCGGGCCGCCCCGATATTGATTAGTTTGGAAAAACTTGAAACTTCCTGTCTTTTTCACATCTTAAAAGAAGTTCATTATGCAATCATGTGTACGTTTGTTTTCAACCGCAGGCTACCCACCAGGCCAATTTGGAGTGCCCGTGTCCCATCAGCCCTACGCTGGAACCTACACGGTCATTCAACCGTCCGTTGTGGTCGTAGGAGGCTGCCCGGCCTGCAGGTGAAGACGCACAAATCACTTTCAGCTGATATCGCCACTTGTAAAATTAAAAATATATATATTTTAAATCTGTCTGAACAAAGTGAGCAATGAGAGTGGAGCATGGTCGCTGTGATGAATGGAGCATTTATGTCTGTTTACATCCCTTTACTGGTACAATCACCGTCATTATTGGTTGATGTGAAGTTGAGCAAAGACACACACACACACACACACACACATTCATATTTTGCATCTTGAGAGCGGATATGGCTTTCACACTTTTTTTTTTTTTTAAACCACACGGCAGACAGCATCCTGTTTGTCACATGCTAAGCTGTACGTGTTAATAGGTAAATTGCTAATTCACTTGCAGAACAGCGAATCAGTGGTCGAATTTTAAGAAATCTTTTTCAGGAAATGGTTGTGTAAATATTGGCACATGAGATGGCTGGTTGCGATATATCAGTGTAAGTTAGAATCATTCACGAAACAACAAAAACTGAAATGGTGGCGGGGGGGGGGGGGGGAATCTTCCATTATTGAAATCAAATAAAAATGCTTGTTCATCCATACAGAAGAAGGAAGTTCAAACATATGTAGTTTACTTTATTACACAATACAGTGAAAAAGTATTTCCCACTCCCCCTTCCTGATTTCCGTGTTCTTTGCATATTTATCATACACAAAGGTTTCAGTTCATCAAACCAATTTTAATATCACACCAGAGACTACCCAAGGAAATACAAAAAGCAGTTTCTAAATGCCAATTTTATTATGAAAGCACACAAAAAAAAAAAATTCCAAACTACCTGTCACTACGTGAAAAAGTCATTTGTGTTACCTGTCACTCCACAATTGGCTGCTACAAAGTTTTGAGTCTTTTGTACATGTTTTCTGTCATATACAGTCAAACCTCGGTTTTCGTCCATAATCCGTTCCAGAAGGCTGTTTGAAAACCGAAATTGTTCGAAAACCCGAAACCAGGCTCTTTTTAAAATAAAAATGTTTACTGAACACGTCTGCTCACAATGGAAAGCAACACGAGGAAGCGTCACTTCCTCGTGTAGGGAAGGCGAGAGGAGTCAAATGGTGCATTCAAGTGCGCTCAGTTTGTTGGAGAACCAAAATTTGTTCGTCATCCGAGGCATAAAAATCTCAAAATTTTGGGGCGAAAACCGAATTGGTTGAGAACCGAGACGTTCGAAAACCGAGGTTTGACCGTACCAAGCAAACAACAATGATTAATCTATTCTAAAAAAAATAAAAAATCAATTGTGGCAGCCCTTAGTATTCGCATAACTAAAGGGAGTTTAATCTCACTTTTCTTTCGTCCTCGCTTGATTTGTCAGAGTCGGCGTTCTGGAGGACGACTTCACCTGCCTGGGAATCCTGTGCGCCATTTTCTTCTTCCCGCTGGGCCTCCTCTTCTGCTTCGCCCTGCGGCAGAGGCGATGTCCCAACTGCGGCGCCACCTTTGGATAGACCACGCAAACGAGTGTCAAAACACACATACACCATACGCAAAAAGTTTGGGAGATCGGGCTTTGGGGTGAAATTTCAGGAGGAAACTAAAAATGCATTGTAATCTTTCCAGGATAATTGAATTTGACTTTCGGGAAACTTGAATACAGGCGTGCAACTGAAGTGGCAGCGGTTCAGTACTTTGTGCACACCTTGTTCTTCTCTAACAAGGAGCTGAACGGCTAACTCCCGATCAAGTGTTTAATCCATGAACATTTCCACTTGTGCGCCTTTCTGTGACTCTTACAGTCTCTCTATTACAACCTGCTGATGACACCAGTGACACTCTGAGCTTAGTCGCTGTTTCCCCTCTGAGTGTGTCATTTTTGAAGTTCCGATGATTCATTGTTGCCGATTTAGTGACTTAACTCCCACTTCTGGTCCCATGTTTGGCAACACGAGACCAGAAGTTGTAGGTGATTGAATTTTGCAACCATGTTGCAAGGTCAGAAACACAAAATGTATCCTGTATATAATCAAAGTGAGTTGTTCTTCACAATAAATGAGACGAGGCTAATGAGGATGAACATTTTTTTAATTTCTGCCCATTTTCTGTTCATGAGAAACGAAAACGGGTCCCCCAGAAGACGATATCTAAGTGAACCAGGAAATTCATTGATCCATTCATGGATTCTTTTGCCGCCCAGCTTCTTGATAAAAGACAGCAAGTTGTGCAAAAAGTACTGGAACAAACACTTGGGTGTGGGTTCAGAAGTTTAGAGAAGGTCAAATTCAAGTCCCAGTGGCTGCAATATATCCTGCCAGGTTGTTGCGCGGCTTTTCCATGTCTAAATGGTGCCTGTCCAGTCCTACTTTTTTCCCCCACCATTTTTTCCCCCCTTCCTCATGCTTCCAACTTGCAGACACTTGTGACTGACGACGAGATGCTCTAAAGTGGCTACACCAGCATACAGTTTTTGTCCACCGTCAGGCTTATTTTTTTTTTTTTTCATTTTCCATTCTTTTCCCCTCACCGTCCTTCCACCTTTCTCATTGTGATGTGCGCACACTTGCGACGACAATGAGGCGCTCTAAAGTGGCCATGCCACGGCCTAGCCTCTGCTCATTCACATTTTAGACCCATCCTGAAATTTGACCCTGAAGCCCAATTTCTTGACCCTTTTCTGAGGAATATATACAATAACAATCCAGTATTTTTATGCCTTTTTTTTTTGTTTTCTTATCACAAACTGCTGCCGCTGACATGAAAGATGCTGAATTGTAGACTCTGATGATCATATTTTCGAGACTATTCATCAATCACGAAGTGATACTTTTTTTTTTTTTTTACTTCACATTGAGGCTCAATGCTGCTGAACAATCCCATATTTTTGGATGGACAACCAAGAAGTAAGGATAGAAACAAAATGGACAGCTGCCCGCAACGTATTTTATCATTTATTAATCTCCCGGGGGCCATATTTGCACTGATCATTGTAGATCATTCTGTTGGCTGTTTTTTTTTCTTTTCTTTTCCCTATTGCATCTTCTCCAAAAACGCCAACCTCAGGTACTTTCACCTCCAACAGTTTGAAAAGTGGATTCCTTTCTTGTTGTGAGTCCAGAAATGATTGAAAAATGAAACAGCTGGATTCGACTCAGTTGGCCCCTTCTTCCGCAAGACAATCAAAACATGTCGTGTCTTCCATCCCAGCAAAGGTGTCCTCTTATATCGGTATACGAAAGAAGTTTTTTTGGCTAAGAACTTTTTTGGTTTTGGAAACAAGCACTGTGCACGCGTGCTCCTGTGATTGAGCTTCTTACTTTTTTTTTTTTTTTTTTTTTTACATATACTGTTATACTAGTTTATGATATTAAATATATGCTACCCAAGTTGTGGACTGATTGTTTCCATAAAACCTTTCCCCATAAAAAGCTCTTTGAACTACTATGAATCCCTAATGAAAATAGAAATTGAACTGTAACCAGTGTGATTGTGTTTTATTTTTGGCATCTACTGTAATCAACCACAAAGGCTCAGATTGCTCAATTCGAGTCGTGCATTTTGTTCACCACCAAAAAGAACTCCCCAAAAACGCAAAATCTGCTGAAATAATTATGTAATACTCTTGTGATGAGTTTTCAACAACAACAAAAATTCAAATACTTGAGACAATGATACATGTAATTAATGCGGTTGCCATTTAAAAGTAAGTAGCAAAGTGCTTCAGAAAGCTAAATGGATACATTGTGTAAAAAAAAAGATTGGTGCACCATGTTGCCAGCCAATTGCAGGGCACATATAGATAAACAATCATTTGCGCTCACAATCACACTTGGGGACAATTTTGAGCATTCAATCAACCTACCATGCTTGTTTTTGGAATGTGGGAGGAAACCGGTGTACCTCGAGGAAACCCATGTGCGTGGAGAACATGCTAAGTACACACCGGGAAGGCCGGGCTCATGACCTCTGCACTGAGGCGGACTTGCTAACCAAACGTTCACCATGCAGCCCCATACTATGTGTGTAAACGTGTGTATGTGTGTGTGTGTGTGTGTGTGTGTCACTCTGTCTCTCTCTATATATTATATATAAAATCTATATCCTAAATAGATATATATCTAGTCCAACTATATATCTCTATAGAGGTGTATCAATAGAGATGTAGATATCGATATACAGTAATCCCTCGTTTATTGCGGGGGTTACGTTCCAAAAAGAACCAGTGATTTTTTACAGTTATTATACAATACTGAATTATGTATACAATGAAACCAAAGACCAAAACCTGTTTTCAGGCCCAAGCACAAAAAAAAAAAAAAATCTCAACAAATAACCATAATAGTTTTTGGAAATACTGTACTGTAAAATAATATTTTTAATAGTCAGTACGCGGTTGGACTGTTCACGTCGGTCAGTGCCTTAGCCAATCAGGGTGCAGAACGCAATTCACTGTTTGAAAGCATTAAAAAAAACTGCACTAAAAAATCCGTGAAACAGCGAAGCCGCGGAAAGTGAACCGCGTTAGAGCGAGGGATCCCCTATACTGTAGGGTAAGTGGCATCATTCACTGCGGAGGGAAGATAGGCACGAGATGTGTGCTCTCGCGAGATGTCCATAAGAACACTTGGCGCTGGAATTTTGATTTGCAAACTAAGTTGTTGCTCTGCACCGCTCACTGACTCGTCTTCTGTCACGTCGTTCGAACGTAAGGTAGGCTGCCTCCGTATGATCGGAAAGTCACCCAAACCTCGTGAATAATCTCAGCGGGTAACACACGACTACTCGCTTTTTGCTGTCTCCGGACGTTTGATAGCTAGCGAATGCTAACGCTAACGTGTTGGGTATGTTTGTGATGTGCAGTCAAGTTAAATACTAGAGAAAATGTCGCTGTTTCATGGCCTGGCAGCGAGCAGCCAGCAGCAGCTCAGCCTTTTCCTTACTCCCGATTTTTAGGTAAAGGAAAGAGCACACAATGTCGAAAAGGAAAAGTAGTCCTGTGATCTTCACACGCCACAAACGGCTGGCGTCCGAGCCGCATGACGAAAACGAAAATGAAGATGAAGAGGGAGAGTCTGGACGTTGTACACAGGTAAACACGTTCATAGGCTACGTTCACACTGCAGGGCGTCCAATTTTATTATTATTATTTTTTTTACTTTTGTTAAATAAAATGTACTCGTTCACATTGCAAAAACAAATGCGACTAATGGATACGCAACACATGCGTAATGCGCACAAAGGAGTGACTTGCACTAAAAAAAACAAAAACAAACAACGTCACGTGACTTGTGTTACAGGAAGTATGGTGCCGCGCGGGTGCGTGTATTGACCTTTTGCGCGATACGTCACAGCTTTTGTAGGAACGCCCCCTCCGCTTGACGGACGGCAAAATACCTTTAACTATTTGCGCCCGTTGAAGCTCCTGTAAAGCGTACGGTCCCATATCCATTTATATAAGCCATTATCTTATAAAATGGTCACATCTTGCTGTGTGGTTGGATGTCCTAATAGACAAGTGTGTAAAACTTGGCCTTTTATCACACACCTGCTGATGAAGATAAAAGACGCCGGTGGATAGCAACAATCAACGATTGCTGAAGTGGTGGATGCTATGGATAGATATGCAAAAATAACTTATGGTTGATCTACTAAAGATGATGCCTCGTCATTGCTGCGCATAATAAATAAACCGTTTTCGTAGTTTGTATTACTACTATCACCTATTTATGCATCATCTTTCAAGTGGGATTAAATTAAAGTCAAATGTAAATATGATAATTGTTATTCAAAACAACTTTGTTTGCCTGTTTAGGAGCAAAGTGTGGGTGAGGTGCCAAGTGACGCTGGCATAGTGGAGAGCATCACGTTGAAGAACTTCATGTGCCACTCTTTCCTCGGCCCCATCACCTTCGGGTCCAACATCAACTTTGTCATCGGCCGCAATGGAAGTGAGTGGAACTGATTTTTTTTTTTTGCGGGTTGTTAATTAAAAATCACCTGACCCTAATTGTATTTTTTTTTAGGCGAAATGCTCCTTGTTGTCCATCGCTTTAGTCATTCCGCTTGAAATCTGCCCTTTTTCCATGCAGGTGGAAAGAGCGCCATCCTGACGGCGCTCATTGTTTCGTTAGGCGGGAATGCGCTGGCCACAAGCAGGGGTTCATCCCTCAAGAGTTTTGTCAAGGAAGGTGAAAGGTAAAGAAAGGCTTTGGCCTGATCAAAATTTGCAATCTAGTATATTTTCTGCTACATCCCCTGTATGGATGCTTGAAAGATGGCGGCACACCGCAGTGTTGGCTGGAAGAGCTATCTTCTTCTCTTTGAAACTTAGAAACATTTGATGCCATTTTGGCCTGACCAGCACAGGACGTTGCAACCTTGAAATGAGAACAACTTGGAAGTCATAACGCATCGCACTTTGGAGGTTCCACTGTATTTGTGTGTTTTCATGAAATGGGGCACCCAAATGCAGTGGCAATTGCTCATTTTTATTTCTCGCTTGTCACAGCTCGGCCGATGTGTCTATCACCTTACATAACCAAGGGAAGGACGCCTACAAGCCTGAGCTGTATGGTTCATCCATCATCGTCGACTGAGGCTCACCCACGATGGAGTGAGAACGTACAAGCTGAAGAGTCAAAGCGGTAAACTTGAGTCGACACTCGAACACAGCGTTAACACACGTGGTTCGGTCAGGTTTGATACTCTCGCCGCACTTGATCTGCGAGACCGTTTAGATGCGTCAGTCAGTGCTGCTGTTTAGATTAGCGACTGACTTCAAAGGAGCTCAGTAGTTAATGTCTGTATGTGATCAATAAACTGCCATATCTATGCTTACGACCTACAAAATGACCTTGAAACTATCTGAAACAGGGTTCCCACGGGTCCTTAAAATTCATAACAATCCATTAAAAAAAGAAGTTGTAAAATTATGTTCTTAATTGTCCTTAATTTTCAGGGAAAGCTTCTAAAATCAATAACAATCCTTAAAAATGTATTTTTATTCGAAAATAAATAGAAATTTTATATTTTCTAAATTGACATTTTTCTTAGTGTACTTTATTTGAGAATGAATTCAGTTTTTTTTTTCCTACCTGTGATACAGGTAGGAAAATGAAAATTTGACATACAGTATTTCAAATAAAGGTTTAGCCGATTGCCCCTAAAAATAAAGATGTGCCCTTCCCTTTGGCAGCAATGATTTGAACACGAGCTCAGTGATTTGTGGCTTTCTGTTCAGCCCGCATATTGCTGAGCGGGCATTAAATCCACTGTGAATCCCCTGCTGAATAAAGAAAAAGTCCTTAAAAATGGCTAAATTAGCCCTCAAAAGTCCTTAAAAATGACTAAATTAGCCCTCGGAAGTCCTTAAAAGGTCCATGGATAAAAAGCAAGTGGAAGAGTGGGAACCCTGTAAAATTCAAGCATCTTGGATTTTTATTCTGCAATCTGCCGCACCTTTGCTGCATTGCATCGTTGCACACAATCAAACCGCGGATAAGTATCTCCTTTTTTGTTGTTTAATTTTCACAAGTCTTGCGTTTACTGGGCCTAAACCCTGCAACCTTGCGTATCATATTTCGTGCCGTATACTGGAATCGCCTGTTGCCACGATGATAAAAAGCCCTTGAATCCTTGAAAAACCCACCTTTAAATATAACTTGAGCGAACAACCATGAAATAAATGAGTTCCGAAGAATCTACTAAAATAATAGCAATCAAAAAGCAGGGCTCTGGTGGGGTGGCGGGTGACATCAGCGATTCTGTGTGTGAGCGTTTAAAAACGTCTTTGGGAGTGAATGAGTTCACTGCAGATTTCCACAATATTGCTGGGATTTCCGCAACAGAGAAAAGAATCTGCTATCCCGTCTTTGTAGTTCTAATTGTGTTTTTTTTTTTTTTGTAGGTCAAATCATCTCAAACAAAAAGGAGGAGCTTGCGTCAATTTTGGACAATTTTAATATTCAGGTAGCAGTTCATGCAAATAAAGGATAGCGATTGGGTCGTGTATGAGAGCGCTGATCAACCTGACTTTTTTTTTTCTCACCCAAGGTCAACAATCCCGTGTCAGTTCTCACCCAGGAGATGAGCAAGTACTTCCTGCACTCCAAAGGAGAGGCAGACAAATACAAGGTTTGCTTTCCTTGAAGTTTTGTGTTTTCTGTGTTCAAGAGAGAGTGTGCATCACTTGTCACTTTTTTTTTTTGGCTCAGTTTTTTATGAAGGCCACACAACTGGAACAGATGAGAGAGGACTTTATCCACATCAAAGCCACCAGGCATATGACCGAAGATAAAGTGGCGCAACACGGCGAGGTAACACTTGCTTTTGGAGGGTGTAAGTGGCATCAATTGCTGGGTATTAAAACAAATGATGCGTGAACAACGTATTGATTGAAAGGCTGTCAAAAGGAAAAAAAAAAAATTCAGTCTTATAGCGGTTAAATACTTTTTAAATGTCAAATTAACTGAACATGGATCATAATGGAGCTTTCAGGCGTCGTTTGTTCGAATGTGTGTCACAGTACCTGAAAGAGCTGAAGCAAAAGTATATGGAGAGAGAGGACTGTTACAAGAACCTGTCGTCGACTGATGAGATGCGCGCCAAGCTGGAGGAGTTACAGAAGCAGATGGCCTGGGCTCTGGTAAGCTCATTTACTCATGAATCACAAAGGAAGTGGAGAGACCATATCTGAAAATGATGTTTTGGGGTGGGCGTGGTGACCTTTTGCAGGGATGAGATTTTTCTGCTTTTTGGCGGAATTTCCAGTCAAAATGGACCTATTTTATATTGTTCCAAATCCCTAAAAAAAATTCTGGGGGGTGGGGGGGGTCCGGACTTGTCTTCGGCAGATTCGGGGCTCGTAATGTTTACAAGTAACGTTTGCAAGCATCCATTTTGAATTCCGTTTTTTATCGCCAAGCGTTAGTTTGTCATTACTTCCTATAAGGGCTAAAACCCGCCCACCCCCGAGCCAGCCACGCCCCCTTCCGCTTTTTCATCACTAGCCACTCTCATCCCTGCTTTTTGGCAGGTGATGGAGATGGAGAAGGAGCTCGAGCCAATGAAAAACAAACTCCAGGCCAATCAACAATCCACGCAGAAATACGACGACAAAGTGAACGAATGGAAGGTAATAACGCCGCAGAAGCCTTGAGCAGTTCCGTCCACATGAAGAGCGTGCCTCCGCTTCCAGGACAAGGTCAAGGAGGCCGAGATGCAGTCCAAACAAATCCAGGAACAGCTGGAAGGCGTCAGACAGCAGGCCCAGGAACTGGAGCCTAAATGTGCCGAGCTCAAGGCCGAGGCACAGAGACACGACTCTCTGCTCAAGTCCAGCGAGGTTAGCCGTTGTCCATTAGCCTCTTCGGTTTCAACACAATGGCCGTCCAGAGCGTTGACTTTAATTGTGCGCCTCTTTCCAGGTGGCAGTCCACAGATGCCAGGTGAACCTGAGGGACCTCGAGAAGGACAAGGCTCAGCTGTCCTCGAAGATAAATGATCTCCGGCTTAGGTGCAAAGTACGAACGGTACCGTCCGGCGCGTTCCCCTTCCCGGCGGTTCTCACTTTGCGCATTTTTTCCAGCATCAACCAGGCAACGGGGTCGGCGAGGCAGGCCAAGGCGGAGAGTATGCAGCGCATTCAATGCCACCTGGAAGATCTGAATCACCGGATGTCAACTCTGGATCAGCAGATTGGCCAGTATCAGCACGCCCGCACGAGTGCCAAGGAGGAACATGGAAAGTTACGGTAAGAAGAAAAAAAATGAACAATGAACATCGGAATAATCTCTCGAGATCGTGGAAATAGTGTGTCCGCTGCCCCTCGGCTCAATGGACAGGTGATGCGTTTTTCGATGGCAACAGTTTGTGATTGCCTCTCGATGTGCCTTCAGACAAGAGCACGATACGCTGAGGAGTTCCATGGAAGCTCACAGTCGGAGCTTGCGGACGATGGAAGGCAGTCGATCCAATCAGCTGCGGCGCTTTGGCGAACACATGCCCGCGCTGCTCTCCGCCATCCAGGATGCTCACAAGCAGGGTCGATTCAAGCAGAAGCCTCGAGGGCCCCTGGGTAATATTCGACTCTTATAATTCCATGCACCTCTAATATAGTGAGAGCCAAATGGTCACACGGGTCGTAGTTTGGATACCGGCACTTCAAAATATACAGATGAAAGCAAAGTTTACTACATATACTCCATACAGTGGTACCTCTACTTACAAAGGTCTCTTCATGTGGGATTTTCAAGTTACGAAACGCCTCAACAGGAAAATATTGCCTCGTGTTAAGAAAGAAATTTCAAGATACGAAAGGTAAAAATCAAGTATGGGCTGCTACTCGCAGATGCGAGTTTCCTGAACGCAACACACTTGTAGCTGCTCTGCCATTTGCTATTACCTAGCATCTTCCTGGCATCCCATTGGCTAAGAGGGACCTCTACCATACGTGTCTTTGTGTGTAGAGAGATAAATAGATAGATATGTGTCTTTGCAGCGTCCTCGTCATTTGCCATAAGGCATTCCGATAGTTTTACATAAATGTGAATCACCCAGAAAAATTGTTCACCAGTACGGCGTTTGCCTTGGACATTTTCGAAGGATTGTTACAAGCCGACAAAAGCAAACATCCTTGGATCAGTTCTTTACACAACGCCAGGCAAAAACCACTTCTGAGAGAGAACATGAACTAAAGAGGGCAAAAACCGATGAGGACGCAGTTAAAAGTTAAATGACCATCATTTTTATTCTTTACTCTGCACAACTCTCATTTATTGTGCAATAATCTAATTGGAACATGTATTTGTTCCATATTTGGATGCTTTAGAAAACATTTATATCTGACTTTTGGGGGGAGCTTGGAACGGATTAGGGCATTTACATGGAAAACGCACCTCTACTTACAAAATGTTCTAGTTCAGAAATTTCTTCCAGAAACAATTAATTTCATAAGTAGAGGTACCATTGTATTTAATTTTATGTCACAGTGGAGAGAAAAAAAAAAGTGAAACTGTGCTTTTTATAAGCCATTAAACGTCTGCGTTGCAGGTTATCTGATCAAGCTGAAAGACCCGCAGCAGGCTCTCGCCATCGAGGTGTGTTTACAAAGTCTGCTGCAGACCTTCACCTGTGACAGCCACGATGATGAGAAAGTGCTGAAAGGTCTCATGGCCAAAGTCCTGCAGTCCGGCCGCAGGCCTCCAATCATCACCAGCAAGTTTCTCCCACGCGTCCATGACACAAGAAGGAGGTGTGGGAGACTTCTGAACCGCGAACGTGTACAAATCCAGAGTCGAGGTTGACTTTGTTTGTCTCATTTAGGGCTGTGAACCACCCGGACTACCCCTCTGTGCTTCAAACTCTAGAAATCGATGACCCGGTTGTGGCCAATTGTCTGATTGATCAAAGGGGCATTGAGAACATTTTGCTTATCAAGGTACTGTATCAACGTTATTTCTAGTGCTGACAGTTTAACGCGTTACTATCGGCATTCATTTAAAACAATTTTAACTCTATTCATTTTTTTAGCGCGAGATTAATGCGGCACCACGTTAAAGCGGATGTTACGTTGCTCTAAAATCATAAAATGTGCTCCAAGTTTGAATAACTGCTCCAAGTGTAAAATGTTAATGTAAAGCTGAAAATCAAAATTGTTGTTTCAGTAAATATTTGCATTTTGCACAAAAAAAAAACTGATCCACGATTCCATGTTGATGAGAGCATTAAAATGGGAAAAAGAGGAGAAAAAGAAATCAAAGGAAATTTTGAATAGCTAAAAATCTGTGATTAATTACGGCGAATTCTGAGTTAACTATGAAATTTTACATTTGATCGCGATTAAATATTTTCATCGTTTGCCAGCACTAGTTATTTCTATTTCTAAAGGCCAGACTAATGACAGAAGGATTTATTATTATTTTTTTTGGGGGGGGGGGGCAATTTTTCATAACTTTTGTCAAAGTCAGAAGTTGACGTACTGTTCAAAATTTTTTTTGCTACAGAAATAAATCCAATTTATTCCAAAATTCGGGCCTCTAAAGGTAATATTAAATCAGTGATATTAGTAGTAGTAATAGTGAAGCAGAAGCATACTTTAGTTTCACTTTTGATGCTTTAAGACAGGGGTGTCAAACATAAGGTCCGCGGGCCATAACCGGCCCCCAAGAAGGTACGATCCGGCCCGCGGGATAATTTAAAAGTGAAAAAAAAATGCATTAAAGACACAGAATGAATATTTTAAATAAAATGCAATTTGTGGATTATACGCTAGGGGGCACACTGTTTTGATCACAGTAGAAGACAACATTGTTTTGATCGGGGAAGAAAACGGCAGTCTCAGTCTGTCACCGATATCGACCAAAACAAAGGAAAGAGATGATATTTTGGTGATTCATAGCACAGTATGGTATCATGTTAATGGTTCGGCCCACTTGACATCTACCGAGTCCGTATGTGGCCCACAATGTGAATCGAGTTTGCCACCCCAGCTTTAAGATATGCATTCAAGGACCTCGCAAATATAGACAAAAACTACCAAAGTAATACTTGAAATGTCTTGGACAACAAGTAAGAGCAGATTTTCTGCACAGAACGGAGATGTTCCAGCAAATATGCAAATGAAGAGCCATGAATATGCGGGGGCGGGGTTTACTGTATCTTGTTCTGAATGTTTCCGCCACTTTGGGTTGGTTGACCGTGTGTTTGCGCGTTTCCTCTGTAGAATCGCGCCGAGGCTTGTCGCGTGATGATGTCCGGACACCCGCCCCCAAATTGCTACCAGGCCTTCTCCAAGGACGGCGACCAGGTTTTCACCAACCGCTGCTACGCCGCCGAGCAGACCCGAGCCAACTGCCTCTCGGGGGACGTGGAGGAGGAGATCAGGTGAAAATGTAGCAGGCGAAATATTGGCGCCCGTGTTAAGCGTCGCGTATTAACCAACGGTCGTCCTTGCTTCGCAGACACCTTCAAAGAGAGCTGGAGACTCAAAAAGCGCAGGCGGCGAGCTTGCATCAACAAATGAAGAGGTTGGACGACGACCTCAAACTGAACGAGAGCCTGGAGAAGAAAGCCCACGCAGAAATAAAGATTGCCAAAGTATTGCTTTTTAAAAAAAATTTTTATCAAGTTGACTTTGTTGTGAAATGTTATTTAATTTATGCTGAGTGTAATCACAAATGTGGAACTCCTCATTTATTACAGGACAAAGCCACAAAGTATCGACTGGAGCTATCAGACCTTCAGAATTTGGAAGAGCCTCAGTTGGAGGACCTCAAGCCGCTGGTTGGTTACCGAATGCGCCGTTGGCAAGGCGGGAGGGGGGCGCAGTCCCCTCCGTTCGACTTAACTGTCAACTTTTCAGGAGGAGGACCTTCAGGAGATTGTCGGCAAGATCTCCAACAAGATCAGAAAGTGCGAGGAGGAAAAAGCCCGGACGTCGCAGCTCAAGGAGAACTATGAGAAAGCGGAGCAGGAGTACCAGCGGCACAAGGAGCGCATCAACACCATCGCCGAGGAGTTAGACGTGGTCAGGGTAAGATGGCTCCAACGCTCTCAAAATTGGTTTCGTAGCAACACGTGATGACAATTGTGAACCGTCACGATCAGCAAACACAGCAGTCCAGTTACGAACAATTCGGTGACCAGGATGAATGAGAATATCCACAAGCGTGTCCCAACAGCCTCACTTGTGACCCCCCCATCCCCCCTTGTCGTTGCAAAGGAGGAGCTGAACAAAGTGGAACAGGCGGTGATGAAATGCAAGCATCACAAAAAGTACTACGACGACAAGCGGAACAGCCATCTCCAAAGCATCCAGGAGCTGGAAGCCACTCTGCAGAAGAAGGAGCAGGAAGTTCAGGTAGGAACGTCCGCGGTGTACGTTTCGGAAGGATTCAGCAGCTTGCCCCCTGGGCGGATTCTGTTGCAGGGAAGCATTTCCAAAGCCAGAGAGATCTGGCCCGAGCGCCTTGAGTGGAGCGCAATGCCAGGAGCTTGGACACGGAGATCAGCCGCCTCAAGGTGAAGATCACTACCCAGCAGGAGCAAGAGGGCGACCGCGAGGAGATTATCAGGTGCCTTTTATGCGGAAATCTCAAATAACACGTCACCATCCATTTTGAGCCTCTCCCGGCCGATTTGGGTCGCCAGCCAATCCCTTGGGCACATATCAACCAGTGTTTTTCAAACCCTGTGCTGCGGCACACTGGTGCAGGGTTCCCACTCTTCCTCTTGCTTCTTATTTATGGACCTTTAAGGACTTTTGAGGGGTACGCTAGCCATTTTAAGGACTTTTGAGGACCGATTTGGCCATTTTTGAAGGACTTTTTCTTTATTCAGCAGGGGATTCACGGTGGATTTCAGCAGTATGCGGGCTGAACAGAAAGCCACATATCACTGAGCTGGTGTTCAAATCATTGCTGCCAAAGGAAGGGCACATCTTTATTTTTAGGGGCAATCAGCTAACCCTTTATTTGACATACTGTATGTCAAATTTTTATTTTCCGACCTGTATAAAAAAAACTTGAATTCATTCTCAAATAAAGTACACAAGAAAAAAATGAATTTAGAGAATATAAAACGTCAATTTATTTTCGAATAAAAATTTATTGATTTTAGAAGCTTTCCCTGAAAATTAAGGACAATTAAGAACATAATTTTACAACTTCTTTTTTTATGGATTTTTATGCACTTTAAGGACCCGTGGGAACCCTGTGGTGTGCCGTGAGACATTTTCAGGTGTGCCGCGGTAAAATATCCAATTTGCATGCCTGTGCGGACTATCGCCCAGAAAGTAATCGTGTAGTACCCTCCCATACCGCTAGGGAGCAGCAACAGCTAGCCAATTGCCTTGTTTCGACCACTAGACACAAGCGAATTTGTGCCGCATGAATGCAGGACGACAGTGAAACAATAAATATGAAAGATTATTCAATACTTTTTTCTTTACGCTCATTTGATTCCAATTCAAGCTGTTATAACATCATTCGTCAATGTTAAAAATGGTCATAACAACATTATAACACGTTAATTGTTAAAATAAGCGTTTTGGTTTTTTTTCTTACATTTTCAGCTAGTGGTGTGCCGCGAGATTTTTTCAATGAAAGAAGTGTGCCTTGGCTCAAAAAAGTTTGAAAAACACTGATATAGACAACCATTCGCACTCACAGGGCAGTTTTGTTATCAACTGTACATACTTTAGATTGTGAAAGGCAGAACCCCAAGAGAAATGTTTCCTTTTTCACAATGCTTCACTGTGCTCTTGTCCATCTTTTCCTGGACTGAGGTCCACAGCCTCCAAAATCTTGACTGGCATAATAGACTTAATCCACTCTTGTTTCAGCATAGTATACAGATGAAACCAAAAATTTACATGCTTTATATATATATATATATATATAAAAAAAAATAAAAAAATCACTGCCCGACATGGTTACGTGGTTGCCCCGGGCCATCGGGCCGCTGTTTCTGTCGGACCCTGAAACGTATCGACCGTTGCAGAGAGTACCGTGATGCTCTGGCCAAGTACAAGAACACCGCACAGCAGATGAAGAACCTCAATCTGTTTATCAAAAGCCTGGACAGGGTGATGAATCGAAGACTGAAGGTTTTTGGTGACCTGAGGAGGTAAGCAAGGAAAGCAACCCCCCCCCCCCAGCCCCCCCGCTTCTCTCTCCCAAGTACTACGACTGCTTTTAAAGTCGCCGCACCTTGTCTTCAGGTTCCTGTCAGCGCGTTGTCAATATTACTTCAGCAGCATGCTGGCGCAGAGAGGCTACACGGGGACCATGAACTTTGACCACAAGAATGAGACCCTCACCATCTCTGTAAGAATGCCCCCCTTGGTCCCCTGAAAATAATTTTTCTGCAACCGAGGCAAGAATTTTTTTTTTCTCATCCCGGTATAGGTGCAGCCTGGAAAAGGAAGCGAGCGCGATTGGGTCAACATGCGCTCCCTTTCGGGGGGAGAGCGCTCTTTCTCCACCGTGTGCTTCGTCCTCTCACTGTGGGCCATCACGGAGGCACCCTTCCGCTGCCTGGATGAATTTGATGTTTATATGGTTCGTAACGTTTTGTTTCAGTGCTCAGAGAAGAGCTCGTCTTGAAAGTGCGTTATGATGTTGAATTTAGGACATGGTCAATCGGAGGATCTCAATGGACATGATGCTGCAAGTGGCCGATGGCCAACGCTACCGGCAGTTTATCTTCCTCACGCCACAAAGCATGAGGTAATCGCTCATATCATCAATATGGTTCGATTATTTGGCTCTGAATGATTTTTGCTCAAGTGTTACATAACGCCAAGGTTCTACGTCGAGGGCTGGAATTGGCAATCAATAGCTTGAAGCCTCAATTTGGAAGATTTTTTGTTGTTTTTAGTACCGTATTGGCCCGATTATAAAATGACCCCCTCTTTTTCAAGACTCAAGTTTGAAAAAAGACTTTTTGAACACCAAATTAATTTTTATACAGAAATTAATGACAGTACATCTGAAACAAATGATTCTAACACTATATTTGAGAGAAAAAGCATGTTATTTTGCCTCATTCAAATCTTAATATGTCAACTAAAGTGCAATCACATTTGTAAATGAATGGCTTTTGGTTTTTTAAATGTAATTTACATCATAACTTCTCTTTTTGTCGCTGCGTTTCTCCATTTTCCGTTATCTCTTCTATTATTTTCTTTCTTACGGCTATTTTTCTTCTTCGTGCTACCGCTATTTTTATTTTTATTCTTCGTGACAGGGGTTCACTTTGGCCTGGGGAGTCAAGTTCAGCATTCGCTTCAATCATATCTGGCGCCATCTAGCGTCGTGAATGGGTAAAATGTCTAGACCCCGAATATAAGACGACCCCCACTTTTTCAGTCTTATTTCAATGCAAAAAACACCGTGTTATGTTCGGGCCAATACGGTATGTGCCAAACTGCAGTTTATTTTGAAGGTATTTGACTTCACTGCCACCATAGAGAACTCATATATCCGAGTTTAAGCAAAAAAATCCTCTGAAGGTACGCATCTCGAAAAACTCAGTCACACGAATCACAAGGCACCACTGTAGTAGCCTCACTATAATCACTTTTTTTTTTTCCTCATGAACAGTTTCATGCTTTCAAAAACATTGTACATTTTCCTTCTCCTCTTTCAAGTTCTCTCCCAGAAACGGATCTCCTCACCATCCTCCGTCTCAAAGATCCGCAAAGAGGCCAAGAAAACCAAGACGAAGATAAATCCTAATGGGCAAGTTCTAGCACTAGCCCCTCCCCCTCAGTAACAAGTATTTGTTTTCAAAATATGTTGACCAAAATATATCTTAAAGGGGAAGTCGACCCAACATTTTTTTTTACAATATTTCCTATGCGGCTCCACTAATAATATTGCGTTTCAGGGAGTGGCCATTTTTCTATTTTTGTCAAGACTCAGGTAATCACCAGTCACGACTCATCTTACAAATGTCACATGACCAAACTCAGGTGAGCTGTGATTGGTCTTTACCTGAGCTCTGAGCAACGGTGATGTCATGGCCGCCCCCCTGAGACGTGTAAAAACAGGTGGAGTTTTGCTCCTTAATTCATATTCCAGACACGCAGGACTAATCAGAATGCCGTGTTTAGGCTCGTGAGGGCCCATTGTAGAGAATTTTTGGATTGACTTCCCACTTTAAAATGATGTATTTCAAATTTGTTTCTTGGCATATAATAAAGGTTTGCACTTTCACATTTTGCATGGGTGTAGTGGTGTGAATTTTTATATCTAATCTAATCTAGAATGATGTCTGATCTCTTAGTGCAAAAACTGCTTTCCAAACAGCTGTCATAAAATTACACTCTAAAGTTTTTTTAATATATATTTAAAAAAAAAGATATTTTTATGGCGCTTTGTCTTTAACAATGGAGACATTTTTTGTGTGTAAAATTGAAACTTTATTCTCGGAAAATGACTTTCAAGTGAAATGACAACTTTCAAGACTTATTCCCCATTAAAATGACTGTCCTACAGTACATATTTTTGGAATATGATGACTTAAAACAAGCGTAAAAAAAAACACTACAGGAATTTGAAACAGTACATCCTTTGGCCTTACTAGTAAGACAATTAATAGGACAACTTTGGAATATGAGTCAGGCAACTACATGTTACTAGCGCTGCAAAACTACTCGTGGGCATTTTGGTGTGACAAGTAGTATCCAAGGGCTACTATTGCGTAATGCATGCATACTATTTTGATTGGAATATTTTGAACATTAAAACAATACAAAAAAAACAAAAAAAAAACACCAAACATTTTCCCTGGTAGTGATCGTAGTGCAGTGAGGTTTAACTGAGCGCTAGTAGGTGCCGGTTGGTAAACCTGTGCGATGAATTGTCTTACTAGTGATGACAAAGAGCGTACTGCCAAACGGACTTTTAACTTTATATCAAGACAATAGAATAAATACTCAAACGGTTTTCCCGAAAGGTGTCTGAGCATTAATGAAAGATCCTTGATATGAAGATTATTAGTGCCAGACTAGTTGAGCCTACGGTTAAAGTCAGCTGCCCCCTCTCCGTTCCTAATGGCAACAACAACAATAGAACAAGCCTTACAAATGTAATTTCGAAAATGTACAATTTTTTTTTTTTCCTCCACATGTGCATGCTTGGGGATGTGGTTATTTCCCCAAATGTCACCACCGCAAACAGACCTTTTTGAGTTGAAACGGAGTCAGTCCTGTAAAAGCTCCCAAATACCCTCCATGTGCGCAGCATGTTCAAAGTTCAGCCCCAGGATCAGATGACCGGGGCTGAGCGGTCGTTGGTGACGGTCGGACGTAGTCGCACGGTGGAAAACGGGTTGCCTCCCCTGGATAACGCAGACCAAGGATCAGTGTGTGAGCTAGTCCACAAATATATACAACGTATCTTTATTCATATTGCGCTTTCACAACAGGTGCACTTGTAACACCGTACCGTCTCCTTGGACCATGAAACGAGGATGAAATCCGATCAGTCGATAACGTCTTTAGTGTGAGAATGAACGGGGAATTTCAAAAACATCCGACTAGTGTTTTGCGCAAGCGTCAGACTTCATCCTCTTCCACCATGCAATTTCTTTCACCGCCTCACAGACGGGCCGGAACTATGAACTCCAGCAACAATTACAGCTTGCCATGCTACATTGCACCTTTGGTGATTTAAAAAGTATAGACAGTCAAACCTCGGTTTTCGAACGTCTCGGTTTTCTACCAAAAATTGAGTTTTTTATGCCTCGGATGACGAACAAATTTCGGTTCTCGAACAAACTGAGCGCACATGAATGCACCATTTGACTCCTCTCGCCTTCCTTACACGAGGAAGTGACGCTTCCTCGTGTTGCTTTCCATTGTCGGCAGACGTGTTCAGTAAACATTTTTATTTTAAAAACAGCGTGGTTTCGTTTTTTGAACAATTTCGGTTTACGAAAAGCCTTCTGGAACGGATTATGGACGAAAACCGAGGTTTGACTGTATATTATTTTTATTATTATTATTATAGTAGCGTAGCAATCCTATAGTTATGTTAACTAGTATTAAGAGTTCTTGAAGTTTCTGACTGTCTGTGAGGCTGTGAAGGTGTTTGAATGTGATTGGATCAGCTTGTGTTGCTTTGGCGCGCACAGCTTGTGAACAACTGAAAAAAAATATCAATCAGTGATGCCAATTGGTTGACGTCGACTCAACTATCATTCCCTTATGGACTCAAGAAAAATTAGGAGCTGTTCAATCCCTCCTATATCTTGAGTTTTGTAGTTTTTGTTATTTTTAGTGGACTTTTTTGGGTTTCTATATAGGGATTCGGGAATGAATGAATGATTCCAAGCACAGTCTTGGTCAGGGGTGTCAAATTCATTTTTGTGGGAGGTTTCTCTTGGAGTGTCATTATGACTGAAAACATAAAGAAGTGAGGAAAAACGGTTCACTGAACAATTGTTAAGTTAGTGTAAGGAGGGGTTTGATAACAAGAAAATGCTTACAATATCTCGCTTGTTTATTACATATGAGAAGTAGCAATCATCATAGAAGTTGACATGTTAGATTTGCTATCGCGGGCCACATAAAATGATGTGGTGGGCCGGTATCTGCCCCCCGGGCCTTAAGTTTGACACCTGTGGCCTTAATGATAAAGAAACAAGTAAATAATTTGGAACAACAGCGGTTGACTTACGCCAGGTAAGCAGGTGTCGGTCTGGAGGTGCCGTTGGTCTGGTTTGTCTGTAGAGGGGGAAACAACAAAACTCCTTTTGAGTCACACGACACATTAGCCAATACTTTTCATAGAACACCCTTAAAAAAAACCAAACAAACCGCAACAACAACAAAAAACACACACTATGTAAACATTTATTTCTGTGTGGGGAAAGACAACACAAGGCAGCGTGTGGAATCTTGTCCGTCTGGAAGTGCAAGTCGGGCCCAGAAGTCTTCTTGTTTTGTGTGTTAACTTCATAAAGGGTAGTTATAATTATTATAACAAATTATTTGCTTATCTAAAATATTGAAAGTATCGTGAAACAATACTCAGTAACGCCCCACAAAAAGTCATTGAAAATAAAAACTTAAACGTTTCTTTCAGAGATGCAAAGATTACAGCCGAGAGCCACGATGTAATATACTGTAAATATAGATTTTTATTTGTAATAAATACATTTGTTGTGTGAATGTGAATACAGTGGGGTCATTCCATGCCAAATCACCCCCCTGCCCCCAAAAAAAAATTACATAAAAAGAATAAAAATGTAACCAAGCAAATTTTGGTGTTAATAAAACTTCCTGCATTTGTTGATTGAATATTCAGCTTTCAATGATTAGTCAATAAATATTCTGGCTATATGGTTACTTTGACTCCTTAATTGCTGATAAACAAAAATATAAATTTGGAATCCTTGTTGAATTCCCTTTCGCACAAACAGCGGTTTGGTGAAAATTGACCCAATCGTTCAAATGAAGGAGGCCACGCCCCTTTTTTGACAAAAAATGTCCAAATTCGCCCCCTGTCCTATTTGACTTTAAAATGTGAGATTTAGTGTTGTGACAGTACTATCAACAACAGCAAGTTTTATAAAATAAATGAATAAAATAAAGAATCAAAATTCACTTGGTTTCACCCTGTGGGTGATTTGGCATTTGATTGAAGCAGTGTCAAACCCGGTTTACTCCAGATGGCATTCAAGATGTACATAGTGTTCGGAAACTGAAATATTTTCCCGGTCAAACTAATTTGGCACTGTTTTCATGTTTGAATGATTCCGGTACAGGACTCTTGGGAATTCTAAATGTGCACGAGGTTTGGCCACATTCTCTGTTCATTCCAAGTTGTTGATGATTCAACCTGCAGTCCTCAGCAGTGACCACAAGATGGCAGTCAAAGCACAGAAACGTCTTGCACAGCTTTGGCGCAAAACGATTTCAAAATCATGTGGACTTGCATGCCCCACTCAAGTCTATTTCAGAATGTCACATCCATGTGATTGAAAATCCATTTGAATTGTCTGAAACATGAATATTATTCTTTCGCTTTTCAACTCTCCCCAGGGCCACACTACATTGACCCTTGAGGTTATTCTTTCCGTTTGGTCCTGATCGTTCTTGATAGCAAACCAGCACGGTTGCATTTTTTTTTTTTTTTGCTCTTGATGACGGCGCATTCCAGAGAAACCACACCCCTGCACACTCCTGTTCTATTCATGTTCTATTGTGTAGTTCACAGGTGTCAAACTCAAGGCCCGGGGGCCAGATCCGGCCTGCCAGATAATTTTATGTGGCCCACCAAAGCAATTTCACTTGTTTCTAAAGTACCAAAATTGCAAATTGTCTGCACTTTTAAAAGCATTCGGCTATTGCAAGAATTTTTGTTTAAAAAGAAATGTAATATTTAAACAAAAATGGTCTCTGATTACAAAATTATGATCCATCCATCCATCCATTTTCCGAACCGCTTCATCCTCACTAGGGTCGCGGGGGGTGCTGGAGCCTATCCCAGCAGTCTTCGGGCAGTAGGCGGGGGACACCCTGAATTGGTTGCCAACCAATCGCAGGGCACACAGAGACGAACAATCATCCACGCTCACACTCATACCTAGGGACAATTTAGAGTGCCCAACGAGCCTGCCAAGCATGTTTTTGGAATGTGGGAGGAAACCGGAGCACCCGGAGAAAACCCACACAAGCCCTGGGAGAACATGCAAACTCCACACAGGGAGGCCGGAGCTGGGATCGAACCCGGTACCTCTGCACTGTGAAGCCGACGTGCTAACCACTGGACTACCGGGCCGCCCACAAAATTATGATTCGTCATTAATTTGCTATATTTGTGAAATATGAGAGAATTTGGGTTTACAAGCAAAGCCTAACTACTAAGTGGCCCGTGACAAAAAAAACATCTACGCCCAAAAACATTTTTGGGTGTAGATGTTCAACAAAGACCTCAGGTTGTCCCACAGGACATTATAGCAAGCACCGTCCTCAAACAAAATGCCAATAAAATACATCATAGTCAGCAGAGATGCTCATTATTTTCCATCACGACAGATTGTGAAGGCTCTGGAGCGGATTAGATTGAAATGGCAACGCAGAGGTTCTAACTCTGATTGACTCAAAGATCAAACATGTTCTGGGAAGCAGTGCAGTGAAGCAACAACAACAACACAACAACATGAAGAGAAAACGACTGCCATGTTCGACCCAAACTCCAGAATGAAACGCAACATGAAATTGTTGCCGAAGGACATTTAAATTATTGCAGTTTTTTTTTTTTTTTATGTGAGAAACTATTTTAACGATCCCTCAAATATCTAATCCTCAAATGTCCATATTACATAATTATAATAATTCGTCTCAACCGCTGCATCATCCTGCCCATGCTAAATTTGATATGGGTATAGAAAAGCTAAAATGACCTCAAGGTTGTGGCCGTCCGCGTAAGCTGTGCTGACTGCCACAGTTGGCGCGTATGCATTGAAGCGTTAAAGCTTCAGTCAAGGAGTCGCTGGTGTTCTTCTCAGTAACTGGGCAACAGAGGGAATAACAATGCTGCCTTTTGTGCACACAACTGTATATAATGACTGCCTTTGCATGTTCCTCAAAATAGATTGATGAGCCGAATGTGTTCAATCAACTGATATCATTCAAACTACAAACGTGTGGACGAAAAGGAAACGCGATGACCCCCGCCAGCGACCGCAGATATAAACGAATATCAACAGGACGAACACATTCTGGTCAAAGCGGAAGGAATTGCAAACTGTTCCAAGTAGCAGTCAGCATTAGCAGAATCCTAAACATTTTATTTGGGGGTTGATCAGAGGCAATTTAAATGGTGGCGCGTGTGTGCTGACTCCTATTCAACATGCCTTTGAATGAATTGGTTTATACCCCTGACATCTGCATTATGGCCTGTTTTACTGCCACTTCTCCATACGGCTGTACTGCTGGGCAAAGCAGCATTACAGTCTGCGTAAAATGTGACGGAGAAAAGTTTGTCTACCGACTTGAGAAATGAACAGCGCAAAGTGAGCGGGGAGACTGACCGTGTGATGATCAGATGATGAGGAGGAGGAGACGGCGGAGGGCGTGGGGGAGTGCTGCCAGTGATTGTTGGTGGTGACGAAGGTGGATGACGGGTGGTGGGTCTTGACGGCGGCGCGCTTCGGGCTGTCGACGTAGTCCTCCGGGGGGAGGATCATGGTGGCCTCGTCCGTTTCCGTGTCCTGGTGATGCAGGTTGACCACGCTCCGGCTGCGGTACGGCGCCGCCGACACACTGCGTCACGAATTTGCAGTTAAAAAGCACATATTTTCAATGTACATGGAGCCATTCTGCACAAAATGGAGGTTAAGCATTGTTTGGATATTCCCCCCCCCCCACCATTTGGTGCTACGTGCAGTTAACAGGGTTCCCACTCTTCCACTTGCTTTTTATTTATGGACCTTTTAAGGACTTTTAAGGGCTACTTTAGCCATTTTTAAGGACTTTTTCTCCATTAGCAGGGGATTCATGGTGGATTTAATGCCCGCTCAGCAATATGCGGGCTGAGCAGAAAGCAGCATCTCACAGAGCTGGTGTTCAAATCATTGCTGCCAAAGGAAGGGCACATCTTTATTTTTAGGGGCAATCAGCAAACCCTTTATTTGACATACAGTGAAACTCCTCTACAATGAAATCTACATGGGTGAAAATATCCCCTCGTGTGAAAAAAATCTTCATGCATTAACATGCATTCCCACTTTCCTGTTTCAAATTTGCTACAGTGAAAAACCCCCAGTTGTGAAAAATGTCTTGCTGCAAACATGATTTTGTTGTAGAGGAGTTTCACTGTATTGTATGTCAAATTTTCATTTTCCTACCTAAATGAAAAATGTTGGTAAGAAAACGAAAAAACTTGAATTCATTCTCAAATAAAGTACACTAATAAAAAAATAATATAAAACTTCATTTTCGAATAAAAATAATTTTTCAAAGGATTTTTATTGATTTATTGATTTTGAAGTTTGCCCTGAAAATTAAGGATAATTTAGAACATAATTTTACAACTTTTT
The DNA here is from genome assembly GCA_018466805.1 of Hippocampus abdominalis. Taxonomy (NCBI): domain Eukaryota; kingdom Metazoa; phylum Chordata; class Actinopteri; order Syngnathiformes; family Syngnathidae; genus Hippocampus; species Hippocampus abdominalis. The sequence goes on from CM031709.1 coordinate 11,688,529, forward strand.
TTATGGATTTTTATTAACTTTAAGGACCCGTGGGAACCCTGGTTAAGTGGTCAATATTTGTTATTGGTACGCCACAGAATCTCTGCCTATGTCCAGATCAGTTGTACTTAACTTTTGAATTCCATCCATTTAATCTTTTGGTTTCATATTATTCAATGCCTTTTGTTTCTTTATTCTTTTATGGATATGCCTGTTGACATTTTGGCAATATATGATTCATTTTAATACGCTGCACAGAATTTTTTATTGTTGGGAAACTAAAGGAAGGTCTTTAACAATATGGCTACTTGCAATGTGAAACCTGTTTCTGTGTGTATGTGTGTGTGTGTTCGTCGGCGTCTCCTTACCTGTTGTTGGCGGGCGGCTCCGAGAATGCACGGCAGTATGACGAAGGGAACCAGCCCCTTCTGAAAGAAGGAAAAAGACACGTGATGTATTTCATTCCTGCCTCATCGACTTAAATGAACAACAAAATATTTCTGATCAACGTATGGAAGTGGGAGACTGCCAGGGAGGTAACATTGAAACATTCCATTGTGCTCCAAACAGATTTTTCCTGTTTTGGTGCAGTTCTCTGATGTATTTTTCACTTTTGCGCAAAGTCTCAATTTTGTCTTCGTCATTTAGTGATTAGAAAAGCTTGTACAGTAACCCCCCACCCCCACACACACACATTTTGAACAGGATGCTCGTTTTCACTTAACACAAGAAGTTTGGGCTAGGCCACCAATTTTACGTTATTCAATAAAAGTTGGGCACATTGGGCTGTGGTGGAAATTTCAGGAAGAATTTTAACTTTTTGCAGAAGGTCAAATGAAGTTCAATTGGGTAGCAAGCTTATGCAGCAGTTTGAGGTCATCCTGAACACCAAATATCCCAACTTCTTTATGAGTTGTAGACCACTAAAATAAGTCGTCTGCGGTCACCATGGCAACAGCAAAGAGAGCAGATTATTCTGGAGGGACAAATTTTGTTATATTGTTTTATTCGGGTGAACCAATACTGTATGCATCATTGTTCCCGTTCGGCCATTTGATTTCTCTGTACGTGGCGACTGCACCACTCCCTTTGTCTGTGTCAATATTTGCACACTCGATGAAAATACATGTTCGTGGGAAGTGCTCCGTGTGTTTCCAGCGCGGCAGAGTTTTTCACTTCTGTTTGCGTTTGTGTAGCCTGGGTGAGTTGCCCGGTTACATTATCCGTGCCAAAGACAAAGAAGAAACGAACTACAATGTCTCAAAGACAAACCACAGTCAGAAGGTGCACGCTGATAACAACCGTGACACCTCCATTTTTTTTTAAACTTCTAAATTTTTGGGCTATGATTCATCTCAGACCTTGATTTATTGTTTTTCTCCCCCAAAAATATCAGACATGACATTTTGAAAACCATACAGCTCAGGAAAAAACAAAAAACAAATCTAACCCTTTAAACAACAGATTTGAACACATATTGTGGAGAAGCACATGTAGACACACAATAGTTCAGTCATAGTCTTTATCCTCTATGAAAAACCAACTATTACTTTGACCTACTGAGGAGTTTTGATAAGCTCCAATTTATACTTTATGCAATCTGTTTATATATATATATATATATTTTTTTTTTAATAATTATATAATATATGTATATTGCACTTAATTGAACTGTGTACATTGAAACTGAAACATTCATTTTGTGAATGCAAGCACTTTATTTTTCTTCTGTCTACGCCCCAATTTTGCTGCTGTATACTGTAAATGTCCCCAGTGTGGGAAAAAATAAACGATATCGTATCTTATCTTATTTTCACCATTCTTACGAAATGACAGGACTAAAATACCAAAGCACTCACTTTCCGTTCTTCTCCATTTCGCCATACATCCACCCGTCTTTTTCTTCGGGTATGAGCAGGATGATGACGTCGCCCTCATCAAAGCTAAGCAGGGTGTTGTTGTTGCCGGCCGTATGGGGGAAGATGGTGCGAACCCGTGGCCTCTTCGCCGCCACGTTGTTGAGGCCCGTGGCCACAGACACCGACCGGGCGAGATTGTTCTCCCCGTTGCTTTCGAAGTCTGGTGGCGGCAAAGAATTGGAAGGGTGTCAATGGGATGCCGTTTGAGGAAGCGAGCACTCCAGTAACTTGTTTGTACGACCTGTGATGCTGTTGCTAGTCGCGGTGATGCTGGCAGTTTGTTTGTTGTCTGGAGTGAACATGTTCACGAGTGGGCTTACGTGAGCCTTCTGAGATGGAGCAGGTGGAGCTGAGATGTTCTGTGACATATACACACACACACACACACACACATAAGCGATGCGAATGCTAGCATGCAAATGAGCACTTGTGTTTAATCGTGACGGGCTCGCTGGAGAAATACTCAATGAGCAAAACAAAACTTCTTCATCATCATTGTATCTTCCATGTAGGTCCATTCAATGACATCCCATTAATTCAATGACATAATTGTTAAGATGTTTGGTCGTGGAAGCGATTAAGTGTATTTTTTTTCCCATTGAACTTTTTGTCCTTCCACAGGGTACACATCAAAGATGGCCAATTTTTTTTTTTTTTTTTGGGTGGGTGGGGGGCACATATGACCCACCAACATACCAAACTGTGTCGTGAGGGGCTGGGAGATGGCAGCGGCGTTATGGAGATCGGCGTACGCAGTCCCTCGATCATGCCCATGACGCTTTGGGGCATGTCTGTTGCGTCGTTGCATTGGTCCTGCCAACTGTTCATCTTGGCCATCAGGGTGTCCCTTGCCTGACCAGACAAAAAAAACAAAACATGTTAAGCTGTAATCTCATCGGTTTGGTAAACTAATCATTACGTCCCTTGCAGGCCCCTATGGTATATATTTGGTACCTGGGCCTTCTTTGGGGACTTAGCCGACTTAATTCCCCTTAAAACCACTATGATGTCATAATTCTACAAACCTCTACTGAACAAAACCGCAATTTAACAGCACATAATAGTGCCGTGTAAAAATCATCAGAAAAAAAACAATTCACTTCTTGACAGCAGAATGGCCACAAGAGGGTGCCAGTGACTGATATCAGAAGCCTTCGCGAGGACTCTCTTGAAATAAGGACGGTATCGGTACTGAGCCAACCCTAACTAAAATACACAGCACCAGAGATGCTTAATATAAAATTTATTAACATGTGTACATGACTACACACGTTTTTCTGGTTCATGTTGGCTAAGACAAAGCTCTGGCCATGTAAGGAAGAATTTGAAATGTGATTGGTTAAAGAAACAGTCCCATTACAAGTACAGTCAAACCTCGGTTTTCGTACTTAATCCGTTCCAGAAGACTGTTCGGAAACCAAAACCATGTTTCCCATTGGAATCAATGTAAATTTTTTAATCCGTTCCAAGTCAAGAAAACAACTTTTTTAAACCACTTTTTTTTCACACCATAAACTGTACAAATGTAATAGGAGAGCAGGTAATATGGAAAATACTCTACAAACAAACTGTAATCTACTTTATTTTCACCAATTTTAACATTAACATAGTAACATAAAAATGGAAGGAACATCTCTCTCTATCTGTCATGGGGCGTGCACCTCTCCCAGCTGTCATCAGGCAGTAGGCGGGGCATTTCGGCATCCCGAACTCCTTCGCCAACACAGACACACGCACACCCAACTCATATTTCGCGATCAAGTCTTTCTTAAATTCTATAGTTTTGCGCACTATTTTCCTCTTTTCTTCACCAGGTTTACCACTTCCACTTGCTTTCTTTGGTGCCATGATTAGGGGCTGATAGACCATGCAAAAATAACAGTCCGATATTACGTAGTTCTCACCAAACACGTCTGCTTTAAAAAATCTATTGAACAATACAAACTCATCTGCTCACAATGGACGCTACACGAGGAAGCTGTTTCTGTATGATTATTGCATAATAATGAGACACCGGACACCAGAGTGTTGATTGTGTGCCGCTGAATTGAAAACTGCCGGCCGTAAACAAACGCACGCACTTCTCCCGTGCTGCTGGGGCAAACCATTCTGAAAAGAGGGGGGTTTCACTCCCCCTAACAGAAGCGTCTCAACAAACACGTCTGCTTTTTTTTATTGAACAATACAAACTCGTCTGCTCACAATGGACGCTACACGAGGAAGCGTTTCACCAAACACGTCTGCTTTTTAAAAAAAAATATCGAGCAATACAAAAACGTCTGCTCACAATGGACGCGACAATAGCGTCGCTTCCTCATGTAGCATCGCTACACGAGGAAGCGAAGCCGAGAGGAGTGAAGTGACGCATTCAAGTGCGCTCAGTTAGTTCGAGAACCGAAATTTGTTCGTCACCCGAGGCATAAAAAACTCAAAATTTTTGTTCCAAAACCGAATTGTACGAGAACCGAGACGTTCGAAAACCGAGGTTTGACTGTACAGGTATAGTTTAAGTTACATGGGCAAGCACTGCCGATTCACGTGGCTAGTATGTGAGTGGACCAGAAATGAATAAATAAAAATCAAACATACATTTTCAGGAAGCAGAGCAGCCAAGAGAAATGCTATGAAAGAAAGACAACAGACCTTAGGGAATAAATGAATATGATTTCATGGAAGAAAAAGATGGCGACCCTTGTGAGGATCAGCAGATCGGAAAATAGATGGATGGAAGAAAAAGCGAGCTAGAAATGTATAACTTTGTGAATGTAGGTCAGCGCTTCTGTCTTTGCCTCGTCTTTCAAAGGGAACGAGTTTGGACTTGTCTGTCATTCACTAAGACAAGCTTTGACAGTCATAAGCTAACTCAGGCGATACCAGCCAGACCGCAAAATGAAGGAAAAAAAACAAACAAATAAGGAAAAACGCCAGGTGTGTTGTGTAACCTTGTCATGAAACGATGCGATCTGATAGGAAAACATGCAGTGTTTGTCCACCAGGAAACAGAAGCGGCGCTTCTCCTCCAGCAGAGCCTCTTTGCAGCCGTCGGCGATAAACAGCTGCATGTCCATTTGGCGGCTCGTCAGCGTCTCCACGCACTGAGGACAGACAAACACACGCACGCGTTTACAGGTGCGCCTTACACACAACCGCTTCACACTCATAGGGGGTTATCGGTCCGGAGGAAAAACACAGCTTGTGTTATCCAGCAACTTGATGGCGATTGATCCTCGCGTTGCCTTATCTTGCGGTCCCGTATGGTTGACAGCCATATAGACGCTGTCAGCGCTCAGCTAACCTCTCAAGATCAAGCGATTCCAAATGGGTGAGCTTTGTTTTTCCAACTTTGTAATCACGGCCAGGCAGCGGAGCGGCGCTGAGAAAAAGACGGCGGTTTCGGACAAAAAGATCTCGTGAAAGGAGTGGACAAAGGGGAGGCAGGACGCATGCTGTGTGTTATCTAGAAAAGCAGACGACACTTCAGTCAAGTCTGTGTGTATATATAGCAATGTGTTTGTTTCCATAATCAGAATCGATTAGCCCCCCCTCCCCCTTCCCAAACAAACTACCTATGCATGTTTTGAAAATGCCAAAAATCAATGTATCCCACAGGACACTTGTGCTCTCAGGTAATTTTAAAATTAGAGTGTGGTCAACAATTTAACGTGCATTTGACAGCACCCCATGTTCTTAGCATACTTCATTTGGAATGAATTCATTTCATTTTTTTGTTGAATTTGAGAGCATGAGGCCTTAAAAGTCACGACCACATCTTTTCGCACCAGAATCAGTCAGTCCGTCACGTGATTTGGAGTAGCCGATACAAAGTCACGATGAGCCCGCATTGCATTAACATGATACTAAGTCACTAATACACCAAATGACAGTTTAAAGCAGGGGTGTCAAATTCATTTCACATTGTGGGCCACATATGGCCTGCTGTGTTCTTCTTCTCTGATCAAAATAATGTCTTCTACTCTAATCGCAACAGTGTCCCCCTAGCAGGTACGCCATGAATTGCACCTTATTCAAAATATTCATTCCGCGTCTTTTATGCATTTTTTTCACTTCTAAATGATCCTGCGGGCCTGATCGAACCTCCTTGGGGGCCGGTTCCGGCCCGCCGGCCATATGTTTGACACCCTGGTTTAAAGTAACAAATCAGATGTCATTTTGTTAGAAGCTTTGGGCTACCATGAGCTATTTGTCAATTCAAATGAAAAATATATATTTTTTAAATGGCCACAAAGTTGACTAAAACTTAACTGGTACTGTACAAAACATGTTTTTCTCATGATTCGAAAAAAGGCGCAGTTTAGTTACATAGCGTGGGTGTAAATGTGATATTTTTCACATGACGCACATAGGAATTCCAAAATTCTGTTTGAAGTAACTCAATTAATCTCATCGGTTGGAGGTACCTTGCCTTGTGTTTTTTAATGTGCGTTTCAAATGCACGGCAGAACGACACGTGCAGAGATAACATAACAAATCTATAGAAGGTGGGTGGAATATTTCCCACCAACAAGTGGAAGAGGGGAAAATAAAAGGAGGTGTGTGTGTGTGTGTGTGTGAATGTCTGAAAATCTCTCTGTCGTACATAAACAGCACAGACAAAGCTTTTCACTTTTCACCCGTGGGCACTGTAACAAGCCTGTTGCTATGGATGCCCTGCGTTTTACGTAAGGAGAGAGCTATCTAGTCCAACGCGAGCAAATAACCATGAGCCACGTTATCATCTCTAGTCAATAATACATTGCCGCCCGGTCTGTGCTTGTACGTCTTCAGTCTGTTTGTGTCACCAGGGTCGTTCCACCAGTCGGTATTGACAGAATTCATAACCCCCCCCACCCCCCACCCCCGCCCGCAAACATTAGCCGCCAAACTAACACGATTGATGCATAGAAGCTTACATAAGCGCTGGACTTTTCAAAATAGATTGAGCGAGTCGCTGTGGCCGCAACTGTATGCGCGCTTTTATTTTGAAAGACAAAGTGCGCCGCTTCTGGTAGTGGAAGTCGTTGAAGTTAACGCCAACGGCCAACCTTCGCGAATAAACATCACGCAAAACGCTCGAAGAACACGCCGCGAGGGAAGAAGTCACGGCCGTTGCTAACGAGGCACTAAACCAGGGTTGTCAAACTCATTTCACATTGTGGGCCACATACGGACTCGGTAGATGTCAAGTGGGCCGAACCATTAACATTATACCATATGGGGCTATGAATCACCCAAATATCATCTTTTCCTTTGTTTTGGTCTCAAGAAGCATTGATTGGCGCTTTCATATCATTTGCTGCGTTGGGTCTATCTCGGTGACAGACTGAGACTGCCGTTTTCTTCCCCGATCAAAACAAGGTTGTCTTCTACTGTGATGAAAACAGTGTGCCCCACAAATAATAATCCATAATCCACAAATTGCATTTTATTTCAAAAATTCATTCTGTGTCTTTAATGCATTTTTTTTTCACTTTTAAATTGGGGGCCGTATGTTTGACACCGATGCACTAAACGGTCTACTTGTGCCGTTGCTCACGGTCTTGGATGCACACCTTAACAAAACTTGGCGCAAATGCTCTCTTCTGCTTCCAGCCAGTGAGCGTGATGTCACTTGCCCATGTCCAACAACTGATGACTTTTTGACCTTTATTTATTTATTATTTAGCCAGGAAACAAGTCCCAGTCTACTTGTGTAACATTTTTCAGTTGCCCCCCCCCCTCATGCACCTGCGCACAAAATGGATTTGATGCAGCTGATCCGCAATTGGCTTCTGGATGTCGATAAGCGCCGTCGTGCTAACAGAAGTCTTTCCATGTGGGCCAGCGTGAAGGCAAGATGTTTTGGGGTTTTTTTTTTTCATTTTTGCCGCATGCCAGATGACTAGTACTTGGTGTCTAAATACTGCTCCACCTGTTGACGTGGCTCATGTGGTTTCAAGAAAGCGTCATTAGATCTAGGCAAATATGAATAGTCCTGTCTGTGTGTGTGTTTATGTTAAGGGGCATTCCCGAATGAGTCAGGTGTCTCAAAAGGTGCGTCTGCATCCGTCTCACCTCGCTCTCTTTGTTCTCGTACTTGTTGGCGTTCTTGCCTTGGCTCTTCCTTCGGAGCTTCTTTAGGTCCGCCTGGGATTTCTCCAAAGAGTCCTGCTTCATCTTGTGCTCCATCTGGTACCTTTTGTAGGTGGCCTGGAAAGAGCCACGGTGGCGGAATCTCGTTATCCGGCAGCAATCAAGCACAAGCTTGCCAGCTCGCTGGTGGGTTGTCGGGTTTTTTTTCTTTTCAATTTCTAGGCAATGTCTTGAGATGGGTGAGAATTAATCTGCACATTACTTGTGGGGGTTTGAACGCTGCTACTAAAAACAATCCGCAGAAATGAATGGCTAAACCGCAATATATAACTGCTCACTTGGTTTTATGTCGAAGCAATTAGCAAATTCATTAGCAAGCACAATTAGAGGTAAGTAATTACATGATGACTGAAATGTCAACTTGGCTTGCCTACCAGTCGAAAGCCGTTCGCTGTCAGGGTTGGAGAGTCAATCAAGATACAAAGTGGGTTGTTAGTTCAACTGGAGCTTTTTGTCACGTTATCTTCTCTCGTCAGCGTTGGCGCAAAAGTTATTATATACATCTATTATTACATTTTACCTCATCGGAGGCCAAAAAGGTTCTCATTGAAGAGTTTGAATGCAATGACAGATTTTTTTGTGTGTTAAGTAAAACTAGTTTATTTCTGGTTCAAGCTAATATTCTTGTAATCATTTAAAGGATTCTGTCAATTAAGTAATTCGAGGATAACTCCATCTCTCTCAAACTGTTGGACGCAATCAACCATAGACAATACGGTTTTAAGTTACAATAGTTTCCACTCACTTTCAAGTAGCAAGCGCGCAAGGAGACATCGGCCCGGACATGTTTGAGGACGTTCGGGATCAACATTTTCCAGTTTTATGGAGGAGTTGTTTAGTTTTGCAGGATTACAAAAGCCAACATCAAATGATTTCATGTCGGGGAGTCGGCCTGCATGGGTTGCTCAATGGCAGACGTCAGCTTTTGTGTTTAACTCATTCAGTACCAGCCGATTCTAGACCAAGTCTGAAAAAGACGTTTAAAAACGTCTTTGGGAGTGTATAAGTGAAAGACATACTCGCTTTTAGAACCAGATTCCGATCTAGAACTGGGTCAGGATTTCCCACCCTAACTACTAAACCTAAGCAGGTTTAAACAAATTGTAATTGTGATTTATTGCACATAGACACAAAAGCTACCACATCACTCACGGTCATGTATTTCACATCCATGTCCGTCTTTCGCTCCAGCTCGGTTATAATCTCCCTGTGGAACCTCTTCAACTTCAGGTGGAGAGGAGGACGCAAGAAAGGGGAGAGAAGAAGATGCAGAGCCAGTTAGAAACCTGACGCCAAGATGGCGCATCGGTTATTGACTAAGACGAGAAAAACCGTGTTAAATAAGAGAAATGCATTCCGATCGGCTTGCTCCATGTGTGCGGGGGTGCGCGCTTAGGTTCAAGGTTGCCCTTATGAATGAGTCAGAAACAAAGCGTGGGAATGCCTACAGACTTCTCCCTCTTCCTCTTCAGATGTGACTCGCGCTCATTAGTGCGAGGGCGGGCGAGCCTGCGGCATCCGCATGGGGCACTTCAGTCCGCGCAGAAACTACCCCTTCCATTAACCGCACGCTGAAGACCACACAGATGGCCACCGATGGCCACCGGGTGCCCCCCCCCCGTTCCATTCCTACGACGTGAATCCACGTCGTCGTGACTCAGCGTTTATGAACAAGGCGGCCCCCCACCCCCCCGTGCACTGAGCAACAGCGTCTCAGAGGAGGTCCTCGCAACTTTTGGCCCACGGTTCAAATTTAACGAGCATGAACCAAGTGAGGGTTGGTTGGTTGGATGGGGGGGGGGGGGGGGGCCACTGTCCACACTCAACTGTTCTGCCTTTGCGTTGCAATCATGGACAGTTCACATCATTAATGAAAAAAGGAGCAGCACATGCAGGTTAATGTGGCATGGGCACTATGCATTATTATTTTATATACAGTCAAACCTCGGTTTTCGTTCATAATCCGTTCCAGAAGGCTATTCGAAAACCGAAATTGTTGGAAAACTGAAACCACGCTGTTTTTAAAATAAAAATGTTTCCTGAAACATCTGCTCACAATGGAAAGCAACACGAGGAAGCGTCACTTCCTCGTCTACCCGAGGAAGCGTCACTTCCTTGTGTAAGGAAGGCGGGAGGAGTCAAATGGTGCATTCAAGTGCGCTCAGTTTGTTGGAGAACCGAAATTTGTTTGTCATCCGAGGCATAAAAAAACTCAACATTTTTGGTCGAAAACCGAATTGGTCGAGAACAGAGACGTTCGAAAAACCGAAGTTTGACACACACACACACACACACATTATTATTTATTATTTTTTCAATATTTTATTTATTATTACACACACACATTAATGGACACTACTCATGTACAGTAGTCTAAATACTTTCTTTGCCCTCCACACCTTAAGAGTCAACTTCTGCTCCGGACAGAGCCCCAAAAGGTTGTGGCGATGACTAAGAGTCAACTGAACACGTTGCCAAGTGATAATGCCAGAGGCAACATATTGGGATGAGGCAACAGTGGAAGACAATCATTAAGTCAGACTTGAACTGTCAAGAAGCAGTCAAAAAAAAAAAAAAAATTTACTCACATTGTCCTCCCATTCGAAAAAAACTTTCCTATGGACTTCCGAGATTCCCATTAGCACCATTCCTGAAAGAACAACAACAACGAAAAAAAAGCATGAAAGTTTCCCTATGAATGGAAATGCAATGCTTGTAGAATAGCAACAAAAAAAAAAGCAGCAAACGCGTTCATTTGGTCTTTTTGATCGACGTCATGAACTCTGACATCAGTGCACAGCACGCTGGCATTTGCTAATGCTAAATGATTGTTTGTTGGTGCTGACTCGCAACCTCAGACCTGTCAACGGCTTGGGATTATGCTACAAAGGATTCATCTTGAAGAAAGAAAGAAAAAAAAAAAAAGGAAGTAAATGTATGCGCCAGAACCGGAAAAACTGGACCACCAACTGTTTGGTGCTTAGATGGTAGGTGGTCACATGTTGCCACCGCATGCGCCTCATCAAAATAATCATTTGAGGATTAGGAAGTCTGCGGTCTGAACGCCGTCTTTAAAAATCCTTCCCTTTCTAAACCGTTAGCGCTTGGCCTATTTTCAGGAAGGCGGATCTTTACTCTCAAAAGGTCCGCAGTTCAGTTTGAAACATAAAAATAGACAAGCAAACCTTTTGAAAGAATCCAAAAAATATTGAAATTGAATGGCACCAAAATCAATACAAAGGGGCATCAGAAACCCCCCCCCCCAAAAAAAACAACAAAACAACTTGAGAAATAAGTGCCTAGAAGCAGACGGTGGGCCGGCTGACTTGAGTCTGTTTTCAACATACTCTGTGTTCTGGATAGAGAGTGTTTGTCTATTGACACAGTTCCGTGACAGACACCATTTTATAAACACTCCACAGATGACTGTTAGTCATGGACAGACTGTGTGTGTGTGTGTATGTGTGTGTGTGTGTGTGTGTGTGTGTGTGTGTGTGTGTGTGTGTGTGCATTCCAATTGAAATGCATCTGCTCTGTGCTTGTTCGAAGGGTTCAACTGCATTTTGCTTCCATTCACAAGGAAAAGATACAGTCTCACATAACTGAAGTTGATGCTGCGTTCTTTGAAGGAAGCGTTTATTTATTACAGTCAAACCTCGGTTTTCGAACGTTCGGTTCTCGAGCAAAACCAAAAATTTTTTTATGCCTCGGATGGCGGCGAATTTCGGTTGTACAGTCATACCTCGGTTTTCGACCATAATCCGTTCCAGAAGGCTGTTTGAAAACCGATTTGTTCGAAAACCAACAACCACACTATAAAAAAAAAACTTTATTGAACACGTCTGTTCACCATGGAACGCTACACGGGGACGCGTCACTTCCTCGTATAAGGAAGGCGAGAGGAGTCAAGTGACGCATTCAAATGCGCTCAGTTTGGTCGAGAATAAAAAACGTGACATTTTTGGTCGAAAACCGATTTGGTCGAGAACAGAGACGTTCGAAAACCGAGGTTTGACTGTATTTTAATTTTGTGTTGAGTTTCCATTTGTGGAGGAGAAATGACAAACTTGTTAGCCTTAAATGGAGTGTGAGCGAGTACTGGAGAGCAAGCTAACAACACGTTCACCTTCAAGTAGAAAGCATAGAAAGGTCTAAAGAGTGTCGGTAGAATGAACTAAATCGAAAGATGGATGAATTTAGAAGGCTTCGGACCAGCGTGTGAATGGTGATATGATTTGGAGGAAGTTTTAGTTCACTTTCTTTCTCTCGTGCGGCTGTGAGCCAACTGGCGCATTTCATGGGCAGTTGTCACAGCAAAAGGAACTAAACTGATATAATAAACATGAGCTTCTGATCGAGGGAGCAAAGTTGTCATCATGTTGGGGTATTTTGGTATCCAGGAGGAGAGATTGTGGGCCTGTGGTACCTCTATTTACGAACGCCTCTTCATATGAAATTTTCAAGTTATGAAACGCCTCACCGGGAAAATATTGCCTCTTGTTGCGAAAGAGATTTCAAGATACGAAAGGTAACCATACAGGATGGCTTGCTCGTCGCAGCTCCGAGTTTCCTGAACGCAACATACTTATAGCTGCTGTGCCATTGGCTATTACCTAGCCTCTTCCTGGCATCCCATTGGCTAAGAGGGACCTCTACCGAATGTGTAGATAGATAGATGTGTTTATGCAACAACCTCGTTATTCGCCCCTCGGGCCATGAGGCGTTCCGATAGTTTTACGTAAAAGTGAATCACCAAGAAGAGGTGTTCACCAGTCGGGCGATCGCTCACTATGCTGACATTTTCGAAGGATTGTTAAAAGCCAACAAAAGCAAACGTCCGTGGATCGATTCTTTACAAAACGCCGGGCAAAAAACAATGAGGACGCAGTTCAAAGTTAAATGACCATCATTTTTATTCTTTACTCTATTGTTTTTTTTTTTACATTATGCACAACTCTTTTATTGCGCAATAATCTAATTGTAACGTGTATATGTTACATATGTTGATGCATTTTTATGCTTTAGGAAACACTATGTCTGAATTTTTGGGGGTGCTTGGAACCAATTGGGGCATTTCCATGGAAAATGCGTCTCTACTTACATTTTCTAGTTAGGACATTTCTTTCAGAACCAATTAATTTCCTAATTAGAGGTACCACTGTACAGCATTTACTCATCCTTGCAGCATAGAGGCCGGCTGCATCTGAGGGAAGAGGTCCTTATTTGTACAAACACATGATTAGAACTTATCAACTTATCAAAAACAAACAGTAATTGATCTGAAAGTGGTTTATAGTCCTTGTGCGTGCTGCCGTTCGGATCAGCAACAGAGTTTCAATAAGCTTGGCACGTTTGTGTGTGAACAATAGCAGCTATGAACTGACGTAATTCGCCATCATCGCCATTTCCTGACATATTTCCTTCAAGACTGAAATACCAACAAGAGGAAATAAAAATGTTTCTTTGTACGCAAGATCCTTGTTCATGGAAACGAGTGACAAAACCTACAACGAAGGGATGGGCCAACTTGCATGAAAATATGCGATTGGCGATGAGTGGTCGTCGAGCTCTAACTTTAGCTCTCCGACTGTCTCTCTTTGACCCGTCGCAATTTTAAACAGCTCTAGATGGACGGCGGGCATTTTGGATGGAGTGAATGCAAGCTTGGTTTCGGGAAGTTCAGCAAAGTCTATCGCGCAGGTTGGAAAGATAACGTGAATTTTGAAGCTCACAAGGTGTGGCATCAAGCCAAACGCCTGACGTTCATCATCAGATGGTGAGTCATTAACATGCCGACGCATCTGTAAATAAAACCGAGCCAAAAGGTGACTGTATCACCTCATGAATGGACCGAGAATGACGTCGGTGACGTCATACATACCAACTGTCCTTTTTTTTCCCCCAGCAGTTTGTTTGTTTGTTGGTGTCGGTGTTTGAAGAATGTTGCCAGGCAGCAGATGTTAAGCCACGTCTGAAAGCTGTGTGTGTGTGTGTGTGTGTGTGTGTGTGTGTGTGTGTGTCATGGTGGTGATAGTTCAGGGGAGGCGATTGGCTGTATTGCGCTAACAAAGCAAATCCTGATAAAGTGTGAGGGCAACTCATCTCTTTTTTTTTTCCTTTTTTTTTTTAACCATTTCGGAAAGTTTTCAGAAATATTGCAAAGCACGATATGAAGTAAAACAGCCCAAAATGGACCTAATCCTGTCAACAATGTGGTCTTGTTCAGCTCGGAGACAGCAGTGCACTTTGATCAAAATGCATGCACAGTTTCTCGATGCTCGCGTGCAAATGCTCATTCAAATGGTCGCTCATAATAAAAAGAGCGAAGACACATTCTGGATACACCACGCCTCAAAAAAAAAAAAACAAAACAAAAGAAAAAAAGAAAGAAAACTTTCACCCTGAAGCTGATTTTAAAACAGGATTTCACAGGGAAGATGCAAAGCAGCCCACAGTCCTTGCAGTTTTGTTTTTGTGGCCATAATAATCCCGACATGAGCGAGAGCCACCTGACGCGACATGCAAACGCGCTGGGATTATGTAAAGAAAGCCACGTCAACAAACTAGGACATGAAAGGACATTGTTGTCTGCGTCGTTCTGTCAAAAAGACCAGATGACCGGGCTAGTTGAGTTTTGGGATCATATTTTCCGCACTAAAAGGCGCACTTAAAGCCTTCCATTTTCTTAAAAGGTCACAGCGTGCCTTAAAATCCGATGCGCCTTGTGTATGGTCATTACGGTAATATTTTGACCCCAAAACAGCTCCTTGCTCGAGACATGCTGACAACGCAGAGTTCAAACTTAAGGCGATCGGTTATGCAGTTGAACACGGAAATAGAGCAGCGGCAAGAGAGTTCAACGTTAACGAGTCAATGTTAAAACTTGCTGTCGGTTAAGTGAACCGTGTCGCTGCTTTATTAAATATGTTGTACTGACATCTGACGGTAGTTGAAGGATGTTTGGAAACAAAACACAACACGGGGTCGCATATACAGTCAAACCTCGGTTTTCGAACGTCTCTGTTCTCGGCCAAATTGGTTTTCGACCAAAAATTCCGAGTTTTTTATGCCTCGGATGACGACCGAATTTCGGTTATCAAACAATCAGAGCGCACTTGAATGCACCACTTGACTCCTCCCGCCTTCCTTACACGATGAAGTGACGCTTCCTCGGGTATATGAGGAAGTGACGCTTCCTCGTGTTGCTTTCCATTGCGAGCAGACGTGTTCAATAAATATTTTTATTTTATAAAGAGCGTGGTTTTGGTTTTCGAACAATTCAGTTTTCGAACAGCCTTCTGGAACGGATTATGGACAAAAACCGAGGTTTGACTGTATTCCATTTTAAATCCATCCTTAACTGGCAATTTTTGCAACGGTCAACGTCAGTCGGGCTCGGCCGCTTTGCTCGGCGCGCGGCTGGCCTGATAAAAGTTTTGACGACTGCTACGGATGAATTCCATTGCCATGATTGTGCAATAGAAATACCGCGTCTCAAATTCGAGGTCAACGTCCCGGAATGCATTCTGTTCAACCTCAGCGGTTCAGCTTTATCTTTTGCATTTGGTCTCAGGTGGCCTTGGTTCAACCGCAAACCCAATACAAAGATATGAACGCTGATAACGGATCCTTGTTCAGAGTTGGGCGGAGGAGGGGGGGAATCCAGTCAGAAGCGTCTGAATGAATGAACTGGTGACATTTGAACTCTTGTGGAGGAGGAGGATGACAACAAGGAAGACGGACGGGGGAGGCCAAAGGAATTAAAGGAAGACTGCAACAGGACAAGATGCACCGGTCCTCCGATATCTCTCAAGGGTATCCCGTTTCTAGTCGGCTATGCGTCACTGAAGCTCAGGTTTCGCACCGGGCAGCCTCATTGCATCCTTGAGCAGGCTCGGAGACAACAAGACTTTCTGTTCTTTGGAACAAAACTCCATGAATCATTCTTTGGTCCAGTCCAGAAATCTCGACTGCTTCCGTTTTCATTGAACAATAGCAGACAGTTTGAAATTTGTGTTTCGACGATTCTACATAATGAGTCACACCGCGCTTCTCTCTTCTATTTTTTTCCCCAGGGATTAGTGGAGTCTATCCATAGGTTCGAGTCAGACAGGAAATCATGTCAACTGTCTCGAGATGGCTACGATTACACTCTGCAATTTACTTGCATCCCGCCCCTCATTTCCTCAACGCTTCCTATCAAGCGTTGGTTCACACTTTACAAAGAATCCGACTCTTTGCTGTTGAAAGTCCCGTTCCGTCCTTCGATCCCAATGCATCCTAATCAACAAGAATACAAGATGACTGCTCCCGTTTTTGTTTTTTTTAGCCCTCAAGCTAAAAAATAATAAAATGTTGAAAACCATTTCAAAGTGTGTGGTATATGATTCATCGTTTGGCTGATGCCTCCGTCTCGGTGCGCCAGGAGGCCAGCCTCACCCGTTAACTCCCATTGTGCTGCTCGATTTAATTAACAGCTTTTTTTTCTCTACCCGCAGGGGAGTTGGGAAACATACAGTTACATCAAAGTGTTCCACAGGTGACGCAGATATCTTTCCACCTGGGGAGTTGTCCTGGCAAAAAAGGGTGTGCCATTACACAAGCAGAATGCTGGACTTGATCCACGTACAACGGTATCTTGACGTGCGAGTGCTCCTAACGTGTACGTATTTTTTTGGCTTGCAAGCTGCGGCTTTCGGTCAAGTTTTGGCTTTGTGTGGAGAGTCAAAATTCATGTGAGGAGCGAGCTTCACATACACGGCCGCTTCACTTCCGTATTTGTTTAGATACAGTACAGTGAAATGTCTAGCAACAACACTGTTAATGCGCGTTATCTACAGGATTGAAGTGGAACTGTATTGAAAATTGGTCCGCCTTAGCAAAGGTTAGGGCACTACTGAGCACCATTCAAGCTTTTACTTTAAGAGTTGCAGGACATACTAGAAGGCACTTGACGAAAAAATATTCAAGATGCCCAAACATACCGGGTAACGGCAGTTCGTGATATTTTTTTGGATTCGTTTTTGTTGCAAACCTGAGACTTCGTTTGTACCGTATTTTTCGGAGTATAAATCGCAGTTTTTTTCATAGTTTGGCCAGGAGTGCAACATATACTCTGGAGCGACTTATGTGTGAAATGGTTAACACATTGTACACATCGCATGTTATTTTCACATTAAACCACAAGAGGGTGCTCTCAGCCTGTGTTGATACTTTTCACGTTGGCGGTAACTGAGAAAAACAACTGACGATGACTCTAACGTAAGCGACGTAGAAGAGGAAGCGCTGCATCTTCTACCTCCGGAGTTGGCGGAGTTGTTTAAAAGTGACACCGAGCATGAAGATTTCATTGGATTTCGTGATTTGGAGTGGCGCTGATGGTTTGGTAAATTTGTTAGCATGTTCTTTGTGCTATAGTTGTCTAAATAACTCTCAATATGTTACGTGAACATACCAGGCACATTCACAGTTTGTTGTTTAAGCGTCATGTAACGTTCGCATATCGTACACTTATTCAGCCGGTTGTTCTCTAGTTTTATTTTATTTTAAATTGCCTTTCAAGATGACATGTACGTTTTTGGTGTTGGATTTTATCAGATAAATTTCCCCCCAAAATGCGACTTATATTCAGTGTTTTTTCCTTCTTAATTATGCATTTTTTGGCTGGTGCGATTTATAATCCGAAAAATACGGTAGGTTAAAATTGAAAAGAAAATGAACATAAATGATCTGCTCTCACTTAGTGCTTCAGTATAGGACCCGCTCATCGCAAAGAAAAGGCCACTCCCCCCGCACATCGGACGATTTAGCATAAGGACAGCTTGCGATGTGAACTTCACGCAAAAAAAAATAAAAAATAAAATTGTGACATATTGAAAGGCGGGGCTCGTGGTGTAGTACATATGCCACTTGCATGTATTTTTTTTTTTTTTACCACAAAGTTTGCTATTTCATCCACAAGTACATTGGCCCGAATAGAAGATGATATAAGATATGGTCTTTGTTCAAGTACTCAAGTTTGAAAAAAGTCTCTGTTCTCGAACACCAATTAATTTTTATACAGACCAAATATTACAGTTCATGCCTGATGATTATAACCGAATATTTTGGGAAAAACTGAGCGCACTTAATACTGAACACTTGTACTCCTCTCCTTTCCTTACTGAGTGCTATCGAGTGACGCTTCCTCGAGTCAGGAGTGATTTCCTCGATGTCGCGTTCCATTGTGAGCAGACGTGTTCCTCGAACATAAGACGATTTTCAGTCTTATTTCAATGCATAAAGAGCTGTCTTTATTCGAACAATTCGGTACATTCTGGAACGGATTATAAATATGGTCGAGTATTGTTCTATACTGTATGGGCTAAATTTCTATTGGTTTGCGGTGCATGATGAAACGGCTGTGTCCCACTCTCTTCGAACCCAGAAAGTGATTTCTTGCCCGTGTGAAAAGCTACTATGTAACAATTTGCAACGTCATCACATCCTGCAACTGCGATTCAAATTTGGAATCGCCGCAAAAACAGTGGCCGATACTCTACGCCAACTATAGATCCATCTCAATCCGGCACTGCTGACAATGATTGCTTCTGACACCCAAATGAGACATACAGCTACTGGAGACAAGTAAAAATCAATCTCATTCAAAAATGAAAGGACTCACAGAACATGAAAACGTACCTAATTCTCTGGATACGGGAGACATCACTGCACTCTCTCCAATTTTAGCCATGGCATCAAAATACAATCTTCCCGCCAATGTCATTGCTGGGGAAATATTCATGGAACTATGATCAGTATTTATCAGTTCACACATAAACCGGTACTTTACTGTGCATAGAATTAAAACTACTCATCGGTGTAGGAGTTCATCTCGGCGTCATAATGCTTACCCGCGACAGATTTCTCGTAGTTCTTTCCCAGGTTGACCAGGTTTCTCAGTCCTGGGTTGAACTGGTCCATCACATTCTGAGTGGCCAGCCATGGAAGAAGAGAGACTTTTATTCCATGATTCAATGTTGGATGACGAATTTCTTGTGAGTTCACTTGAGTAAAGTTTTGTCAGTGCTTTGTTTTAAGGCAAAAGGAGAATAAGACTAATGTATGGACAGCCTGCAGATTTGATTAGGACCACTCAGGATTGAGCTGAATGGCAAAAATAACAACAATCAATGGAGTACCAACATAACCTGCATCACATACAGTAATGGAGGACAGTGAAGTTTCCCAAATTAGCACATGAATAAGTCTGCATCCCGGAAACTTCACGACGCGAGGGCTGGATATTTTCAGATGCTTCGCTGAATGTCACCTAAGTGCTTTAAATGTTACGGTTGGCTTACAAATATGAACGTGAAGAGGTTTAGCTGTGAGCTTCCAGACATTTACTGTCATCCTGGTCTGTTTTTCAGCTAGTTCCTTTTGTTTAACCAAGCAATTCATGGTCAGTTGTTAAAATATCCTTTAGGGAGGTTACGGATGGGCATTACTTGCAATCGTGTGGAATTGATGAAATGTGTCTTGAAGCGATTGAAGCAAAAGCAATTGGCCACCACCAGCAGAGGCGCTGGTGATTGCGTTTTAAAATTGAGCTACTCTTCCTTCTTTTACCACCAATGCGTTTACAAAAAATTGTGGTTTCAGTACAGTTCGGCTCCGGCGCTTAGCTATGTAAATAGTGTCATTTAGCAAGGTTTTCCTCGCATGTGACCTCAGTGCATATACATGTCTGGCTCACTCACACCCACACTTAGAATGCAGAATATGATGACAGCACGAAACGTTTCCGCTGTCTTAAGAAACCTGTTGTCAATGAATGACATGTAAGCCGGGGGTCACTGCAGATAGCATTCTTTAAACGGACTCGTGAAGCAACACAAGCATTTGGTGCTTTTGCTATGTAACCTTCCCAAAGTCAGATAAATAATTAAACCTGGAGTCACTTTTGTGCTCCCACCAAAATGCTGTGACGGGAGGTCGAGAAAACTACGGGAATTAGTTGAGCTGTGTACCAAAGGTGGTAAAAGTACTGGTACACTCTGTACAGTGAAACTCCTCTACAACGAAATCATGTTTGCAGCAAGAAATTTTTCACAACAGGGGTTTTTTCCACTGTAGCAAATTTGAAACAGGAAAGTGGGAATGGTGTTCATGCATGAAGATTTTTTCACACTAGGGGGTATTTTCACCCATGTAGATTTCGTTGTAGAGGAGTTTCACTGTACTTCAATAATCGTGTGCAAGACAGTATATGGACACTTCTCTGGTCTTGCTTACGCTTAAAAACCCTTAAACTTTCTTTTTTTTTTGAAAGCTCATGCACATTTTTGTTAGGGCTGTACATCATGTTGTCATCTGCGGGGATTGAAAAAGTTAAGAGTTGAAAGTACAGGCGTCTGTTTTTAAATGCGGCGATGACAAGTAAAAAAAATGGTCAGAAATGAAAATATTCTACTGAAAATACCTGAAAAATAGTAACTACAGTGACGAAGCATTCGGGCTGCTTGGTTACTTCCCACCACTGAGCAGCCGTCATCCATTCTTGTTGATTCGGTGTATGACCCCCTGTTTTCTTATCAGCATAACATTAGCCCAATAGCATAACTGTACTCATTTGGATAGATACAT
This sequence comes from Hippocampus abdominalis, assembly GCA_018466805.1. Classification (NCBI taxonomy): domain Eukaryota; kingdom Metazoa; phylum Chordata; class Actinopteri; order Syngnathiformes; family Syngnathidae; genus Hippocampus; species Hippocampus abdominalis. The sequence continues at coordinate 11,709,183 of CM031709.1, forward strand.
ACTTTATTCATTTCGTGCTTGAAGATGGATTACCATCGCAGTAACATTAAAGCAGTAAAAGAGCATTCATCACAGACAAAATCATTTTAAAATGGATTTAGTCAGTCATCACGGTCGTCCACAAACCAGCAATGTATGCCAAAGGTTGAATGAAGGCAACGGGATTCTTCGTTTGTTTCCCCCCAAAATGACTTGGAGAACTGTGCCATTAGGCATAAGGTAAAAAGCTTGCACGATGAAACAAGTGACTCAATATAGAATAGAACGTGTATTCCTAATTTTGGAAGACACGACTGGGTTCAAGCCAGTTTTCCTTCTTTCCTTGCTTTTTAGGGGCACACCTGTTGCACACTACCCACCTTGTATGTAGTTTCAGTCAGCTTGTTCACCTCATCCGCACTCCTCGACATCTTTAAATCCCTTTAAACAACGATGGAGAAGGAAGAAAAAAAAATTCCACCAACGCGACGGCTGAAGATGTCCACCCTCAGTCGACAACAAAAAGAACGAAAGGAGGGGGAAGAAAAAGTGGGCAACGAACCTTCGGTCGAAAAGAAGTCCTCATTGCCAACAAGAGAAAGCAAAACGCGCTCATACGAAACACAAATAATAAAATTATTTTTTTTTAAAAGACGTCCAGAAGCAGCAAATCCGACTGTGTTGCGTTGCCACGCAGGGAAACAGAACTACTGTCAAACTTGTTGCAGGAGTTGCTGCGAACTGGGAGGGAGGTTGAAGTAAAGTTTGTCAAGTCTGTGCATCCTCTTCCGGGTGTGGACTACGAAATAAAATAGAAACTACTTTCAAAAACAAACGTTCTAATCTCCATGGTGGGATGTAATGAAGTACAAATACCTCTTTCAGGTATTTAAGTAGATTTTTCATCTATCTGCATTCTATTTGAGTATTTTTTTATTTCTGATGACTAAAATTGACCCGATGAACGCATATCAGTGTCTTTTCATTGTTCAAAGTTTTGTATGAAATTAACAATAAGGCTTGATTTTCACTTTTAGCTGTTTTGCTTAGGTACATTTCAGAAGTATGTACTCTGTTTTACTTGAACTTAAATCAACAAGTGAAATGAATACTTCTATTTGAAGTATTTTTCCACACAAGTATGCATCTGTACTTAAGTACAGAATTTAACTATCTTTGTTTTTGTTCAAGTAACCGGGTGGTATTTTTCCTGAAATAACAATAAAATAGCAATGAAAATGGGTCATTCGACGTTTACTTTTTTTTTTTAAAGCAGTACTTCCGTTTTGTTTAGTTGATGTTTCTGTAACTTGACTCAAACTGCAACGCAGGTGTACCTCAAATGCGGACAATGAGGCGGGAAAAAATGCAACGGCGCGCTCCCTGGAGGCAACTAATCGTTAGCACAGTCAAACTCAAATGGGAGTTTAAAGTCCAGTAAAATCAGTTTCTTTTATTTAAGACGAAACGCTCAGTTTTCACCTGTGGTGGTTACAGATAATGTGATACAATACAGTCCACAGCGAGCGCGTCGTAATCTCATTAAATTGTATTTGTTGTTTCTTATTGTACTCTATAATCCCTCAAGGAATAGACATCCTACACAGTAATTGTTTCTGAACACAACCTAGTTTAATATAATGCCCGTATTTATCAAGTGCTGGAGATTAGAAGTAGCTATGCCAATAACTACATTCAATTTTGAGTTATTTACATTAATCTCTTCATTGCTCATTGATTAGTGATAAAAAAAAAATTGAGCACTGCAGTATTGCGCGTGAGTGTGGCCCACCACTAGATGTCACTAATAGTCAACAGTTATATTTTTTCTCACAGAGATTGACAGTATCATCCCATTAAAAAAATGTTTTCTAAATGTAACTGATGTGTTTTGAATTTTGAATTGAGCCTCACCAGTTTTGAAAGTTTACTGTCGAATGTGGATGTGCAAGCTGTCAAACAAATATCATCCTGGTGGCCTACAAAGTGCCATTTTATGTTCCACCTTAGCGGCGCTCCCCGCTGAGAAGTGACACTCCAAAAGAAAGTGAAACCACGCGGGCTCATACATGAATGGATGTACGGAAACGCGAGCCAAGTGTGTCTCATCTACGAAGACGGCACCAAAGTAATTGCATGCATATTTATGCCAACCTTTGCTTACACTTAACAGTACAAACTATTCAAATTTGCTACTTAAGAGAAAGGGCAATTACCCTCAGAAATGGTGTTTGAAGAATGAGAAACAACTAAGAAACATCAATATGGATCGTAATGTGGCCTATATTTCTTGATTCGAAGGTTATTTTGACAGGAGACACCTGAGTCTAATGCACTGTTGCCTCTGTTTGTAGACAAAAGCAGAACGCAGCAAACGCATCCAGAAAACAGGCCGAATTGGCAACATTTCTGCTCGACAGGTACGTTCATCACCGCTTTTGTTTTGTTTTTTATTCCTAGCCTTTACATGCTCAAAAATAAAAACTGCAAACAGATAACATTTAGTGTCAGAGTAACGCACCGTGACAAATAATTCATGCGACCAACATAGCGGCTATGGCTAACGTTGGCCAGTTGACAGTGCTAGCTAGTGCTGCTATTTTGTTGAAGCTCGATATGCGTTCGAACCTTCATTATTCCATGTCGCCCTACATCGCCATGTTTGAGAATTTGTGAGATTTGAAGATTGAGATTGCAAGAGATTGTGTGTCTGCAATCGGCGAAATAAATACTACTCACCTGCACTTGACGCAGATAATTCGCTAAATTGCACAAGATTATATAGGCTCTGACGTTATTTCTTGAAACCATAGAAGACCAGAGATGCAGCAACATATTTTCCGGGAAATAAATGCTTTTGCTGTTGTAGTTTAGTTGTATTGAGGGGAAAAATATGTTCTTTATTCTCTTTTTTTAATGTGAATTTATATAAAGCGCATTCAGTGGAATGACAATGTGGTAATTTCAAAACCGCACATTTTAGAGCTATACAGTAATTGCAATGCTGTAAAACAGCAATATTTTTTATATCCTACCGAATGACAATTCTGATAATGGCTTATGCCTACATTCAAATCTTGCTAACGGTTTGAAATCTGCTCATAAAAAGTTCTAAAGGTCATTAAAACTCATTCATATTAAGCAATTTCATGAGGCATTAACCATAGTTGGAAAAAAAAGTATCAGTATTGGTGTTGATATTGGCAATGCTGGCCTAACTGCTCACATAAAAAAAAATCATCTCTGATACAATAAATTGATATTTTTATAGCGCTTTCATGACATCTGCAGCTGTAACAACGCGCAAAACAGGACATCTAACATAGAATAGCAATAATACAACAGAATGTTATATACATTTAATTTTTATATCATATACAACATGTGCAAAATGAGCTCCTCTTCTGAATACGTTGTTTTCTGCACTTGCTGGAGGAGAAATGATCAACACTGGTGAGTTCAAGCTGCGCACAGTGTGTTGCAAAACAAATACTACATGATGCAATATGGAGTGGAACATTGCACGCTGGCATATTTTGCCGAGGATTGCGCCGCTTGTCCACATTGTCCGAGCTACAGGATTTATAACCTCTCGGTCATCGTTGCGCACCCCCTATTGGCTCTCTGCTCCCATACATGTTGTCAGAACAGCTGAGTGGCTTTCGCAAGACAAGAAAAGAAAAGGACACTTTTCTTAACAGTGTATTATCAGGTTGAAGCTCTTTCGCACGCTGCGGCATTGGACCACAAAGCTCACTCGAGAATATTTCTCTTTACCCTTGAGAAGGATAAAGAAATGGTAACTGGTTTTGTATCGGGGGTTTATAACCAATCACGTCAAGATGTGCCCAAGGACATTCTGTAAATGCTTCCTATTCAAAAAAGTTATTTTCTGTAATTCTCTTTATACAACTTTCAGACTGTGTTTCATAACACATGAAGCGTGGCGGTAAAAAAACAAAAAAACAAAAAACATACCGATGTCTGCTATTTGGATCCAAACAGATGCTGGTGAACGCGTGGGAGGAACTTTTAAGCTAAACTACAACACAAGGAGATGATGACTGACTTTCACTAAGCAAGACTTTAAATCGAGTTCTCGTATTCTTAGTCAACATAATCTGCATCTGGTATCATATTCATTTTTGTTCATTTAGCGCCGTTTGTTCTACTTTTACCCCATGTGTTTTGAAACGTTCTTTCACAATTAGATAAGCCACATCTGGTCTTTGCCTCCTGCTGCTTGGTCTGCATTTGAGCCCAAAGGTACATAAGTGAAATTAGGAAATCATGACATAATTTGCTTTAAAAAAAACAATAAAAATGAGCTGTTCACTTTTCCGCATTGAATACTTTTTTGGGATTTCTGCAGAGTAAATGACAAAAACTCCTTTTCAAAAATCCTCATATTGCAAAAGTACCATAAATGGAACAAAAGTTATTTTTATATATTTTTTTTTATTATGAGCTGCATAACTGCTGACTCTTCGGTTCAGGTGTTCTTCTCGATTGTTCTGAGAGCAGCACAGCCCGGTTTCATTTATAGCGCACTTCTAAAGAGTCAAATATATACATACATTGCATTTTAAATTTAGTCACACTTTCTATGAGGAATTATCCTCAGGCCTCAAAGCCCAATTTGCGTTGACCACAAATGAGTAGAACACCGATGCTCGGAATGGGGTTGTACGTGGGCTCCCTGCAGTGGCACATGAAGAAACGCTGAATTTAATGATCAGGATTTTCCCCCTTATAACATTTGCTGGAGTTAGTGCGTCACTGCCCCACTTGCCCCTGATGCAAAAAAAACGATGACATGCTGGCTGTACATTATTTGGCAAACCCTACTACCATTTTATTTCATCTGTCATGTCTGCATTTTGTTCTAATGCTAAACAAACATGGAGCCTACCAAAATAAAGTTTGGACTCTCTTCTTTCAGCAGAAAAAAAGAATGTTTCTATCTTTTTCCATTCTTCAGCAATCGGCATTACAAAATGGCTAAATGTAATGAAAATGGCGATTCCTGGGCAAAAAACGGAGAAAAAGAGTTTTTCGTAAAAGCATGCATTTCAAGCACGTGAGGCACCACTGGCACTGGTACAATGCAAACGGCTTATTCTCATTCCCAGTTTGCATCAGACCCTCCTCCTCTCTATGACGAAAGCCGGAGCCTATCCCAGCTGTCTTCGGGCAGTAGGCGGGGGACACCCTGAATTGGTTGCCAGCCAATCGCAGGGCACACAGAGACGAACAACCATCCACGCTCACACTCATACCTAGGGACAATTTAGAGTGCACAATCAGCCTGCCATGCATGTTTTTGGAATGTGGGAGGAAACCGGAGCACCCGGAGAAAACCCACGCAGGCCCGGGGAGAACATGCAAACTCCACACAGGGAGGCCGGAGCTGGATTTGAACCCGGTACCTCAGCACTGTGAAGCCGACGTGCTAACCACTGGACTACCGGGCCGCCCTATTATTATTTATTTATTTTTATTTATTTTACCAGACAATGGTCTCTTTTTGGTGAAGAGAAAAACTCTTACCTGGCTGACAGTTTCGGCTGTCACTTCAGCCTTCATCTGTTGTCTGTCACTACTTCCTGGTGACGTATCTTAAAAACAGATGACTGGGTCGAGAAACCTTCAAAATAAGGCTTCACCATCAACAGCGACAAGGACGCTTACATTGCTCCCACACACTTGCGACAAATGACTTCAGCGGCGGGTGAACGCTTGGAGCGCACCTTTGACCGGGTCGAAGAACCTTATTTTAAAGGTTTCCTGACCTGGCCAACTGATTTCTCCGATGAAGGCTGAAGTGTAAGCTGAAACTGTCAGCCAGGTTAGAGTTTTTCTTTTGACTGGAGAAAAAAAAGAAACCTTAAACCGAATTTAACCATAAGTAGACCGGATGAACGCCATAGGGCCTTCTAGATTGCCTCCGATTCTCTGTTTGCACGAAGAATTCATCTGAGCACCCAGTACCGTTAGCATGAATGTCGATCCATACAAACACTTTTTTTCTGAGACGCACATTTTCAATCAAACTAAACTGCGTCGCCCACGGATTTTTCTCGGAATAAGACGCGAGCTGTCACTTTTACGCAAAAGCAGCCCGGTGACCTTGATGCAGGCGTGAAGAAGCCTCTCATAGGCACAAACATAAGCGTACAAACTCGCTTATTACGTCTCCTGTCATCACCCACAAAGTGCTGAAATACTTTGCCTTTGTGATAATGACACCTTATCCGACACGTTCTGCACTGCTCTTCAACTCCGCTGACAGATGGGCAGCAATGTATCTTTGGGAAACGAGTTGCTAAATGCGTTGTCAAATGTATTTTTCTCTTATGCAATTACGACAAAGGGTATTAAGCACAACGATTGAATAGGCTTCACGATCAGTCAGGAAATTCATACTATAGTGAAACTCCTCTACAACGAAACCTACATGGGCGAAAATACCCTTAGTGTGAAAAAATCTTAATGCATTAACACCATTCACTTTCCTGCCCCCCATACAACAACAAAACCCCTGTTGCTTTATACGAAATATTTTTCTCTGCTCTTGCCTCGCGACGAGATTCACTACAATGAAGTCTAATCCAACAGCGACCTCTACTGCTTCGTTCAGAAACGGCAACAGCAACCACCACACTGGTTTACACATGCACAGTAGTCCAGGAAGTATTTGTTGTTAGTTTCAGACGCAGCAAGAACATTGCATTGCTAAAATGGCTCCAAAACAGACCTTTGGATGTCAAGCAGCTAAGACAAGAAGAGCTCTGACGCTGGAAGAGAGGGTAAAAGTGATAAAAATGAAAGATGTAGGAAACAAAATAAAATACATTATCCAAGAAAGTGATTAAGTGAAAGTGAATGCTGATCGTAAATTTCTCAATCTCTTTCCCTTTTTTTCTTTCTGCACTGACTATATGAAGTGTCAAATAAGTGTATTCTCAGACTTATGCACGATTGGAATAAAAATAAAAAGTAGTGTGTGTGTGTGTGTGTGTGTGTGTGTGTGTGTGTTTACATCTGATATCAAATTTGCTACAGTGAAAAACCCTCTGTTGTGAAAGATTTCTTGCTGCAAACATGATTTCGTTGTAGAGGAGTTTCACTGTAGTGGGAATGACCAACATGAAAAAAAAATTCCACTTCCTCCCACATTCCGTAACATCCAAGTTAGCCAAATGAGAAGCATCCTTTTCCATAATCTGACTGCGCAAAAAGACATTTTAGCTTGCGTTTGGCTTTTTTCTTACCGCTCAGTGCTCATATATCAAGCAGCAATCATATAAAAAAAAGAAAGTTTGTTGACCAAACAAGTCAGGTTCAAGACCCACGCTTGTCCACGCAACGAGCTGACAAGGCTGTTTGTAAACCTGAGGACACTTGTTGTTCCTCTTCAGTGAGATACGACTCCCTCGCAGCGCTGGTTCCGCAGCGGTTGGAACACAAATTTACTGCATCTTATGTGAGCAACCTTGAAAGGCGAGTGGAGCTACTGGCTGTCTGCACTCAATCTTGGCAACTGTAATACGTTGCAAATGAGTTTGCACATATAAGTGCTTACTATCTTGTCATTTGCACACGCTTGAATAAAAATACATCATTAGTCGCTTAATATAGTTTTGCCAATAGTAGAGTGAGAGTCGCTGGATCCAAGAGACAAACAGGGAGGAAGTGGAACGGTCAGGAAGAGGTTGATGGGGCAGTCAGCAGGTTGAAAGTATATGGCAGGAAGATAGAGCGGGATTTGTGGGGAATAAAAGCCCCGTCTTCTGGTCAAAAGCCTCGAAGGAGGTTGGGGTGAGGGGATTTAAAAAATCAGCTCATATCACGGTTCTGTGGCCACGGTTTTCAGTTCGGTTCAACTGTTACAAGTGAAGACATTCTACTTCCAACATGCTACAGTAAAACTCCTCTACAACGAAACCTACATGGGCAAAAATACCCCCTAGTGTGAAAAAAATTGCTACAAAACGGACCTTTGGATGTCAAGTAGCTAAGAGAAGAAGAGCTCTGACACTGGAAGAGAGGGTAAAAGTGATCAAAATGAAAGATGGACACTGACTATATGACGTGTCAAATAAGTGTATGCTCATACTTGTGCAAACGTACGTTTGTGTGTTCGTGTACACATACGTTTGAGTGCGTGCGTGTGTGTGTGTGTGTGTGTGTGTGTGCGTGTGTGTATGTATGCTTGTGTGTGTGTGTGTGTGTGTTTACATCTGAGATCAAATTTGCTACAGTGAAAAAACCCCTGTTGTGAAAAATTTCTTGCTGCAAGCATGATTTCGTTGTAGAGGAGTTTCACTGTATTTATTTATTTGGAAAAGAAAGATACACTTAAGAAATGCTGAAAATCAGAATACAGACCAGTCACATACAGCAGACCTGTATACGCTGCTGGCGCAATATTCTCGAGCCAATTCTTATCCACTCACCACGCAGGAAAAACACCTTGCTCCACTTCTGCATCTTCGTTAACAATCAGCAGTTGTCGTTTAGTTTTTGGTGCATTGGTGCGACGGTCTAGGGTGGATTCTACAGTTCTTCACCCTGTTAGTAAATCCATCCATCCATCCATTTTCCGATCAGCTTATCCTTACAAGAGTCGCGGGGTGTGCTGGAGCCTATCCCAGCCGTCTTTGGGCAGTATGGGGGGGACACCCTGAACCGGTTGCCAGCCAATCGCAGGGCACACATAGACCAACAGCCATTTGCGCTCACACTAGGGACAATTTAGAGTGTTCACTCAGCCTGCCATGCATGTTTTTGGAATGTGGGAGGAAATCGGAGTACCGGAGAAAACCCACGCTGGCACGGGGAGAACAAGCAAACTCCACACAGAAGCCCACGACCCTCATTTCTCTGCACTGTGAGGTCGACGCGCTAACCACTGGCCCACCGGGCTGCCCCCTGTTCGTAAATTAGATTTAAAAAAAAGAAATGTGTAACTATGAACCAAGGTGACAGAATCAAACCGAACAATTTTCATAAACCGTTCCTATAAACAAGGATGAGACATGGTGGTGGTGACACAAATGACAATGAGCCTCTGAGACAGGCCCTCGTCATGGTCTGATCTGCATCAGATCCCCCCAAGCCCGCCTTAGCATCCTGATGGGATCCGCCAACGATACTCCCCCCTCCTCCTCATACTCGCCGATTTCCCATCTGATTTACAAGCCCCCGCCCATGTCTCTCCCTGTACCAGTCCGTATGAGGTCCATGAGGGTCACTCCCTCATGGGAAGAGAGAGTTTGGAAGTTGACAATAAATGGATGTCTTCAGAGTCTGGAGACCTGGAAGAAATTGTAAAAAGAAACGGTGACCTTAACTCAGTGTCTCCTTGGAAACGCTGGGGAAATTGTTCTGCAGCTTAGTCAAATAAATGATCTGTGATCAGTCCAGCTTCACTCCAGCATCTTTCAACTTTAGACTTTGATTTCTTCCGTGCCTCAAAGGAATTTCGCTATTGGAAAACCTCAGGCGGCCCGGTAGTCCAGTGGTTAGCACGTCGGCTTCACAGTGCTGAGGTACCGGGTTCAAATCCAGCTCCGTAGATGTTCTCCCCGGGCCTGCGTGGGTTTTCTCCGGGTACTCCGGTTTCCTCCCAAATTCCAAAAACATGCCAGGCTGAAACACTCTATATTGTCCCGAGGTGTGAGTGTGGGCGTGGATGGTTGTTATTGGCTACTGATTTGGCCTACTGCCCGAAGACAGCTGGGATAGGCTCCAGGCGACCAGTGCGGTTCGGAAGATGAATGAATGAATGAATGAAAACCTCAGCCAGAATTTGACCCAGGTAGAATTTCGCCTAATTTTATTTCATGTTTTATGCTATGTTTGGCCCAACCTTTGGACCAGGCGATTTTTCTCTGTTCGAATGACCTCTGTGATAACCATCATTAAAACAAGAAAGCTAAATGGAGTGAAGATTTTTTTTGTATATTAGTAGATTTTTTATTTTTATTTTTAATGCAGCAGTGCCGTTTATCTTGGCTCCTTGTGCTCTTACTGTATCCGAAGCGTTCCTCTCATCCTACACAGGCACAGGCACAGATGCTTATTTGGCCATCTGTCACTTCTTGTGCTCCCTCTGCAACAAATGCTCATTTGTTTTGAACCGGTCACAGACTCAAACCGGGCTCCATTCTCATCCACTTGCAGTGCGCTCTTAGCAGAAGTGATAAATTATACTTTGTTGCCTGAACCAAAGAAGGATGGACTTAGCGGGGACAGGAAGTCCATATGCATAAATAGTAAGCAGCCACGGAGGCTCTATAAATAGTGAAGAGATTAATGTTTAAAAAAAATAAAAAAGAAGAAAAACATGGCTTTATATCTCTAGATCCGTTTCCGGGTGAGGGTCACATGATCTGCTCATGGCAGCAGAGAGCGGGACTTAATCACACCGGTGTGTGTGTGTGTGTGAGTGTTTGCAGGGAGAGTGGGTCAATGGGAGGGTGGCTTCCTCTCTTGGGTAGGAAACACTGGCTGCTGATGATTTTGTTAGCAGCAGTGGATGAACTAGATAATACACTTAGCGCAGACCCTGTGGGGGGCAGGGAGAAGCGGAGTTGGTGAATGGGGGCGGGGCTGTTAACATCAAATTAGATTGCACAAAGATAAAAGGATCACCGCCATTCATGTCACATGTCTGCCATATAACTGGGTTTGGGGAGATGGGGGTGGGGGGGTATTAGTGACCCTTTAATTGACATCAGATAATGAAATGATACCGAACAGTGAAGTGCGTTTTGATTTGGTGCCACACTTATAACTACTCGGTCTGTCTATCGGTCCCTGTAGATCGCATTAAGAAAGCAAATGGGGACCGTGGGTGCGTTCGCTACGGATGTCAGGTCAACTGTTCTCGTAGAATCCAAATCAAGACAGACGAGATACCGATGTAAATTAGCAACTCCATAACATTGTACTTTAACATACCATATAACATGTAAAGATGTGAACAGTTTTTGCCACATTTTTACGTTCTTTCAGTGGTCATCGTGCCACTTCTCCTGGTGGACACACGGTAGCCACCTGGGTCAGTATAATACTGACAAACAGAAAAGAAAAGACGGTTGCTTCTCAGTAAGCCGCAGTAGTAGTGGTCATTCTTTGTACAGTATAGAGAATAGTAAAAAGGTGAACAGTCTGTTGCTTCAGGGGTTAGAACTCCGCAACAGTGATGCTATTTGCTAGCCCGCTTAAGGGCGTTTTGCATTGTTTGCTAGCATGAAGCTAAAGGCACTTTACAAAGGCAAGACTCAGTGTTTGCTTTAAGTACGCAAAAGTCAGTCTTTTTGTTTTGTTATTGTTTGTTTGTTGACAATAAACTGGAACTGGGAGAAGCGGGACATTTTTAAAGCCTTTTTTTTGAAGATTTGTTTGCTATCTGGCAAAGCTAAGTTCACGACCAACACACAGCACATGTATAAAATGTTCTAATTGCATTTAAAGAAAAAAACATGTCGTCCGAATGTCACTTTGTCCCTCAAAAAACTTGTAAGTTGGCTCACTTGTCCCACTGCAAAGGAATTTGCTGTGACTGCCCAAAGACAATTTCTAATGCTAAAGTTTTTTGTAACGGTTGTTAAAGGATTACCGCTTGTGGTGAACTTGAGGTGAGTTTTCCCATCTGACTCACTTCGTCTTCTTTCATAACAAGTTAGTGTGTCCTCTTTTTTTTTTTTTTTGCTTGTGCTGATGGTGGGAGTGGAGTGTTAAGTGCTATATTATCCCCAGATGGACTAATCCACACGGGGATGTATTAAAAAAAAAAAAACAGCTTCATGCTCTTTTCTAAGACTTGATTCAAAAGAGCTCAATCAACTTTTTTATTTTTATTTTAACAGACATGATCCAATAAGTTACCATCTTTCCCAGCAAAGTCAACAAAGGCCCGATTATCTACAAGATTATCATGAGCGATTATCCCAATTTGCTTGGAGCCAGTTACGGAAGACAATTTTAAATATGAAACCTGCTCAATATTTAAGATGTCAAACCCTTCTGTTAGCGGTCAATTCGGACTTGGGTCGAGCTGGTGACTCGCAACCAAAATTGATTGGTTGCGCTGAGCAAAACGTGTAACCGCCAACTTCCACGAGCAAAACTCGTCCGTAGCGCACAGGAACCTTTTTTAGTAATCAGTCAATCGTTAGGGTGTTGGATGTATTGTATTTAGACTTTTAAAAAATATATCTTTTTTTTTTATCATATTTTTGATAAATCCTATCGCTTGTGTACTGTTCAGTTCCATTTCCAATTTTGAACAAAAGGCACCAAATACACGACCCGGCACTGAATTTTTTCTGCTATGAAAGGTTCAAGGATTGTTATTTGATTGTTATTCAGAGCACATTGGTAGAAAAATCCTATTGCTTTAAAAAAAAAAGGCTTTCTTTTTTTTTTTAAAGCTAGTCGCAATATTCCAACATTACAAGTAATCATTTGATGGGTTCTAACCAAAGCCCCGTGCCTGCTTCTCAACGTCTAATAAGTCAAAGAGATCCAACGGTCTTGTTAGGCACTTAATATTCTGCTTGTGAATCTGCAGTGATTTTTTCTTTTTTTCTTTCAAGACATGAGGAAGTTTGAGAGGTTTCATCATACTTGGAATATATCTTTGCATTGCCTCGCCGAAGAAAACACAAATGATTGTGTTCATCTCGAGTTCCTCTTCGAAGTGATGTTTGAGATTGTCTCGGCATCTGATGCCTCTGATCAGTTTGATTGCGGAACAAATATGTGCACTCTCGCTCGCCTTCAAAAAAATGCGTGACTATTTCTAACAGGATTGTTATTAATAACAAATGTATTCCGGGGGCGATGGTTGGCAACATATTTTTGCCCGAATTGTGACAACACGAGAGGGTACTCGTGTGCCTAATTTAAAACTAGCTGCTAGACAAAAAAATGACGAAAGGAACAGAATATTCTATTCCTGATTCCTGCACATTTTTTTTGGGAGAGGAGTGATACAAGCTCAAGGGTTAGTCTGTGACATCCTGGGAAAAAAAAATAAAAATCCAATGCCTAGAAGTGACTTCTTCATGGGCTTTAATTACCGACTGAAAAGACTTATCTGGACTGAGTTCTTCAACTTGTTTTTCACAGTCGCTTCATCTTCGGGGCTCCTTGGGGACACGATGGCGCTTTAATTCTACCCCCGTCGCTCCCCTGCACCTCGTCTCCTGCAGATGTGCTCATTTGATTTTGGGCCGCTCACACTTTTTGACACGACCTTGGGCGACGCTGCAGAATGTTCTTGAGTACTCGGAGAGCTGCCAACAGGAGCTTTGTGTCGAATCATCTCGCGCTGTCACTCTCCTGACATGGACTCGGATGGAAATGCACTGATGAGCTGGCAACAGCCCTGCATTGAATATTTCATTTGATAAACAATGTTTAAAACATGCGCTGCGGCGGAAGAAAGCAAGAAAATTGAGCAATATCACTCTTAGCGGTTATTTGAGATTCCTGAGAATATCGCCATTTTATTAACAAAACAAAACAAACATATTTGCTGTCATTAACCCTTTCAGGGACAGCGGTTGTCACAGTGGACTGCTTATGATGAAAGGGTTCAGGCAGTGGCTTCATTAAAAATAAACCAAAGCAATAATTAAACAGGACTCACTGAATAAGATGTTAAAAGTCTCCGTTAAGTCAAAATTCTGTATGTCATATACATTTGACTTACAGCGAAGAAGAATGCCAAATTTGAAAACAGTCAAACCTCGGTTTTCGTCCATAATCCGTTCCAGAAGGCTGTTCGAAAACCAAAATAGTTCGAAAACCGAAACCACGCTCTTTTTAAAATAAAAATGTTGACTGAACAAGTCTGCTCACAATGGAAAGCAACACGAGGAAGCGTCACTTCCTCGTCTACCCGAGGAAGCGTGACTTCCTCGTGTAAGGAAGGCGAGAGGAGTCAAATGGTGCATTCAAGTGCACTCAGTTTGTTCGAGAACCGAAATTTGTTCGTCATCCGAGGCATAAAAAACTTGACATTTTTGGTCGAAAACCGAATTGATCGAGAAATGAGGCGTTCAAAAACCGAGGTTTGACTGTAATTTAAAAAAAATCAGCAAGTCGGCTATTACCTCTACTTACGAACGTCTCTTCATGCGAACATTTCAAGTTACGAAACGCCTCAACAGGAAAATATTTCCTCTTGTTACAAAAGAAGTTTCAAGATACGAAAGGTAAAAATACAGTATGGGCTGCTACTTGCAGTTCCGAGTTTCCTGAACGCAACATACTTATAGCTGCTCTGCCATTGGCTATTACCGAGCACCATCCTAGCATCCCATTGGCTAAGAGGGACCTCTACCGAATGTGTAGATAGATAGATGTGTTTATGCAGCGACCTCGTCATTCGCCCCTCGGGCCACGAGGCGTTCCGGTAGTTTTACGTAAATGCGAATCAACCAGAAAGAGTGTTCATCAGTCGCGCGATCGCTCACTATGCTGATGTTTGCCTTGGACATTTTCGAAGGATTGTTAAAAGCCGACAATGGATCAATTCTTTACACAACGCCAGGCAAAAACCACTTCTGAGAGAGGACATGAACCAAAAAGGGAAAAAAAAAGATGGAGACACAGTTAAAAGTTAAATGACCATCGTTTTTAGTCTTTATTCATTGTTTTTTTTACATTATACACAACTCTCATTTATTGCGCAATAATCTAATTGGAACATGTAATTTTTACATACACTCATACCTCGATTTTCGACCAGAAGGCTGTTCGAAAACCGATTTGTTCAAAAACCGAAACCACGCTTTAAAAAAAAAAAATCTTTATTAAACACGCCTGTTTACCATGGAACGCTAAACGAGAAAGTGTCACTTCCTCGTCTACCCGAGGAAGTGTCACTTCCTCGGGTAAGGAAGGCGAGAGGAGTCAAGTGCCGCATTCAAGTGCGCTCAGTTTGTTCGAGCACCGAAATTCGTTGTTATCCGAGGCATAAAAAACTCGAAATCTTTGGTCGAAAACCGATTTGGTCGAGAACAGAGACGTTCGAAAACCGAGGTTTGACTGTATTTTGATTTGGTTTTATGCTTTCTAAAACATTTATGTCTTGCGCTTTTCTATTCACACTCCACCAGTGGACTTTCTTCCTCCATTCGTACATTTTCAGAGCTTCTTTGTTGCAGTCTTTTATTGTGGTTGTTTTTTGACACAAGTAGCTGGATTTATACTTAAAGGTCCCATGCTAACATGTTTTTTTAATATCGTTGTTGTCTTTTTTATTGGTTTGGGTTCTTAAATGCCTGTCGTGCAAGATAGTTGAATTTCTCAACAACATTCAAGATGTAAATACGCTTTGCTCTGATTGGTAATCGCCTTGTGATCACCATATCTCTTCATTGTGTTGGCTGCGTTGAAATCCGGCTGGCCGGCGGCGGACTTGTGGCAGTTCACCACAGTCCACCCAAAGCCCAAAGGGCACTTTGACATCATTTCCACTTGACGGTGGAGACTGGCATGATGTGAAAATAGTTGGATGAAAACCGGTTGGATTCCTTATTATTCCATCATTCTACTGTAGCAACTTGATCCTTGGGACTTGATTGTTGGATGTTGATCTTTTTGTGTATTTTTTTATTATTATATAGTATATATTTTTTTTGTAAAGTACCATACTGTATATTTTATGTGCAACTTCAAAAGCCGATATAGGCTTGACGTTAATGGTTTCCATATAAGAGCATAGCATATTTACACATTGAATATACAATGAGGGCGGCCTGATTTTTCGAGTGGTGAGCGCGTTGACCTCATGGTACAGAGGTCGTGGGTTCGATCCCGACTCCGACCTTCCTATGTGGGCTTTGCATGTTCTCCCCGTGCCTGCGTGGGTTTTCTCCGGGTACTCCGGTTTCCTCCCACATTCCAAAAACACGCATGACAGGCTGATTGAAAATTGTCCCTAGGCGCGAGTGTGAGCGCGGATGGTTGTTCATGTCTGTGTGCCCTGCGATTGGCTGGTTCAGGGTGTCCCCCGCCTACTGCCCAAAGACGGCTGGAATAGGCTCCAGCACCCCCTGCGCGACCCCCCCCCGCGACCCTTGTGATGAGAAAGCAGATCAGAAATGGGATGGATGGCTATAAATGAGAATTCCAGCCAGATGTCGGGCATTTTTGACCAACTAGAATACCTGAAATGGGCATCCTGGGCATTTTCAACCGAAATAATCTTGCAAACCTAATAAAGGAAATGAAATAACAAAATACCAAATAGTCAATGTTCAATAAAAATATAATAGTTTGTGACAACAGCAGTCAATTTTGTTATGACACCATATGTGCGTTGGGTCAGCAGCAGTGAGCAGATGTGCTTTCTGCGCTGAAGAAATCCACTTTGGGATGTGAATATTCAAGAAAATGCAGCAGGAACCTTCAAAGGCTAGTTTGGAGAAACTCGCATGTATCTCCGCCCAATGTTTCCCCTTGTAAACCTCAGAAAAAAACATGTTCGCTTTAATTCATTCATAGGTGCAGGTTGGAATGGTTTGTTTATTGAGCGATCTACAGCTGACATTTGCAAACATCGGGATGCGCAGAGAATGCAATAAAACTCAAAATGAAAACAAGACACGCAGATGGAGTGTATCAGAAGCCAGTGATTGGGATGAATTCAGGGTTGTGTTTTTTTTTTTTTTTTTAACAAGGCAAACATGGTTGTGGCTCCCACAAAACACATTTTTTTTGTTACTGTTGTTGACAGATTGGTTTATGAATGTGGCTGCTCTCACTCGTGATATGGCTAACACACAATTCGATCATAAAAAATGTGATTAAAACTGACAGAGCACTGATTTTTGTTCCTCTGCATTAAAAGATTGATGCACGGATGAAGTAAAAAAATCAAAGTGAAAAGGGTGCCCTCTCGTTCAGCTCTTTTGTAATGTAAAAAAAATAAAAATAAATCTTGTTCTTTTTTTTAGTGAGTGCAAATGCCAGGTTCAATACCGAAAAGATACACCTCATAAAACAACAGCAAATGTTTTTTTTCTTCCAAAGAAATATAGCTTTTTGAAAAAAAAAGGCCATTTGTTCCACTCTGATCAACTTCTATTGAGCAAAAATCAAGAGCAAGAGGCAGGAAATTGTGTTCATGGGAAGAAACAATCTTGCATGATTTTACATTTGAAGCGTGACAAACAAAATGGAGGCAAATCCCAAAATCCCCAATCGAGTGCCTGAACAACAACATTCTGCGCTGTCTCGTACGATAAGGTTCAAATTGTGCCGAGGAGTAGATAAGATACACGCAAAAGAAAAAAAAATGCAGCTACACTGAGAAGAAAGTGGGACATTTATGACAGCCATGCCATTCATTGTTTTATGCAAAGTATGGATTTCAGTTTCTGTAACAAATTGCTAATCATTTACCGAAATTATTGCGTTTGCGCTCGTAATTCTTACGAGTTCTTTCTCTTTTTGTAACATTACTTTCTTTCCCGAACTATATATATTTCAACTTTATTCTTTTTTTCTTTCTTGTGGGATTGTAACTTTATTCTCATAATAGAATTGTCTTTCTTCTAAAAATGTGATTGAATTCAATTAATATTCCTTATTAATATTTGTTTTTTACTTTAAGTTAAAATTTTATTCCCTGAACTTTCCCCATCATTTTAATGTTCTTTTCAGTGTCTATTACTCCCACATCATATCCATAGACATAAGCATGAATGAAAAGACAGCACAAAAAAAATCTTTGATGTCTCTGTTTGATATTTTTGCTTCATGAAATCTTGCTTTTTATCTCTTGCCGCAAATCAACCTTCAAAGGCATCTTACAAGCCGAGTTTTAGCAAAAACAAAAGTACCAACAAAAATGAGGCTGCAAAAGTACAGGGATCCCCCGCCATTGGAAATGGCGAAAGTCCATGAGTTACTGACCACCACTCATAAAGATTTCTACTGCCTATAGATGCCACAAGAGGGCGACAAAGCACTTTTTAAATTAGACACGGCTTTGGCCTGAGCACAAAAACACCTGTGAATATGCGGGTTTTAAGTCCATGTATTCACCAAGCGGTGCGAAGATTTCACTTCTCCCGAAAAATAAATATTGTACTGTGTCATTCTTCGACATTCGTAATGTCCTTAGGGTGCTGCTCATATTTCAAATGTGGATTGGGTCAATGATGATTCATTCCAAGCATCAGAAAGGAAATTAAAAAACATCCATTCATACTGTCGACATCATTTCAGTGGTACCTTGACTTACTCTGTCCAATCAGATTTTTGCTTTGTCTTGTGAGCAAAAATTTGACATACAAGTGAGCTTCTGTTGTATTCATTGCCACTCACAAAATTTCCTGTACAACTACTGTACATAAAACAACAAGAAATTCGACTCTTTTGTTGATTTAACCAAACCACATCTCTCTCATGACAGTTTTCTAGCTTAATGCTAACACGTCATATGGAGCATTATAGATGGTGAATGAAACGAGCATTAGTATAGCAGTCCTTTATACATTGAAGTATGAACTCATGATGCAAAAATCAGTTTCATTTTTTACGTTCTACTTCAACATTTTTGCATTAATTAGAATACTGTACAACAGGGATCCCCAACCGGTACCAGAGACAGACCTGTGAGCTGTGAGCAAATTTACTCCATCAGACGTGGTGGAAACTTGGTTTGCAAGTTGAAATGAACAGAATCTGGCAATAAATGAACAAAGAAGCAGTAAACAGAAAGTAAAAGTAACAAATTGACCAAACGTACAGCTAAACTCGCAGCTGATGGGCAGCCACGATTTCCGAAGATGAAGCTATTTTGACGTTCCTCCCCTCACGGTATCTCCAAAGTGACGTGGAGGAGAAAGCTGTTGTTTAGTCGCTAATAACTAGCCGGCAGCCACCGGATCAATCAAGCAATCAATCGTGTCACATTTGCAAGTAGCAATGGTGCCAACGCCGTATGTAAGATCATAACTTCAGTATTAATATGTTTACAATATAAGGCGCATTTATTATTCCTGATTGGTCCATTTCTTAGTAGTTCACTGCATTATTTTATTTTCTTCTACAGTTGAAATGAAGGAATCTTTGTTGTCAGTACCAATGTAAAAACTCGCAATGAAAAAAATGGTTGCCGGTCCGCGAACAGCTAGTCCGTGACACGAAAAAGGTTGGGGGCCACTGCTGTAGAGTATTTTTTTTCTCATTAAAAAACGGTTACATACCTTTTGGTAGTGGTTTTGAGGGGAATCTGGAACACATTAATGACATTTGCATTCATTTCAATGGGAAAAGTTGATTTCAGACACTTGTGATTTGCATTACGAGTGTGCTCACCGAACAAATTAAACTCATAAGTCAAGGTAGCACTGTACTTCATGACGGAGGAATTAACGTTTAGCCTTCCTGGTCAATCCCTTGCTGTTCCCTCTGGCACGTCGGCAGCCGTCCTCTGCCAGGTTTTAGCCAGCTCTGGGCAGCTGTCGGCTATTCGCTATTAACCTCAGCGAAAGCGTCCATAAAAAGCTGTTTGGAATATGGCAGCTGCTCAAGGAGCAGAGAGGTATTAAGCATAGATTTACAAGAATGAAAATGTCCTCCCTCGCTGCTAATCTCTGGTATTGTAACACACAAGACATTCGTTTATGTAATAATCCACACTGCGACTTGTTTTGAATGCACACACACACACCCTGCGGACTAAAAGAAGGCATGCACTGTCTTTCTTTGACTTCCGCTCTTTGCTCGCGCTCATGCATTATATAGCCAATCAGCCGCGTTACGATGCTTCACAATAATAACAATGCCGCCGACTCCTGAACGCCGTCTCCTCATTGGTTTGTTCTTTAGAAGTGTGCCACGTGGCACCGTCTAACTCGGGAGTCATGTTTGCACAACACATGAAAGCCGGCTGGAGCGAAACACTCACGGACGTGCACAGTGCAGCATTGTCAGCGTAAGGAATGCATGAGGTGTCAAATGAGAGAAGAGAAAACACACCGGGGCCTGATTTACTAAGATCCCAAATATCGGGCGCTAAGTTGTGGGTTCATGCTAACAAATTGTGCTATAAAGATTGCAGTTGATCTCAGATCATTCGTGCTAAATTGCGTGATCAGATTGTGCCCACAGTTGGCAGCAATATTGTGTTGAAAATTTGTCGCGGCACCCCTGAAAATCTACTCTGGGAGAGAATAGCACCAATTGCCACAGTGGGCTAAAATAACCTAGACACAAGCAAATGAAATGAGACAATTTAAAGAGGTTTTGCTCAAGGTGAGAGGGCATGATTCAATCCCTCCATTGTTTAGAAAGCTCCAAAATTAGAATCAATCGATGGAATGTTGTGGTCATTTTTGTTTCTGGCATTTCAAAAGTGTACGGTTTCTCTCCGTTACCTCTCATTTTGCCCGTACTATGCTAGCACTGCGTGGCTGTGCATGGCGATTGGTAAGTCCCTTATTTAAACGTGCAAAATTAGCCAATAGCGATTCATCATCTCAGGTTTGATAATTCACATTACTCGAGTTATGATCAATTTACATATACAGTCAAACCTCGGTTTTCGAACGTCTCAGGTTCTCGTCCAATTCGGTTTTCGACCAAAAATTTTGAGTTTTTTATGCCTCGGATGATGAACAAATTTCGGTTCTCGAACAAACTGAGCGCACTTGAATGCACCATTTGACTCCTCTCGCCTTCCTTACATGAGAAAGTGACGCTTCCTCGTGTTGCTTTCCATTGTGAGCAGACGTGTTCAGTTAAAAAGAGCGTGGTTTCGGTTTTAGAACAATTTCGGTTGTCTTACCAGCCTTCTGGAACGGATTATGGACGAAAACCGAGGTTTGACTGTCCTCTTTCCAAGGATGGGCAAATGAAATGCGCGGCCATTGTAGCCATTAAGTCGATGCGGTCCTGTTAGTAGTTCGGCTTCAACATCTGTTTGTGTGAGTTTCAACGTACAAATTAGTAAATCAGGCCTCGAATGTCAACACCATCGTTTTCTTCTCCATGTGGGCATGAGTGCAAAGTCTTCTCCACGGTTAAGACTGGATGAACACACATTTAAGCCAACACAGGTGAATCTTAAGAGTGACCGCACAATATTCATATGCTTGTCGCCTTTGCTTTTGAACAATAAACAAGGATACTTGGCTTTTTTTTTTTTTTCCGATTTTGACGTCACTTCACATTAAGAATCAAACGCACGGTCCTCGCATATCTCCAGAGGGGCTTTGGTCGCCCCGCCGAACACTTCCACGTTGGCGTCTATCCAAGGGACCACGTTGCCGGGCATGTATGCCGAGCAATTGGCCAGGCCTACGATGTCCATGGGCCGCAGTACTCGGTCCCACATGTTGAACTGGCTCAGCTCGCCGACGAAGGCCTGGGTGGCGTCGAAACGACCTCCAACTATGTCCTTCGCAGAAGGAGAAGCACGAGTTGAGGTGGCATGATGCAAGATTAGGAAAACATCAGCAGACTTTAATTCATATGACTGAATTGCCTTTGATATTTTTTCATCAAACTGCCGGGATAACATTGGATTTATTTTTCATCGCTATGGGTTTTGTCTGCGTGAATCCTTTTTTTTGTGGAATTCTACAATTTGAGCTCCGTCTTACGAGTCGAGATGAGAGCTGTCTCTGAGGAAAATAGCACACCCTCATTTATTTTAAATCCGGTTTGAAGCAATTTGAATGAAGCATCTTCAAATTTGAATTTCATCCAGATTTGGTCCCATTCGTGTCTTTGGTACTAAATTAAAATCCAACTGGCTCTTATGCTTATACTTGGGTCCTGAAAAAAAAATTGAGCATCATCGCTTTAGATATGTTTTTGTGGCGTATTAATACATTTTGTGACATTGCGGCCTGAAGAATGATGATTTTTTTTTTTTATTAAATTGCGAGTTCAGCAGAGGAACCAGGTTCAATTCCAGCTCCGGCCTCCCTGTGTGGAGTTTGCATGCTCTCCGCCTGTGTGGATTTTCTCTGGGTATTCCGGTTTCCTCCCACATTCCAAAAACATGCATGGCAAGCTGATTGAACACTCTAAATTGTCCCTAGGTATGAGGTGTGAGCGCGGATGGTTGTTCATCTCTGTGTGCCCTGCGATTGTCTGGCAACTGGTACAGGGTGTCCCCCGCCTACTGCCCGAAGACGGCTGGGATAGGCTCCATCACCCCCATCGACCCTTGTGAGGATAAGCGGATCGGAAAATGGCTAGATGGGAATTGCGAGTTCACAGATCACGCTCTGACCGTTCTCGTTTTTCATTTTATTCTCCTTCAGCAATCCCAATCTATGCAGCCATCTCCCTTTGAGTGCGCTTTTAAACCAAACATAATCCAATAGGAAGGGACTTCTGACTAAAGTTTATTCAAGCTAATTAGTCATCCGGCTTACCCGCTAATGAAATGACATAATGCTTCATCTTTGCAGGTGTTGAATGAGGCAACACAATAGCGTGAGAAGAGTGACTTTATCCCTATCCCCTTTGCACCGTACCCTGGGCACTAAATCCAGAAGGAAAATGCCTCCTGCGATTTTAGTCATGCATGGAAAACACACACACACACTCGCTTTGTGCAGTGTGAGCTCGTCTAAAGCTCTCACCTGCTCCTGGCCCAGAATGATCACCCCGCCAGATTTAATTGGGTGCCAGGGGGCCAGGTTGTCCCCGGTGCCGAGTCGCTCGCCATCCTGGTAAGCCTCCCAGAAGCCGTCTCTGGTCGTCCAGGTGATGCAGATGTGGTGCCAGCGTCCGTCACTCACCGAAAGTGGAAGCTGTGCCACCTGAACTCGAGTTTGTTGGCGGGGAGAAGAGTGAAAGGGTGTCAAGATGAGAGACGTGAGTTTAATTGCCGCACCAGTAACAAGGACGGCAATTAAAAGGACTGGGGTGGGGAGGGGGGGAGGCTTCAAAAGCCGGCGCACGAATTCTCGGAAGATGAGCCACCCGTATAAAATATACATTACCCAGGTGACGCACGCAGCAAAGGCATGAAGGAACTTTCAAAGCAGTCAACCTGCCAGCAGCAAAACTGTGTCCTCATGCTTTTGCTGACGGGATGAAAGCGAAACGACGACCTAACGCCGTGACATCACGGCCCGCTGAGGATCGCGCAACACTAGAGTTGATCTCTTTATTAGCATTTCCAAAGGATGACTTCACAACCGAAGATTCTAGTCCATCCATTCATCCATCTTCAGTACCGCATCACCTTATTCGGGTCACAGATGACTTTTGTCGAGAGCTGGGGTACACCCTGGACTGGTCACCAACCAATCGCAGGGCACGTCGAGAAAATGACAAGGATATTCATATGATCGATTTTCATGAAATCATATAATACCATATACTGTAATACCATTCAAAAGATGGGTAACATTTGCCCAAGGTTTTATTTAGATGTACAGCGAAACGAAACCTACGTGGGCGAAAATACCCTCTCGTCTGAAAAAATCCTGCCCCCCATGCAACGAAAAAAAAACCCTGTTGCGTTATCCGAAATCTTTTTCTCTGCTCTTGCCTCGCGAAGAGATTCACTACAACAAAGTCTAATCCCACAGCGACCTCTACTGCTTCATTCGGAAACGGCAACAGCAACCACCACACTGGTTTACACATGCGCAGTACTATTGGAATAAAAATAAAGAATACACATATGTTTTGTGTGTGTGTGTGTGTGTGTGTGTGTGTTTACATCTGAGATAAAATTTGCTACAGTGAAAAACCCCCTGTTGTGAAAAATTTCTTGCTGCAAACAGGATTTCGTTGTAGAGGAGTTTCGGTGTACTTCACTTAGTTGTCAGTCATATGTAAGGATGTGTGATTCTTGGTCTTGTCTCGGTATTGGACTGGCCAGATTTAGGATTTTCCATTGGAGACCAGCGCTGATCTTGCTATTTTTCAACTTCATTAAAATGATAGGAGAAGCACTTGGTAAAAAAAAAAAAGAAAAGTAGAATTTAAATGAATACCTTCAATTCATGTGATTGCAACCCCCATAATGACTGCAACCTCTGCAGTGTTGGGACTGCGGGATTTTAGACGAGACCCCACTGTGCACGTATAAGTCACAAAATGCGGCAGTCTCTCACTTTTCTTCTTAAATATTCATTTTTGATGACGTAGAAGGAATTGTGTTCCTCAAGAGTTTTATTTTTTTTAATTTTTTTTTTTAGTTGTGCTTTGAACGAGTCGCAGAAAGAAAATGTTCTTTAACTGCCCCACCTTGTCATGGGTTTTTTTAAAATAATTTTTTCTGGTTTCTGCCTTGTTGCGGTCTCTGCTAGTCTTGGTCCTGTCCTGGTCTTAAGCTTGGTACGCTCTTGGCTTTTCTCAATCTCAGTCTTGGTTTTGTTTTGGTGAGATCTGGTCTCAGGCAGGTTTTGGTTTCTGATAGCGTGGTTTTGAACACAACACTATTTCTGTTTGAGATTTACAAGCAGCATCAGAGCTCTCTCTCTCTCTCTCTCTCTCTCTCTCTCTCTCTCTCTCTCTCTCTCTCTCTCTCTCTCTCTCTCTCTCAGTCTCGCTCTCTCGCCCTCTCTCTCGCACTCTATTGCTCTCATTTCCATCAGAACACCGTCTTAATGTAGTACAAGACTAACCCAACCCGTTGCAGATTAAAGCCCTGACAGCTGTACCCGATGTTTAAATGAGGCAGTATTCCCGTATGCCGTTTTCACACAAAACACACCAACCCAAACCGTGATCCATTATGACCACCAGTATGCTCTATAGACCCCGAACCACACAGCTTTATGTAATCTTGAGGTGACTTTCATCTTAGCTCCGTGGAATCGAGCCCGTTGACACATGACGGCATGATCGCGGTCGTCTTATTCACCGTCCTTCTTCGATCTTTCTGATCTGTCATAACTTCCTCTTCTTCCTTTTCTCCCCACACTGTGAACTCCCCACCCCCACCCCACCTTACCCGCTCCAAAGGTCTGCAGCCGACATAGTCTGGTTTTCCTTTGTATTGGTTTTTTTTTTTTGCCATTTGCCACCCTTACTCACACCATCTTCCTCTCATCTGTCTGACTTGAGCATATGTATAATGCATGACAGAGGGAAGGCAGTGAGGAAAGCTGACTGACTGCTCCTTCGTATGCCCTCCAAAGTAAGCAAAGCAGCGGGGGAAGAACACTTTTCTCTCTGCGGCTTAGGGAACCTTCGACTATGTACCAAACCAAATTAAAACGGCCAAATTAGCTCGATGATACAAATGCAGCGTCAACGAGTTTGGTGTCTAATGAGGTACAAGTGATGGCATTGTGTATATTGGAAGCTAAGCTACTCTACATCCATCAATCTGCTCAATACTACTTGAAATGCGAGTGGAATTGAATTGGAATCTTGATTTCAAACGTGTGTGTGCAAGTAATGCGAAAAAGAATGACAAAAACGATAAGAAGGAAGTCAAAGTTCAAAGTTCGCAAGGTCAAAAGTATGGTACGTTAATTGCTAGCACACTGTGTTTAATATTTGTAGCGGCAATCTGGTTTGTGTTTCTTTGCAGGATTTTCCCATCAACGTGAAAAAGGTGTGATGAAGCGGGGAGGCAGGAGGAGCAGGGTGGGCTGAACAAAATGTATTATAAAAAAAACATTTGCGGGGGTACACTGGAAAAACTAACTCAAGTATACAAACCAAGTCCTGAAACCCCACAAGAAACCAAAGTAACAAAAAATAATAAATCACACACACACACACACACACACACACACACACACACACACACGCACACACGCACACACGCACACACACACACACACACACACACACACACACACACACACACACACAAAATGATCCGATAAAGACGGACAGAACCCAGGGAACTAAATACAAGCAAAGTGACGAGACTACGAGAAACATCTGCACAAGACACAAAGGGTTAAGTGAGATGATTGGTTCAACACAAGGGACTCGCATGACGAGAATAGGTGGCCACCAAAAAGGGCACATGAGCGAACAAAACCAAATCTAATCTAAACGAAAAAATAACATCAGGGTTTTTAGATGTCTACCATATGGCGGAAAAGTACTCCTTTTGCCCAAATGAAACTCCTCAACTCACTTCGAGTTGGTTGCTCGGCACCAAGATGAGCACAAAATCGGTGAGATGTTGAATTCTATTACAATTCCCATCCCTAAAATATAAGTAGTACATATGAACAATAGTACAACTCCAGTTCGACTGCATGAAAGGATCACCGGAACCATTATCTGACTAAATTTGCCGTATTAGCATTTACAGGAAGGAAAACACAAAGCAGATGCCTTTAAATCAGCACAGCAAATCTCCAGTGAATTACTGTTATTGTAGAGCCAATGCAGAATGTGGGTCAGTCGCATGAAATGTTCATAAGATGCTAATTAAATAATCACCGCTGAAGGTCAGAGACTCTCCTTTATCGCTGTTGTGCTCAAAGGTACGTACGGGTGCTATAAAACAAGCGCGCATACACGCTTTTAATGAGCATCGCCGTGGTCATTAGCATCATCACATCCACAGGGCTTCAAATAACCGGGACGCAATAAGAAAACTTCTCCCCCTGGTGAGAAAACAACGGACCGCGCCTACCTTGTCATTAACCAGCAGTTCAATGGGGTTGTTCCCCCATTCGATCAGCACAATCTCATTCGCCTGGCCCGCCACGCCGTACGAGAAGGGGGTTCCGATCCCGGGACCGGCGCTGGACTTGAGCCACATGCACACAGTGAAGGCGTACATCTCGGGGAGGCTCTTCTTGATGCGTCCGTACAGGTAGTTGGTGCGCAGAGAGAGGGACACCTTGAAATCCTCAGGTGACTTGAAGGCGTTGTTATCTGGGGACAAATTTGGATCCAATTAGACAGGGGTCGGGAACCTTATTGACTAAGAGATCCATGAAAGCAACATATTTGGAAATGTATTTCAGTGAGAGCCATATATATATACCGTATTGGCCCGAATATAAGACGGCCCTGATTATAAGACGACCCCCTCTTTTTCAAGACTCGAGTTTGAAAAAAGACTTTTTGAACACCAAATTAATTTTTATTCAGAAAATAATTACAGTACATCTGAAACAAATGATTATAACACTATATTTGAGAGAAAAAGCATGTTATTTTGCCTCATTCAAATCTTAATATCTGTACATTTAAATATGTAAACTAAAGTGCAATCACATTCGTAAATGAATGGCTTCTGGTTTTTGAAATGTAAATTACATCATAATTTCTCCTCAGCTGCCGGTTAACCAGGCCGATCTTCGACACACTTTTCTCCAGCTTGTCGCAACGTTTCTCCATTTTCTGTTGTCTCTTCTATTATTTTCTTCTCTTTTCTTTCTTACCGCTATTTTTTTATTTTTCTACTTCGCGCTACCGCTATTTTAATTTTTATTCTTCGTGACAGGGGTTCACTTTGACCTGTGGAATCAAGTTCAGCATTCGCTTCAATGATATCTGGCGCCATCTAGCGTCGTGAATGGGTATAATGTCTAGACCCCGAATATAAGACGACCCCCACTTTTTCAGTCTTATTTCAATGCAAAAAACACCGTCTTATATGGTATATATATAAAAATACAGATTTTTAAATATATATATATATATATATATAGCCGCTTAAAAATACTGTATGAGGGTTATTAAACAGGAAAAATCAAACTCACATGAGTTAAGAATTTAAAAGACATGGAAAGTAAGTAAGACATATGGTAAATATAAACAATGCTTGACTGAGCATGATCGGAATAGACTCGCAGGCTCATTCGTGAGAAACGAGAATAAAAGAGGAGCATATGAGTTACGAATTCTGCTCCAAAAAAATATGGACCGTATGATGTTGCTGCAGCAAAATACGATGCATATTTTAGTAGGTGTGAGCTGCATTTGGAAAAGATGACACCGTCTTTGGGAAAAAAAAACAACAAAACAAAACATTTGTTTGTCTTCCCCCGTTGCTGAGACAAAATTACACTTGACATTCATTTTGTTTCAGGTGGATGTGTTTATGTCTTCACCTGCTTCAATTGGGACAAATTGCTTTGACTGAATCAATCAATCAAGGCTCAAATGCTCTACAACCTATTGAGGCACACAAAATACAATTATAACGTTATTTAAACTTGTTTTTAATGTATGCTTGTCTGCCACAGCAATGTGTCAATTTATAATCTCATTTAACAAAAAAAGACTTTTGCTTGTTGTCTCATCTTTCGCAAGGAGTTGCCCATCACTGTGCCAATTGTGTTAGCCTACAACACAAAGTCAAGGCCCGGGGGCCAAATCTGGCCCCCCAGATAATGTTATGTGGCCCGCGAAAGCAAATCAAGCATGTCAAGTACCATGATGCTTGCTAAAGTCTGAACCAAAAATTTCAAATTGTCATATGTAATCCATAGGAACATCATATTGCAATTCTAGCTAAATTAATAGCCAGAAGAGGCTAGTGATGCCTATCGTTTTTAAGATTTTAACAATACCGCGACTCTTTAACTGTATTCCTATCAGAACTTATTTATGTTCAGAAAAAGCCCCAAAAGAAAAATATTCGAACTAACATCGCTTTGAAATATTTTTTGAACCCTTTCAGGGACAGATGTCACTCCAGTGGACAGCCTATCATGTTATCAGTTTACAGTTTATCATTGTTGGTGCATGAAAGGGTGAAATGATAAATTAGCTTGTCTTGCCGCGACATTAATCCAAAATAAATGGGTCAAAGATTTACAGTAAAAAGAAATTAGTTGTGCGGAAAAAGTGCAATTAAAGTACGCAGAGCTGTTTTAACGGCCTGCTGATTCACGAGCAACTTCAACTGGGGAGTGACCGACACCCTGAAGCAAGCACTCTTATTTGGAGAACTTCTTTTCGTCTTCACTGCGAGAGCGTGAGAATAAGTGACGAGGAATACTTTAAAAAGTGTGTTTTAACCAATCCTTCGTCATCACCATCATCACCTTCCACTTGCAGAGGCGCTGACTAATTGCTGCTAAATGTCTCTGCCGTTGAAACTAAGCGGCATTTTCACAGCTCCGTCTGTCTCACTTACTTTTCTCCAGCTCTGTGATCCTCTCCAAAAGCGAATTGAGCGCATTCTCGGTGCGTTGGCGATGGGCTGCCGTTTCATTGTAAAGCTGGCTCTTTTCCTCCTCCAGCTCGGCCACCTTTCGCAGCAGCTGCGTCTCCAGAAGTCCCAGACGCTGCCCGAGTAGCTCCCGCAGCTGCGACGGCAAAGGGGTCAGTGCCGGACCACTGCCGGCTGACACGTTTATGCCGGGGAGTTGCAAACTCTGCTGCTGGAAGGCATAGGAGGAAAAAAAACAACAACTATTAATACATATGGGGAGACAGTATGTACCTGTGCCTGCTCGCTGATATACCAAACACCCACGGCCGGATTGAAGGTTGAAATAAAATAGAAGAAAAAATGTGTGTGTGTGTGTGTGTGTGTGTGTGTGTGTGTGTGTGTGTGTGTGCACGTGCACGCGCGACATGACCAGGCCCATGCTCGAGCTTACCGTTGGACCACGGCGCTACAAAACGTGTCATTTTGTTGTTGATCCCGCCCATCTGGCCCGTTCCCGTTCGCCGAGTTTGATTAATCCTTTCTTGCGCGACGGCGCTATCCAATTTGCTTCTGCCGTAAGCTGGCAATAAAGTT
The DNA here is from genome assembly GCA_018466805.1 of Hippocampus abdominalis. Lineage (NCBI taxonomy): Eukaryota > Metazoa > Chordata > Actinopteri > Syngnathiformes > Syngnathidae > Hippocampus > Hippocampus abdominalis. The sequence continues at coordinate 11,738,851 of CM031709.1, forward strand.
AAGTATTGTAAATTTCAGCTGTGCGCGCAACGCGGCCTCGATTCGTGAAAGGGGGAGCCACGTGTTACAGTCATCATCATAATCACCTGCGCGATTGTTCATTGCGTTTGGAAGCTGATGAACCTTTGCCATACAAAAAGCGGCGTCAAAATGTCCTTTCATAAAGCCTTTGTTAAAACCACAGAGGATGATTCGCATTTATCCATCCATCCATTTTCCGAACCGCTTGATCCTCACTAGGGTCGCGGGGGGTGCTGGAGCCTATCCCAGCAGTCTTCGGGCAGTAGGCGGGGGACACCCTGAATTGGTTGCCAGCCAATCGCAGGGCACACAGAGACGAACAACCATCCACACCCACACTCACACCTAGGGACAATTTAGAGTGCCCAACGAGCCTGCCATGCATGTTTTTGGAATGTGGGAGGAAACCGGAGCACCCGGAGAAAACCCACGCAAGCCCGGGGAGAACATGCAAACTCCACACAGGGAGGCCGGAGCTGGGATCGAACCTGGTACCTCTGCACTGTGAAGCCGACGTGCTAACCACTGGACTACCGGGCCGCCCGATTCGCATTTAAATATTCTTAATTGTCATCCAGTTGTGAAAAGAAAATCAGCAAAGATGCTTTATGATTCTACATTTTTCAGGTATGTGTTGTTTGCTTAACATCCTTTTGCGACATGTCAATCTATCCATCCATTTTCCGATCGGCTTTATCCTCACAAGGGTCATGGGGTGTGCTGGAGCCTATCCTAGCAGTCTTCGGGCAGTAGGCGGGGGACACCCTGAACCGGTTGCCAGCCAATCGCAGGGCACACAGAGACGAACAACCAATTCAGGGTTCCCACGGGTCCTTAAAGTTCATAAAAATCCATAAAAAAAGAAGTTGTAAAATGATGTTCTTAATTGTCCTTAATTTTCAGGGAAAGCTTCTAAAATCAATAAAGCTGTCGTGTTCATTTCATTTGTGTATGTAATTTTCCCCACCCTTCCAATTAATAGTTTTGTCGGAAAATGCGCCTGGCGCCCTTCCCTTCAAACCCCGCTGTCGGGCTACATACAATACAGCAATGATTTTAACACTTAAAAATTTGCTAAATTAGCCCTCAAAAGTCCTTAAAAGGTCCATAAATAAAAAGCAAGTGGAAGAGTGGGAACCCTGAATTCCATGCGCACTCACACTCACACCTAGGGACAATTTCGAGTGTTCAATTAGCCTACCATGCATGCTTTTGCCATGCATGCTTTTGGAATATGGGAGGAAACCGGAGTACCCGGAGAAAACCCACGCAGGCCCCGGGGAGAAGATGCAAACTCCACACAGCTGGAATTGAACCCGGTACCTCTGCACTGTGTGGTCGCTAACCACTGGACCACCGGGCCAATCTCACGATTGCAACACATATCCCTTATTACAAACTCTGATTAAGTGTCCGGTGTCTAAACATGTCCAACTGCCATTTCTCACGAGATTTCTTTGAAATCCTGTGAAATTTTTCCCCAAGTCCCATCACTTCAACCCCCCGAGATTTCGCTTCCGCCGCATTCCATTTTGCATTTTCAACAGTGTGCAGACGAGCTTTGATTGCCGAGAGGAGCCTCCTGTTCTCATCCGTCATTAAATCAAGCTGCGATGGTTCGATTGATGTATAAATGTAATGAAATATTGTAATCCATTATGTAGTGGGGAGTCGATATGGGCATTAAAGCTTCCAATCAAACCAAAGGTGAAGAGGGATCAGCACAAGCAGGGGCAAAAAAAAAAAAAAGACATGTTATACTGTATGCTGCAACACTATAAGCACTGAATTGAATCAATCAGCATTGAGAGTATGTCTGACCAAATGCACTCTCAATACCATATAAAGCCAGGTTGTATTTCTACCTTGTCCAGCGCTTCACTTTTCAGTGACCTGTTAGCAGTAGTGGAGATTTTTTTTTTTTAGTATGTATTCCCACTTGATGTGTTGTGTAACTCGACCCCAGTCTGCTCTTGTGTCTGAACGTGCTACTCTTTGAGATTAAAATCCCTCCGTGAGGATGGATGTGTAAAACCGAAAATAAGCTCATATAAACACCACTGCCGCTGAGTACAGCGTGAAACTGGCTGCGATGAGATTTGTGAATAATCATCAATGGACATTATCGGCAGAAACTGAGGGCCGCTGAAATCCCATTTATTTTGGGGGCGGGGGGGGGCCCATGGAATGGCAGCCCTCTCGACATGAGACTTCCTTCTATTGGGAGGTGTGTTCATCACAAAAGCAGCTGTGACATTGGCATGACAACGCTATGAATCACACACATCGCATGACTCCGTGTGCACCGCATGTATGATTAAGCCGGACGAGAAGCAGTTGTTCATCGCTCAAATCCAGTGGGGCCCTTATTGACGTCATCCCGGCCCGCTTACGTGTGAATGCTTCAAAGTGAATTACAGCACGTGTGACAGTTGCAGGCGGAGACTCCGCAACAGGGCTGCCAACATTATTATTATTATTGCCTCGGGGGCGGAGCTCAAGTGGGACCTGAGAGGGGGCTAATACTGACCCATATGGCACAATGGTACGTCAATGGCCTGTGGCTAGCCGGGGGCCCCGAAAGACAACCACGCAACTGGAAAGCTAGACTCTGTAATGACTCGTCGAGATTCTGGACACCGCTTTAACCACTGCAACGACAGTGTATCAGGAATCACGCTCCTATTGCCTGCTGGTGGCTGGTAAGGGGCCCCCGAGAGAAGCTACAATTGGTCCCTATCAACGGCACAACTGGAACTCCCCATAACTGCAATGGCAGGTTGGGATTCAGGAATCTCCCAAATGTGGTTCGGAGATACGATTGGTATTGGCTTCTATCAATGATGAAATGATGGCACTCTTTAGACAATGAAACGTCAAAGTGTTGGGAACATCCTGCATAGTGTATCCGTACTAGCTGTCGCTAGCTGGTGGCTAGTAGCGGGCTCTGAGAGGCAACTAATTTTGATATAGTTTGGTGATTTAAAAAAAAAATTACAATTTAGGGACAATTAAGCAATCTCTCACACAAGAAATGGATGCATTCACCAATGTTTTTGAAACTGATTGTTTTCCAAATTAAAAACGGATGTTTGCAAATGACTGGGTCCACAGTAATCAGAGAATAATTTACTTTTGAGAGGCAAAAATCTGAGTTTTAAGTGGAGCAATGGGTCTGAACGATTAGTGATGATAGATTTCTTGATTTATTTTGAGACCTTTAGAAAACATTTATTTTTAAAGTTGAACCAATTGCATCTACCATAATTTCCGGACTATAAGCCGCGACTTTTGTCACACGCTTTCAACACTGCGGCTTATTTAATGAAGCGGCCTATATAAAGACTTTTTTAACGGCCGCCTGTGTACCGTCTTTCTTTATAAATATCTCATGTAACAATATGGGCACCTGCGGCTTATATACAGGTGCGGCTTATGTGTGTACAAAATGTTTTTTTTCTTTAAAAAATTAGTGGTGCGACTTATAATCAGGTGCGGTCTATAGTCCAGAAATTATGGTATACTCACTTATGGGGGCAGCGATTTTAAGGTCTTTTTACTTACATGAATTTGCAAGAATGCGACGTATGCGCAGCAATTCCTGCCCACTTTTCTACCCCCAAAAAACCAAGCAGTTACTAAATAACTTGCAACGAAAAGCTACATATTCAATTTAATTACATGTGCACAATGAGTTACAAAATAAAAAATATTAAATTATTTTGAAAAAAAATATTGGTCATATTGGTGATATTGGTCGTCATTTTTGAGCGTTCTTAACATTTTTCACCTTTCTGGTTTATTTTCGTTGTCATGAATACATTGTGTGTGAATATAGTTTTCAGCGGTCAATCATTCATTTATTCATGTCAACGGACCACACAGGATGAATGTTTAGCTAGCTACCCTTGTGCTAGCGACATGCACGTTAGCTTCATTGCAGACTTTACGATAGAAAAAGGTCTGAATGAAGTGTTGTTTGTCTTGATGTGCTCCGTGACCGTTTGGCAACTAGTACCCTGCCTCTCCCTCAAATTCAGTTTGGTTGTGAACGTAATGAGGACAAGCCGTAAAGAAAATGGATGGATGGGTGGATAGTTTTGCTTAGTTCTTTTCCTTCGATCCAGATGACTTGGTTTTACGCAACCAGTTGACAAATTAAAATGGAGTACATTCAACAGCACCATTTTTTTCAGTGTAGGGATTTTGGGTGGGGTGGGGTGGGGTGGGGCGCACACTGCGTTTAGAAACGCCCCTGGCTGCTCTTTTTCGCATTTACGCACCGGCATGCGTCTTACCTCCAAGCTCTCCAAGCGCCCTTTTAAGCTTTGCATGGTCTTCCCAAGCTGATTTATGGTCTCTCCGGGGTCCCGCGGCAGATCCCCCATGGTGTTCTTGCCGTACTCCTTCCTCCTGGAGCCGTGACCCCGCGACTTGCCCGGCTGCGCCGAGTCGTCCGCCGCCGCCTCGCAGCGCGCCAGTTTGGAGTTGAGCTCCTTGATGGTCCCCTGCTGGCTAACGATGGTCTCCTTCTGCTGCAAGATAGTCTCGCGGAGCCGGATGATGGTGTTGCGCAGCTCGTCCTCCGCGGGGCTGCTCATCTGCAAGCGGTTGCCCGTCGGCGAGGAGCCGCAGCCGGGCTCGGCTCCCGGGGGGATGGCGTTGCAAACGAAGCGGCCACCTGTGGATGCGGCCGCCGCTTCCTGCTGGCTCGCGACCGAGCTGAGCAGATAGAAGAGCGCGACCACTTTGGCCAGCATTCTCCCTCAGACTAACTGCGAGAATGAAAAGCGGGGCGGGGAATACTCCTTGCTACAAACAACTTTTACCCAAAACGCCCATTCAAGTGTTTGCTGAGCTCAAAATATACGCGGACCAATCACAAAGCGTACATCCGCGCGCCCTGTTAAAAATGACCATCGCGTTCATTTAAAAAGCTGTGGTATTTCCTTCGCCGGACAAAAAAAAAAAGAAAAGATCCAAAGAAGTTGCCAGCGTGTCTGCTCGCTCCGGCGTCACTAAGTGAGTGCCTGTGAACACAAAACCCAAACCCAACCAAACTGCGCCAGGGAGGCGGATTATGATGAGGATGATGATGAGGAGGTGGGTGTGGGTGTGCGTGTGCGTGGCGTGTGTATGTGAGCGAGCGAGAGAGAGCGAATATGAATGTGTGTGTCTGTGCGCCATCACTGAGTCTCTCAGTGGATTGCGGCCATGCTGTGGGTTGCTTTCATTCACTTTTTACATGTGGAGGAATGAACGCAACAAGAATGAACAAGTAGACAGTGATTACTCTTCAAGTTTCCTGTTTCATCATCCCTATCTATCTATCTATCTATCTATCTATCTATCTATCTATCTATCTATCTATCTATCTATCTATCTATCTATCTATCTATCTATCTATCTATCTATCTATCTATCTATCTATCTATCTATCTATCTATCTATCTATCTATCTATCTATCATAATCTGATATGATGTAATCTAATATGATGTAATCTAGCTCGCCGCCAAACAAAATCTACCTGGAAGTTCGAAGTAGTATTGGAGTTCAAACCATCATTTTCTGCGATGGCAACTGCTGAATAAACATACCTGTAACCATTGTAAATAGCACAGCCACCTTTATGCTGTGTTTTCTATGCTATTGCTCATTTATTATCTTTATTCTACAAATACTGTATATTGCTAATGCTATATTTTATATTGCACTTTTATTGAACTGTGTACAGTTCTTTCTGAAACATTTATTTTGTGCAATCACCCCCCTTCGCCCCCAGTTTTGCTGCTGTAGACTGCAAATTTCCTCAGTGTGGGACAAATAAAGGTTATCTTTTCTTATCTTCTCAAACAAATCCCACCTAAACATGTTCGATGGAAAAAAATAACTAAGTCAATTCCACGGACAGTAATCCCTTGTTTATCGCGGTTAATGGGGACCAAAACCACCCGCTATGAACGAAAATCCGCAAAGTAGCGACCAATTAACATATATATATTAAAAAAAAATAAAAAGCCCCACGTGGCCTTTGCGCTTAAGCAGAGCGCACTAACACACACACACACAGGCCAGCAATCCCTCGGAGGCGTGCAGCAGACGTGTTTATGATTAGTCAATTAAGGTTGTTTAGACAATTAAGGATGGAAGAGACCTGCTTTTGTTCTTATAAGTCCCCCCCCCCCCACACACACACACACATGCACAGGCACACGCGCGCACACGCAAGCACACACACACTAGCAGTAACCCACGTGCTCAGACAGAAAGAAGATGCACAGCCAATCAACATGGCTTTACATCTTCTCAGCCCCGACCTCACCGCACATGTACTGTTTATGTTGCTCTATGTGACTCACTGTTGTTTTGCTGACTTTCGCTGCTTCTCACGGACCGTTTGCGGACTTTTTGTGGACTTCAAATTTTTTATTTAATTTTTTTTTTTTTTAATGAATATATTTGAAAAATGCAAGATGCACCAAAGCCGTGATAAACGAACCGCGAAATAGCGAGGGATCACTGTACATTTCAAAATAAGACATATTAGAGCTGTAATATCGTGATACCATGAAACTGTAATATTTTTGCTCACAGTTGTGATACTGGCCGGCCTGAGCACACTTTTTGAAGAACTCTGCTATCGCTCAGAGGAGACAGAATATTTTTTTATATACTGCAGGCTGGTCATGGGTATCATGCATGTCGTAGTGTTGGAACATTTTTACGCGTATGAATACAGGCAGTCTCAAGACCGTTTTTGTGTCTGCATTTGTGCTGGCATCTCTCCTTTGCCTCCCAACATGTTTTACGACCACGTTGCAAATCCGATTGTTTGCTTCAAGAGCGCTAAATGGGCCGACTCCATCTTACATTTCTGAACTTGCCTTTAAATCACTTGTAAAAAGCAATTCGTCTTCCTTAGCGTCCTCGGATCCTGTATTAACGTTGGCCATTTGCGCTTTTTATTTTGTGATTCTATTGCTTTATCGTAAATAGTTGTTTATTTCTTGCTTGTGCTTTATGTTATGATGCTACATTTTACCTTTTTATTGGTTGTGCAGCAGTTTGGTCAACTTTGTTGTTCCGAGAAATATATTGGATCGGCGAGAAGGATCTTTTAGAGGCCATTACAGCACTTGTAGTAGTAAACATAATCTTTGGCGTTTGTTTTAATCCGGCTTTCACCATTAGATAAGAGTTGCGGCTCGGACCTCAGTATGTGGGGGAGGGGGGCGGGGGGCAAGTGGAAAACTTGTCAAACCTTTTAATTGAACGATCTTAGATTGTGTACTAGTGAGAAATCCTCCCGTTTACAGAAATGTGATTGCGTTGGGCATGTGGCGTGTTTTTATGTGGTCAGAAATGCCAATGCTTAGCACAGACAGAAAAAAAAAAGTAAATTGGTCTTGCTGTGAAGAATATCACATTGAGTTTTGTTTGGGGCTAATGTCTTAAAAAATATATATTGCTTTTCAACAAATCTTTACCAAGTCAGCAGAACAGCAGACAGAAACAACAGATATGGGAATTTAAAAACACAAATTCTGTAAAATATGATTCTTGCCAGCAAGCCTATCATTAAAACAATAAATAAATATATATATCCATCCATCCATTTTCCGAACCGCTTCATCCTCACTAGGGTAGCCCATCCCAGCAGTAGTATGAATATCGCAGGGCATAAATATATATAGATATATATATATATATATACATAGTTGTCTGGTTGGCCTGCCGTGTTGGTGGGGCGAATGTCTGCTTTTGACTAAACTTGTATTTATACTTTCATTTGATAACTTTCGATGAAGTAGCTTAGCATGACACGTGGGTGCCATTTTGGGCGGGCTTTCTAAAAAAAAAAAAACACCTTTAAAATCTTTCATAACAAATACATTGACAAGAAAAACTTTAAAAAAAAAAAAAAAGATTAGCAAATTACCTGACCCATTTTCCTTCTGATGTTGCTCCTTTGATGAATAATGTTCAATTTGTGCAGGCTAGGTTTGAGTTTTTAGGGCAAGTGTGGCCATTTGGAACGTCAGGGTAATTTTCACGTGTTGACTTTGAGACCCCCTCGGAATTCTAAATAACTGAGACTTATCAGCCAATCAAAGAAGTTCCCCGGGTAGAAGAGGAAATGAAGACATCCATCCATCCATCCATTTTCTACCGCTTATCCGGGGTCGGGTCGCGGAGCCAACAGCTTTAGCAGGGAAGCCCAGACATCCCTCTCCCCAGCCACTTCTTCCACCTCTTCGCGGGGTATCCCGAGGCATTCCCAGGCCAGCTGGGAGATATAGTCTTTCGAGCGTGTCATCCTCGGGGCTTCCTGTCGGTGGGACATGCCCGGAACACCTCACCAGGGAGGCACACTAATCAGATGCCCGAGCCACCTCATCTGACTCCTCTCGATGTGGACGAGAAGCACGTTCGACTCTGAGCCCCTCGATGACCGAGCTTCTCACCTTATCTGTAAAGAAAGGCCCTTTTTTCCTGATAAAAAAAATAAATAAATACTCAATTTCTTGAAGTGGCTATCGAAGCAGACTCAAACACAACCAAACTTTGAAAGACTGTCATGTTGCTACTTAACTCCCTTAATTCTGATGCAATGTTTCCAAGTTGGAATCTCTCCAAAACTCCACAACTTCCCATGGAAACTTACCTCAAATTTGACAGCCCTTTGCAGCCTCCCGAGAACAAGCGCAACTAAAACTGCAACATTTCTCCAGTGCGAGGTAGACGCCACATGGAGTCTTGGCACTTCCCTTGTCCATATCCATTTCCTGAAGATTTGCGTGGAGGAGCCGGAAAAAAACACAGGCGGTTGCCCCCTCAGGGTCACTGGCTCGTATCTGGCGCGAGGAGCCCGCAGGCTAAATGTCAGCCGCAATGAATTCGTGCTGCACTGGGTGGCTCATGGGTGCAAAAGGCCAGGAAAAGCCTGGAGAACAAACAAAATGAAAAGTCCCCCCCAGGAGACAAAGAGGGACAGACTATCGCTACGGCAACCTGAACTCTCGACGTCTTGAGCTCGAGGACTCCTGAGAGGAAAGATGACATGGCCGACTTCAAAGTTGTCGGCATGGAGTTCTTTCCCTTTTATGCTGCAAGTGGCGAGCGCTGGGGTGAAGTTACTTCTACCTTTTAAATCCGCTTCAGTCGCAGGGGGGTTAGCAATTCAGCCGGGATTGAAAGCTTCTCCTTACTTAACTTAAAACACTTCAGTGCGAGGATTGCTCCACAAAATATACCGCGACCGAGATGAACTTGACGGGTAAAAATTAGATGTGGAGCATCTATCAAGGGTTCTTGTGGCAATCTTCCAATCACGGCCAACCTGTACATTTGGGGCTACGTACAGCCCAATGGAGTATGTACAGTACCGTCACACTAATTAGAGTGTTGATTTGTCAAAAGCATTTGACACCGCTGAACATGATATTAAAAAAAAAAAAAAAAAGCTTTTCAGAGCACACAGTTGCCTGGTTTTCAAATTACCTCAGCAATATAGTTCCCAGCGCATTGAATTTGATGGTATATGCACTGAATATGTCACTGTCTGTAACGGGGTGCCGCAGGGTTCTGTATTGGGCCCCCTCTTGTTTGCCATTTATTACTTATTATTTATTCTTATTATTTAGACTTTGGAAGCCCAAAGGTGTCCGATGCAAGTTAGCATTTCTAGTCTGCCGACGCTGTTATTTGCCGCGATGGATCAAGTCGTTGTCAGGCTGTCGAATCTCCGTAGAAAGCTTTGTAGCAGTCAAGAATTCACATGATGAAAAAAGCTCATGCTGTTTTCGAACTAGAATACGTTGACTCAAATGAATCAACGTCCACAGCAGTGTATGAGTTAATCGGCGTATTTATCCTGAATGATATTTTCCTGAGATACCAACTTGAAGTGTCCAGTCCAGATTTTCAGATCTCTGCCAGTCAATAAGCAACAATGAATATTTGTAATGAAGCAAGGCGCAGATTGAATTTGAATTGTATCTGCCTCCAGGTTTTTTTCTTTTTCTGCTGTCCTCAATTTCCAATCAATCCCCACGATGCCTGGCAGAATCGTATCTCATTAGATTGTGCAGGTGTCTCAAATCAAGTTTCTTCTCAAGGCAAAGACTTCCTGTTTTGTGCATTGTCAGAAAATCCATCTTTTAAGTTGCTCATGATACTCCTTCGGAAGACCTAAATGGATGTTCAAAATCCATCCGCTGTTAATATTCTTATTTAGTGCAGATGGGCAGAACTGATTTCGTCAACAAGATCATTTCAGGCTGTTATGAAGATGCGTATTAGATTCATTCCGCTCAGTCTGTGCGTGTCAGGGGGCATTTGGAGGATTGTGTGTGTGTGTAAGTGTGTGTGCATGAATACACATCGTCCACAAAACGTGACTGGAGTGTGTAATCCCCTGCTGACTCAGAGTCCAGTTGTATCATGAGCGGCAGAGAGACGCGTGCGCTTGACGAAACCCGGAATGGCTTCAAGCACAGGTGGCAAAAGTACTCAAAAGTATCTTGAGCACAGTACAAATAGTTGTGTTAAAAAAAGGAAAAAGTAGAAGTACTGAAGAGTACAGCGATAGCTGGTGGCTGCCAAGGTGGAACAGAACATCAAATGCCCGATTTTCACTCATCCAGCTTTCAACGGATTGCGCGATGAAAACGTAACATTTTTAAACAGTGATGCTTAATGTTACAGCGCTGTTCCGTTTGTGACCAACAGGTGGCATTGGAGGGCTTCTCCTCCAGTATCGGACCGGTTGGTCATCATGTCACTAGCTCTTTTCTTGCCACGCCAAACGCTCGAATTCAGATCGTTGGTGTTACTGTCATGGGTTTGTGTTTGTTACTTTCAATCTTTTCAGGACTTTGTTTGCGTTATTTCGTTTTCCCAGCATGCCCATGCAAGTGTTTTTTTTTTGTTGTTAATACATTTTGTTCAGTCCACCTTGCTTTTCCTGCCTCCCTGCTTTTTGGTTCAGCTACCATCACCCATTTCATGACACATAAGAATAAAGTTTCTTTTTGCAGAATTTTATAATTACATACCAGCTTTATTGACATAAATAATTATTTGGAAAAAAAGAGTCTTAAGGTAGTTCACTTAACACCATGGCAGTCTTTAATATTATATATTAGATATTTGCCCTCTTGTGAGTGAAGCTTTTAGGTAGTCCTTTTTTTTTTGTTCATTTAATCTTTTTTAAATTCGGATGCATTTTGCTGCAATGTCTGAAACTGCGAGAGAAAGACGCCATTAAATCATCATTTGATGAGACCCCGTCTTCAAACCTAACGATGTCATCACCATTTGCAGTTTCGCCGGAATGAAGAAAAATCCTGAAAGAAAAATTGAAGACAGCTGAATACATTGGCTTGAACAACTTGAACACTGACTTTGGCTACCTCCGGGCAGCGGAATAAAATTAACATTCAAAATCAATCGATTTCGGACTCCCTTCCCCGCTCTGTTGTTCCGCCATTGATCTGCTTTAACGGGTATGACGTCTCATATCAAGGCTTCACTGCCAACATTGCTTCAGGACCTTTTTGTTGACGATTAATCGTGCTTGAGATACCTGCTGTCACATTCTTGGAGGCGATGCCTTGGCATCTGCTTATTGCTGATCCTGGCTACTTTTGCTTTCATCAGCCATGTATGGCTATTTAATGTAAACTAATGACTCATTGTGCACCAGATGCTGTTTCTTCCCCCGAGGATGGGTCTGAAATCCTGCCAGTTGCTTTGCTAACATATCAATACATTTAATAAATATCTTGCCGAAAGCTATGATTAACTCACACACATCTGAATGCTGGCAGGCTGTTTCAGGTCAAATGACTCAAGACTTTTTTTTTTTTTAACTCTGTTCTGTTAAATGTTGCATTTGCGTTTGCTGTCTGTCAGTTTGTTAGATAAGAGGCTACTTTCTGGTGAGTGACATAAAGCAGTTTGAACGTATCATATTTTGAAATTGAGTTTAAAATTGAGTTCAGGTGCAAAAAGAAATAAAAGAACATTTCTAATCATGCTAACAAAAGTGAAAATAGTTTTTGGTTTGTCCATCTGTTAGCAAGCTGGCTACTTCCTGGTTCGCGGGCGCACCAATTTCATTTAATCTTTGTCTTCACTAAACAGACGTTCTTTAGTTTTAGAACACAAAATTAATAATCCTCGTAACAAAAGAATGACCCAGTCAACCATCTTTTTTTTTAACTATGTTTTGTTTAATGTAGCATTTGTGTTTGCTGTCTGTCAGTTTGTTAGATAAGCGGCTAGTCTCTGGTTCGCGTGGAGTGATATAAAGCAGCTTGAATATATCATATTGTGAAATTCAGTTCAAAATTGAATTTAAGGGCAAAAAGAAAAAAAAAAGAACATTTCTAATCACGCTAACAAAAGTGAAAACGTTTTTGTTTGGCCATCTGTTAGCAAGCTGGCTACTTCCTGGTTATTGGGCGCACCAATTTCATTCAATCTTTGTCTTCACTAAGCAGTCGCTCTTTAGTTTTCGAACACAAAATTAATAATCCTCATAACAAAAGAATAACCCAGCCAACCATTGCCACCCCCCCCCCCTCTTTAGGCTACAATCCTTGCTAGTCCAAATGTAGTGGGAAAAACAAATCCCATAATCAAAATGAGCGACACTCTACGCGGCATCTTAATTTATGTTCTCCTGCTTGCCCGAACATGTGCCTCTCACACATTTCCACTTGCGAATCAGCATCCATTCTACGTGGACGCACAAGTTATTATCACCACTTGCATTGTCGTCCCAGCTTGCCCATTTTGAGTGCTCTGCACGCCGCTCCTCATTCAGTTATTTATAAATCTTGCTCAATTACTGCAGCCGCATTTGCATTTGTATCTTGCCTTTTTAAAACACACGCACTTCGGTTACTAAGAGACTACTAGTTATGGGATCATCTTTTATTCATTTGTCTGGGGTCGGCAACCCAAAATGTTGAAATAGCCATATAGGACAAACAAAAACAAAAAACAAATATGTCTGGAGCCGGCAAAAAATAAAAGCCTTCTATAAAACTTACAATGAAGGAAACACATGCTGGATGTATGAAGGAGACTGGAGTGTCTCAGAATTGTTTATGTTATTCATTCCTTTGTTGTGTGTTCACAAACACCCCCATAGAATTTATTTTGTAATTTCCTCGCTTGATTTTTGTTTTGGTGCATTATTTTCGCTTTTCTTAGTGTCAGTGAAGTGATCATGAATATCCGTTTTTCTGAGGCTGTCTTTGAACGCCTCTCGAGTCGAACTAGAAGAGAGAAGGCAAGGAGTCGGACGCAGACGTGTCTGTGTTTGTCGAGACTGTTAAAAGCAAAAATAAAGTGTACGTTTTAAAAAACCAACGCCAAAGCTCTTCTTTTTTCAGAGCTGCAACATGTATCTATAGCTATTTGGGCTATATTGGCCTACTATCAAAATCTTTTTCCATTTTCAAACAATATTTTTTACAGCTACAGGGAGCCATTAGATGTCGCTAAAGAGGCTCATGCGGCTCCGGAGCCGCGTGTTGCCGACCCCCGGCCCAGATGTATTAAAGAGGCAGTTTACAATTTCTATTAAAAAAAAACCTATGAAATTACTGTGAGTGTCCGACAACTAATTGACATTTAAAAAAAAACATCATCATTGTAAAGGGCCTTTTTTTTTGGTGACAGTTTTTTATACATAAAGATATTTTGCGAAGGCGTTCCGAATGAAGTGGCCGGCGGGTTATGAAATCGAACCAATTCTATTTCAAGGTCACGTTTGAATGTGACTGAGAACTGAACTGCGTCAATCCTCAATGAAAAGGAACCGAGGATGCGTCAACGCTAACCTACTTTTACAACCTACAGTCTATTCTAATATTGGTTGCATGAAATTGTATGAACTCCTTCCAAGCGGTCCCATTCTATTCCTTTTCGTCGTGTTTCTCTTGGCTGCACTGCTTCCATGACAGCTTTGTGGTCGTCGGGTTGTTTTGTCCAATCACATTTTAGCTTCTTTATGTTGCCATGTCAATCTAATCAGGTTGGGGGCTTTCAGAGTCACAGATTTGAAGCACATAGAAAGTTTTTAGTTGTTGTTGTTGTTGACATATGCCTGCCATCATTTAAAGTGCCTCTGGTTCACCCCAAAGAAAGTTCAGCTGTTCTAGTCTGCTTTTCCAAAGTCCACACTGAAGAACCAGGGACGAAATGTACTGGCCGCCTCATAAAAGCCAAACTTGGGGTCTTTGTCGGCAACCATTTGCGACCTTGTCAGAGCAGGGAGATCAAATTTTTCATTGGACGGGCTCCCGGAGCACTCCTCATGACTCGTCTGCAACGGGCAACAAACGGGGTTGCTCAGTGGTGGACATTACGTAATTTGCATGCTGCCACAGAGACCCCGCCCACTTATGCCACGTGAGTGAATCACTGTTGATGTTTTCACCGTTTTCATTATGCGTGTTTGTGCTTTTGTTGTGAAGGAAACAAATTGTTGTTTTTGAAAAGAACATCAATTCAGGTAGAAATGCAATTCCTTTGTGTGAATGCTGAGAAATGCGTTACAAATGAAATGCAGTGTCAGCGTTTCTCAAGTCTGAGGGGAGATGTCATTTGTTAGCCAATGCTGAAACCACACAAAAAGTTAGCGAACACTTGCATTTTAACTCAACTGGACCTGAAAAGGACAGTTTTTGATTAAAAAATAGGACAGCTGCACTAGGCGCTGGTTGGCCCGGGATGGGCAAGGGGGTGGGGCTACTCACTTGGCAGCGTCCTCACCTTGCAGATTTGAGATGCAGCCCAGTGCATGTGCAAAGTTGCCAAATGTCATCTGGACCGGTTGCAAAGCCCCCTGATTGAGAGCCAAGGACGGGGCAACAGATTTTTCTTTTTTTTTTCCAAGACTTTTTTTTTATGCAGGCGGTCATTGCTGGCTTTTTACTTTTTAGAAGGTGCAGATTTCCCAAAATGAGATAAAAGCCAACTTAAGCAATGAGTGATTGCCATGCGATTCATTATGTTCAGGGTTGGATATGTTCAGACTGAGCCAACAAATTATTTTTAACTTTTCAGGTTCGGGTAAATGGATGTTTTTTTTTTTCATCCATCCATCCAAACATTTTCTGATCATCTTAGCGTGCTGGAGCCTATCCCAGCAATCTTTGGGGGACACCCTGGACCAGTTGCCAGCCAATCGCAGAGCACACAGAGACAAACAACCATTTGCGCTCACAATCACGCCTAGAGACAATTTAGAGTGTTCAATCAGCCTGCCATGCATGTTTTTGGAATGTGGGAGGAAACCGGAGTACCCGGAGAAAAGCCACGCAGGCATGGGGAGAACATGCAAACTCCACACAGGGAGGCTGGATCCGGGATCAAACGTATTTTTTTTCAGAATGCTCAAAATTAATTTACAGTCAAACCTCGGTTTTCGAACGTCTCGGTTCTCGTCCAATTCGGTTTTCGACCAAAAATTTCTATTTTTTTATGCCTCGGATGACGAACAAATTTCGGTTCTCGAACAAAGTGAGCACTTGAATGCACCATTTGACTCCTCCCGCCTTCCTTACACAAGGAAATGACGCTTCCTCATGTTGCTTTCCATTGTGAGCAGACGTGTTCAGTAAAAAGAGCGTGGTTTTGGTTTTCAAACAATTTCGGTTTTCGAACAGCCTTCTGGAACGGATTATGGACGAAAACCAAGGTTTGACTGTATTTAGTTTTGAAAAAAAATGGATGCCCACTATTTATGGCAGATAGAGACCGAACCGGACTGCAAATCGCCAGTTTCTTCAGTCGGTGATATTGAAGGCCATTTTTATTATCACTTCAAGTTTTTATGCTCAAAAGTAGGATGAAGGCAAGTAATGTTTTTTGTTTTGTTTTTAGCACGGAACCCTTTCATGTTGTCATAAAGTGCTGTTGTGTTGCGACATGGCCCGCGTGTAATAATTTGCACCCTCCAAAGCAACTGCCGGCATGATGTTACGGATTGATTCTCGGAAGAAAAGCAAGAGCTGAACTCCAGCCAGGATCGGTTTCATCTGCGAGTAACGTAGCCCGGTGAGAACAAGACTTATTCACTGGAGTACATTGCGCATTCGTTTTCTCCTCACGCAGCAGCCAGGCTGTCGACGCTCTAAACGGAGGAGCGAGGAAAACCAACTGTGACTGGAATCGACGGAACTCCGGTCGAAAATATGCCACATTTTGCCGAGCCTGCTTATACATATGCATGTCAGCTCAAGCGTGTCTCCGAAGCGTCCTCGGCACATACGGTTGACATGGCCGCCCCCGGTTTCACGTGGCCGCGGGAGGGAGTTTGTCAGATGAATGCAAAAAACACCTGCAAGGGATGTTATTATTAATGGCATTCAGGCAGATGGGCAAAACTTTACACGCAGTAAGCGCATAATGTTTTGGCATCAGCAGCCTCGCACATCTTGTGTCAAAAAAAATAAAAAAATGGAGTACACTTGCGTCAGCGAGCGCTGTGGGCATGACCCCGCTGTATTCTGAGTTCACACAAAATACGCTTTACACAGAAGGTTGAAAAGTATGAGGCACTTGCCGACAACAACAAAAAACCTACCATCCAGGAGTGGAGCATAATAAATGCCGTTTGCAAAATTCTGTTGAATCCTCCTGGGAATGATTTTATTGACACTCATTTGTGTCACTTCCTGTTTTGATGAAGACTTCCATTGTAAACACAATACGGTCAAACCTCGGTGTTCGAACGTCTCGGTTCTCGACCAATTCAGTTTTCGACCAAAAATTTTGAGTTTTTTATGCTTCGGATGACGAACAAATTTCGGTTCTCGAACAACCTGAGCGCACTTGAATGCACCATTTGACTCCTCTCGCCTTCCTTACACGAGGAAGTGACGCTTCCTCATGTTGCTTTCCATTGTGAGCGGACGTGTTCAGTAAACATTTTTATTTTAAAAAGAGCGTGGTTTCGGTTTTCGAACAATTTGGGTTTTCGAACAGAACTCCTGGAACGGATTATAGACGAAAACCGAGGTTTGACTGTATAACATTACAAACATTTTCAATTAAACCTCAGAAAATAGTATTTAAGGTCAAAACAACTGATTATATTAGCAAAAAGTTTAATCAAGTATAATGACCAAAAGTACCGTCTTAATGTGACGTCTTTATTGCAGTTACTGTCATGGTTAATCTGTTTGTGACCAACAGGTGGCACTGTAGGGCCCCTCCTACAGCTAGCACACCTGTTGGTCATCATGTCATTAGGTTTTTCTGTTTCAAGGACTTCTTTCCCGGACACACTTTGTGTTTCCTGCCATAGGCTTTTTGTTTGTTACTTTTGGTTCTTGTTATTTTCAGGACTTTGTTTTCCCGGTGTTGAGTAATACATTTTGCTGCTCCTCCCTCCTGCCTGCTTTTTGGCTCCTCCGTCGCTCACGTCCATGACTTCTTTATTCTTGTACCTTTTTCCCTTTTTGTCAATCTGGTAACCAGCGGTTGACTGTTTGAGCAACGCCTTGATGCGAGAAGAAGTCCTGGCGACAGACTGATGGAGTGCAAGGGAGAATGGACCACATGGGTGGGAATTATCTCCTGAACAGAAAAGCGTGGTGATTTCTTTGTTTGCAGACAGTCAGTTCCAGGTAAGTACCATATACTGTCCATTCACTGCCCCCACCAAAATAAATGAAACACCTGTTACCCGTGAGCTCAATGAATGAAATATTCTAGTTGAAAATCTGTAGTCAGAACATTGTGGAGTGCCTTGAGAGCAAAACTAACAAGAACGGACTGGAGGCCAATATTATTGGTTCTGAAATCCAAATTAAAGTTGGCAAATCTGTCTGCACGGATTTGGTCACATGGTGTCATTTTCACTCTACAGCAAAGGTGTTAATTGACTAAAATGACCAAATCAACGGGGTAGGCGGCTCGGTGGTCTAGTGGTTAGCGCGTCAATGTCACAGTGCAGAGGTACTGGGTTCAATTCCAGCGTGGAGTTTGTTCTCCCCGGGCTTGTGTGGGTTTTCTGCGGGTACTCCGGTTTCCTCCCACATTCCAAAAACATGCATGACAGGCTGATTGAACCCTCGAAATTGTCCCTTGGTGTGAGCGTGGATGGTTGTTCGTCTGTG
This sequence comes from Hippocampus abdominalis, assembly GCA_018466805.1. Classification (NCBI taxonomy): domain Eukaryota; kingdom Metazoa; phylum Chordata; class Actinopteri; order Syngnathiformes; family Syngnathidae; genus Hippocampus; species Hippocampus abdominalis. Next base: position 11,757,017 of record CM031709.1, read on the forward strand.
TGTGTGCCCTGCAATTGGCTGGCAACTGGTTCAGGGTGTCCCCCGCCTACTGCCCGAAGACGGCTGGGGCAGGATCAGCATCCCCGTTGTGAGGATAAGCAGATCGGAAAATGAATGAATGAATGAAAAACAGGCGAGTGGACAAGCTGCAAATGTCTTCTTCCACATGCGTTGTGCAGAGGCCAATCCTCATGTCCGATATGCTGTGTGGCTAAAGCAGGTAGCCGAGAAAGTGGAGCAAGGAGTGTCATTAGACGAGAGGTTCAGGCAGGTGCAAGAGCTGCCAACAATACAGTAAGGAAGGAAGCATGCCAAGTGTGCGGGGAGGCGTACAAGGAGAGACTGTCACCGCTGCTTAACTGCTAATTGTTTACTTTAAAAGATCAAGCCCCGGCGGTCGTTGCAGCGTCTCAAATGGATATCGTCAACGAATTGCCCCTCGAGAATTCACGTCACGCTCAAGGCTGCCGCTTCATTTTTACGTGGCGCGCCAGAGCTCAACGATGGTTGTCTTGCAATAAAAGCCAAAAACGTAGACCAGGGGTGTCAAACTCATTTTTGTCGCGGGCCACTTTAGAGTTACGGCTTCCCTCGGAGCACCGTTAACAGTGAAACGAATAAATGTTTAATCATCACGTCGGATTATTACTTGTACACAAAAAAAATGATGGCTCACTAGTTTTGAAAGTATTTGTTCAATTATTGCTCAAGTGAGTGGAGACAGGGTAAGAGAATTATTGCAAATTGTCAACGTTATTTATTACGTATGGCAATTTGAGATTTTGGTACATATTTCAGCAAGGATCATGGAAGATTCCACTGATGATTTGCTTTCGCGGGCCACACGGGCTGGATCTGACCCCCGGTCCTCGACTTTGACACCTGTGGTGTAGACTGTCTTTTGGCTGCAGATGTTTGAGTAGTGAGCTCAAAACTGCATGCTGCTTCTTCGGACTGGTGTAGTGGATTATTATTATTTTTTAATATTCCGACAGCTATCAGAGAGTTCCATGATGTAGCCATTGATGTCGCTTGCACATCTCATTTTTCAATAAACTGTCATACTAAACCTTAATTAAGAGCATATTGGTCACCAACATTTCAATTGTTCTCCGAATTTTTGATGCATTGGCGCAAGCAAGGCAGGGAAAAGGAAATACCGTATTTCGGCTTATACGTCGCTCCCGATTATAAGTCGCACCAGCCAAAAAATACATTATTAAGAAGGAAAAAACATATATAAGTCGCACTGGAGTATAAGTCGCATTTTGGGGGGAAATTTATTTGATAAAATCCAACACCAAAAACATACGTCATCTTGAAAGGCAATTTCAAATACAAATAAAATAAAGAACAACTGGCTGAATTAGTGTACCGTATACTAACGTTACATGACTCACATGCCTGTAACGACGAATAATGTCAGTAACGACGTAACATATTCAGAGTTGTTCAAATAACTCTAGCAAAAAGAATATGCTAACAAGTTTACCAAACTATCAGTTTCACTCCAAATCACGAAATCCGAATGAAATCGTCATCCTCGGTGTCACTTTTAAACCACTCCCCCAACTCGGGAGGTAGACGATTGCCGCTTCGTTTTCTACATAGCTTACGGCAGACTCGTCGATTTATCAACACAGGCCGAGAGCGCCCTCTTGTGGCTTAATGTGAAAATAACATGTGAAATGACATAATCATGTGTTAATAATTTCACACATAAGTCGCTCCAGAGTATAAGTCGCACCCCTGGCCAAACTATGAAAAAAACTGCGACTTATACTCCGGAAAATACGGTACACTTTACGCATGTGCATGTTTTATTGCACAGCCGCAGAAACCGCCATGTGAACTCAAGTGGGGCTGCACCGGGGTTAACACGCTTCTCTTTAGTAAGCAGCTTTATACGTGTGAACTCTCCACAAAATTTACGCCGGTGTAAGATATATCGCAAGAAATTACATCGTTGCAGCACCGATACAAATGTGTGCCGTGTGAACACCCCTAATAATAATTGAATGCAGGGGCCATCATATAATGACCAATATATATGTATGTGATAAGTTGAGGAGATGAGTTTCGACTTTAAAAGTGCTTCGCAAGTTTGAACTGGTCCCATGAGGGCAGTAACAAATAATGAATGGCACCCGGAGTTCTTGTTGATGTCACCGACGGGTTTTTTTGGCTCCTCGAGTCCTCCTTTAAGTCTCATCCGCTTGATTCCCTGTCAAGCTGTCTCACTCATTCTCTTCTACATCTCAACAGTTACACAAGCAAGCAAACAAGCGGTCTCGATGAAATAGGTTCGAATGATGACGGCAAATCATTTTTCTGGTCTCCTAACGTTTTAGGGAACGGTACGTGTCTCTATTCCTTGACCAAATGCTACGACCAAAGTCACGGAAGGGAGAGCAAATCAAGGAAACAGTACCTGCTGAGAAACGTGAGCTCACCTGGCGTTTGCGTCATTCCCGGCCGCTCTCTCCACGTCCATCCTGCATCTCGGTTATTGCCCATCAGTTTGACTTCTCACGACAAGAGAAAATAACCCTGCAGCCGCTTGGGAAATCCAACAGGATGTTCGCCAGTGGCTGTTAACCAATGACAGCCGCCTTTTTGATGATCATAACGGCATAAGTATCAGGACTTTTGTCTGTAGGTGATTTAGTTGAAATGTATTCAAATGCATCGGCATCATTTCTTTTGCGAAAAGGGGAATGAAACGTTGAAGGGGAAGTCTTTGTGCAAGAAAGCCTTTGCTTGATTCGGAGCGTCGCTGCATTCAAAGCGCCACGTTCAGGAATAAATTCAGAGAATACCAATGACTAGAAAGGGTGCAGCACAAAGCCTCTAGCGCAGTGGTTCTTAACATGGGTTCGAACGAACCCCAGGGGTTCGGTGAATCGGTCCCAGGGGTTCGACGGAGCCTCTGCCATAGAGGTTACGACACACCCGACTCAACATGTCAATTACAGTGAAACTCCTCTACAACAAAACCTACATGGAGGAAAATACCCCGACTGTGAAAAAATCTTCACGCGTTAACACAATTCCCACTTTTCTGCCCCCCATACAATGAAAAAAAACCCTGTTGCATTATACGAAATCTTTTTCTCTGCTCTTGCCTCGCGACGAGATTCCACTACAACGAAGTCTAATCCAACAGCGACCTCTACTGCTTCGTTCGGAAACGGCAACAGCAACCACCACACTGGTTTACACATAGCAGTAGTCCAGGAAGTATTTGTTATCGTTAGTTTCAGACGCAGCTAGAATGTTGCAGTGCTAGAATTGCTACAAAACGGACCTTTGGATGTCAAGCAGCTAAGACAAGAAGAGCTCTGACGCTGGAAGAGAGGGTAAAAGTGATCAAAATAAAGACGGAGGAAGCAAAATAAAAGACATTATCCAAGAAATTGATGTGAATGAAAATGAATGCTGATCGTAAATTTTGCAATTTCTTTCCCTTTTTTTTCTTTCTACACTGACTATATGAAGTGTCAAGTTTATGCTCATACTTTTGCACTATTGGAATAAAAATAAAGAGTACACATACGTTTGAGTGTGCGTGTCTGTTTACATCTGAGATCAAATTTGCTACAGTGAAAAAACCCCTGTTGTGAAAAATGGCTTGCTGCAAACATGATTTCGTTGTAGAGGAGTTTCACTGTACTTGTCCAATCAGTGCTGCGGGAAATTTCATTTGCTCAGTCATCAACATGTGACGGTTGTAGTAAAAAAAAAAAAAAAACATGATTTAAAACACAACTCCCCATTACGCTACTTGAAGCAAATCCGCCCCAAACGAGCGCTCCCCGCGCTGTAAATGTGCATGTTAAATGTTTGTGTTTCAAAAAGGAATCTGTGGTTTTCGTTGCTCCCACCAGCTGTGAACAAGGCACTGATATCGCATTCTTTTTGTCCTTTCAGCCTCACACATCCTCATCACATATTCTTTATTACTGCTTCCCCAGCCCCTGAGGGAATGCAGGAGCAAGAGAAACAGGGACTGGGGGAGCTGCAAACTGAACACTGACCCGCCGCACTCGCTTTCCTCTCTGGCTTGTTCTAATTCCTAATTTTATCCACGAGTTGCTCGCTCTGTTCAAGACAATCTAGCCTGTGCTTTATTTTTTTGTTAACGCAGGCGCGCAACGTCGCCGCTGCTTCTTCACATGATCACTTTTGGACCTCGTCGAGTGAATCCGCCGTTTTCATGTTTTCGACTCATTCTCACTGCAGCTCCGTTCTTGACTGCTTGTCGTATTAGCATCTATAAATGAAAAATACTCACCGTGCTGGAGTGCTTTATGATTCTAGCCAAGCTTCCCGATGAAGATGTTTCAAATAAAATGTTTTAGTTATTTATTTTTTTCCCCTGCTCTCTTGACTTTCGTTCTTACGAGTTGTTAGTCATGCTTGACTGGATCGCTACTTGCCTGTGCAAAAAAATCCTCCAAGAAATTGCCAAAAGGTTGTCTAAAAAAAATACACAGTCATACCTCAGTTTTCGACCATAATCCGTTCCAGAAGGCTGTTCGAAAACCGATTTTGCTCGAAAACCGAAACCACGCTCTTTAAAAAAAAAAAAAAACTTTACTAAACACGTCTGTTCACAATGGAAAGCAACACGAGGAAGCGTCACTTCCTCGTCTACCCGAGGAAGCGTCACTTCCTCATGTAAGGAAGGCGAGAGGAGTTAAGTGACGCATTCAAGTGCGCTCAGTTTGTTCGAGAACCGAAATTTGTTTGTCATCCGAGGCATAAAAAACTCAACATTTTTGGTCGAAAACCGATTTGGTTGAGAACAGAGACGTTCGAAAACCGAGGTTTGACTGTATATACAGTATAAAATAAACTTTGAGCAATCTTTAGGCACTCATGTCATTTTCAGTTGACAGCAAATGGTAGTACGAGGCAAAATGGCCGCCTCCTGAGATGGATAAAAACTGGCAGATGCTTTAGTCATATTCCACAGACGCAAAGAACATTTGTGATTTGACTTCCCATTGAAAAAAACGACACAACTTTGGAAAACGACGATATTCATGCTCCTGTTTGTGTTGCTTCTGGGAAACGTTCCATTTAAAAAAATAAAATCCTCTGCTGTTTACTTAAGATTATCAACCCGTTTGTCATATTGCTCAAGAATTGAGGGGGAAACATTTTCCACAATTTTCCCAGGAACTCAATTGGCCGTGTAAATATCAGACATGACCAGGAAAAAAAAAAGAATCGGCTCAAATATGTTCCTTTACGTTGCTGGCGCTGAAAAAAAATCGCTCACATCTTATAGCAGCTTTACAGTTTCATCATATCCAAATTACATGTTAGATACAAGAACATTCAATTTTAAAAAGCAGTGGGAGGTTTTTCCCGGGCCATAGATTGGACACGGCTGCTATAGAGCAAAAAAATATATAAATTCCTCATTTTCATTGATCAAAGTGATGCTTCTGCATTTGATCCAACCTGAGTGGGCCTCAGGTGGCGCGTGCACAACGTAGCCTCCATTCCCTTTATATGGATGTGTCATCATATTGCCTGGTGCCATATTTCATAAATGAAACACTGAATCGCGTTAAGAAAAAGAAAAATACACCCACATGCATTAGTTGTCAGGATAAAACCGTCACGCATCAGCTGCAATTTTCATCTCTTCACACCAGTGCAACCAGTAAAAAAAAAAAAAAAAAAAGTGTAAACTGCATTTTTATACTACACTGAAAGTACCCATATTTGGAGGATTATAAAAAGAAAATAAAAATGTTGCTCACTGAACGTCGTTGCTCAACGCTCGTAAGAATGACTCACCAGAACAGATTATGCCTTTCCTGTCAATGGAAACACTCTTCCATTCATCTCATGTATCACTTTCATACCACTCATTCTTTTGTGGGAAGAAATCATACCTTGGAAAGATTGACAATCTACCTCTCCTGTAAGTCACATTAATTAAAAAGAAAGAATGCAATGTTAATTAAAAAAAATGTTGAGAGACGAGCCATCACCTTCATTGTCGCTTGTTTTCCTTTTTGAGCCCTCAATCTCACACAAGACCCTTGTGTGTGTTTCTGCATGTGATGTGTCTCGTACTGTATAAGTGAAATCCAGTCGAATCCATGACTCACCATAGAAAACCCCTATTTTGTGCGGGTTACGTCGGTGTCCGTGGTTACACGCGTGATTGATGTTCAGGCTCAGCGTGAGGACGGCTGGGTGTCATTGTTGAAGAGTTCTTTTGGAACTACTCAGTGGTGTGTGTGTGTGTGTGTGAGTGTGTGCGTGCCTGTGTGTGCGTGTGTGTGTGTGTGTGTGTGTGTGTGCACGTGTGTGTGCGTGTGCATGTGTGTGCATGTGTGTGTGTGATGTGCGCGGGCGTATCTATGCATGTGTGTGTGTGGGTGTGTGCGTGTGTGTGTGTGTGTGTGTGTGTATGCACGTGTGTGTGCGTGTGCATGTGTGTGCATGTGTGTGTGTGATGTGCCCGTGCGTGTCTGTGCATGTGTGTGTGTGTGTGTGTGTGTGTGTGTGTGTGTGTGTGTGCATGCGCGCACGGTGAGCCTCGTACTGTGTTCTGACAAGCCATTGATGTTGGGGGTGCGTTTAGAAGACACTCTGTGGTTTCTTCCCCGGCAAGGAGGAGGGGTGGAAGCGGCAGATCAAAGCGATTCTTCAAAATGGATCCGCAGTCAAATTATACATGAAATTGCAAATATTAAAGTTGCATGCGGGCAATTAAAACGCATGACGTTGATTGAATATTTATCAAGTACTCATATGTAGTGATTCCAGTTTCAAGAATGGATACATTTTTCGGGACTGGAAAAAAACCTGTTGATGTCACACTTGATGGCGTTTTTATATGACTGGAAAAATCCTTCCTGGATAACAATTCTACTTCCTCATGCGGATTGTACGTTTTTACAATACTAATTTCTTATCCGAAAGGAGTCTTATAAATCGCACTGGTACAAAATCATGACTAATGATAAAACTTTCGCAGCATTTGAACGAACACACATTTTTCAAGTTTTATTGAGCTGAGGCACATATTTTACATTTTAAAAATCTAAAAAAAATATATAACCAGAAAAAAATTATACACTGTATATTGAAATAATCTCCGATTGGCTGGCAACCGGTTCAGGGTGTCCCCCGCCTACTGCCCGAAGTCAGCTGTGATAGCCTCCAGCACCCCCCGCGACCTTTGTGAGGATAAAGCGGATCGGAAAATGGATAGGATGGATGGATATCGAAATAATCATGATCCTGTCTCTCGATACACTGGTTAATTGTATCCACTGCCATCTAGTGGAAGAGCTTTTAACTGTTCTGCCTGTCACTATACGTTAGTAACATAGACAACAATGAGACATCTTTTTTTGTAAATAGATATACCGTATTGGCCCGAATATAAGACGGTGTTGTTTGCATCGAAATAAGACTGAAAAAGTGGGTGTCGTCTTATATTGGGGTTCTGGTTATTATACCCATTCACGACGCTAGATGGCGCCAGATACCATTGAAGCGAATGCTGAACTTGACTCCCTAGGCCAAAGCGAACCCCTGTTACAAAGAAGAAAAATAAAAAATAGCGGTAAGAAATAAAAGAGAAGAAAATAATATAAGAGCTAACAGAAAATGAGCTAACACAATCTGGAGAAAAGTGGGTCGAAGATCGGCAGCTGAGAAGTTATGATGTAATTTAATTTGTTTCAGATGTACTGTAATTATTTTCTGTATAAAAATTAATTTGGTGTTCAAAAAGTCTTTTTTCAAACTTGAGTCTTGAAAAAGAGGGGGTCGTCTTATGATCAGGGCCGTCTTATACTCGGGCCAAAACGTTAAACCTTTGACTGTGTGTTGCTATGCTAGGTAGACATTAGAGGGCTCAATCGTGGGCAAATGAAACAAATTGGCTGCTTGTTTCCAGGTAAAGGTGCATGAAAATAATCACCATTTGTTGCCAGGTAGATTTCATAAGCCTCAATTATACTTTAGCCAATGATGGAATTTTTTTATTTTGTCACTTGGCAGTGATTAGAATCACAACTGCCCCAAGAACCAAATGAAAATCGTCTGCCATCTGTCGCCAGGCAGAAATTAATCAGCCTTGGGCATGACCGCCCCACAAAAAATGGCCACTTTTTGTCAGGCGAATTTTAATAAGGCTTGATAACACGGCCCTGTGGACCAACTAAAAAAACGGCATAAACCCACTTGGCTGTTTCAGTGACAAATAAACTGATGATGATGATGAAGGAAATATGGAACTAGTCCTCAAACATCTAAGAAGTTATTGCTGCGGAGCTTCAATTAAATTTCAATCGCGTTAGGAAACAGCGATGCCAAAAATGGTACGAACTGTGAATTTATCTTCTGTTTTTGTGAAGGGACTCTTCAGTTTTCAACGATTCTCTATAGAAATTTACTTTAAGGATCAACCTGAACCCCGTTGAGGGGTATCTGAATACAAATATGATTTTCGATTTGCCGCATGGAGGTAGCGGGCCCGCAAATCCTGGCGAAAACACTGCGCGTAGGTTGACGTCTCGAAGCGCCGCAAAACCGCATAACAAACTTGGGCAGTCCTCTCCGAACAATCTGGGTAATAATTAGATAGCGGAGACAACAGTACCTGATCCCTGCATGCGGAATGAAGGAATGAGGAAAGAGAGGAGAAGCGGCCCACACAAGTTAATGAAATGTATTCCTCCCACTCGTGTGCACCGATACACAATTCAACAGGTGCTGCAAAAAAAAAAAAAAAATAAAAAAAACATACACAGAAAAGAAAAAAATAGGGCTTTAGCAACTTTCAAAAACTTTTTTAAAAAAAAAAACAACTGGAACATTATGAATAGTTAGACTGTCAGACAAAGATAAGTTGGGGCGAGTCGTATTTTTTAACTGAATGCATACTTTTAGGAGAGGTTTAATGAGAATATTTTGACAAATTGTTGTAATTTCACAGAGGTTTGCAAGGGAATTTAGGGTGCCAGTTTCCCTATTCGGAGCATCTTTGCGAGTGGAGTGAGTGGGTGTTTGCGAGTAAGGCAAGCGGTGAGGAGGGGCAATGAAGCACATTTGCGGCGTACTTTGAATCAATGCAGCAAAAAAAGTTAATATTTAAACAAAAATGTGCTTGAGCAAGTAAATCTCTTTTCATTGACTTAAAATTAATTTATTAATTAAATTTTTAATTAAAAAAAAAAATTAATTAAAATCTATTTTTTTCACGGAAAATATACCTATCGTTTATTTGTTTTCATTTTTTTAAAATCTAAGAAATGTTTTGTTAGCCCCGGCAGTTCGGGATGCTTCAGAATTATCATTTTTATTTTTGGTTCGAGAGCAGTGGTGTGCAAAGGGGGGTTAAGGGGGAAGAGGCGGAGCCTCCAGCATCCAGTTGACAGGTATCCTCCCAATCACCCCTCCCCCCACCAGTCAACCAAAATTTTGACGGGCAGCAAAATCCGGCAGGGTCAATGCAGCTGACCAGACAAGGAAATGTTTTTGTCTGCAATGACCAATCAATCGTCTTTCTTTCAGGCGTATCAAAACATTTGAAGAGGCATCAGACGGCAGATGAATTTTGACGACAAATGGAAAGATCCAAACTCTGCCCAGAACATTCCCGACCTCGCCTAAAGGCTTTTTTTTTTCTGAAGTGGAGCAATTTCTATAAGTGGGTCCCCTGCCTTTTTAAGCCTGAACCCTTTAGGATGTTCTTTTCACTTAAAAATGCATATGCGAGTGCCATCTAAATATAGCCGATAGTAATAAAGTCAATTAAAGATGTGCAGCAAATAGTATCGGAGCTCCGTTGCGGCACCGATGGTCAAACAGAACAGAGCCTTTGGAAGAGAAATAGCCTGGGAGGAAAAAAAAGAACGTAGGGAATCATCATGAAGAAGTGGCTGTAATCCAAATGAAAAACAAAACAAAAGAAATGTAAATGAAAGCAAAGAGGGAGAGGGCAAAAATAGGGAGAGACACTGAAAATCATTTTGTTGGGAGCGAGGCGTCATTTGCTCTCCCCGCAGCAGTGATCTCTGTCAACGTTAAATTATTCACCAACCTCAAGCGCTTTTTTGCTCAACCAACTCTCGCACGGATTCTACCTGAACTTTTCACATCTGCTCTTATACGCGTGTGTGTTTTATGAATTTTATTATTTTTTTGTTTCTTCTGCTGGCTCACTTGTAAAAAAGTGTCCAAAGTTGTCCGAGTGCGACGGTTTGGTTCGAGATAAAGATGAGACGCAGCACGCCGGTCTCCATCCGCGGTCTGGATAAGGGGGGAGCGGAAGGACGCGAGCCTGACAAAATAGGGCGCAGGCAGCTCGAGTTTCGCCGTCAGTTCCGTTGATCTTCTCCACGAAATCCCAACACACAGGAGCTTGCCACTTTATTATTTTCCTCTCCGTGTGTGCGATTATCATCTAAATAGTTTAGAGAGCAAATCCGACCTGTAGAGGACGAGGCACATTTGCAAGTGAACACCTCTGCTTTTGTTCTCTGACCCACTTTGCGCCCCACCTCCGCGCTCCCCTCCCTCGTCGAGCTGCTAAACAATATCTCGCAAAGCCCATTCCCCTTTATTTCCCACAGGGGCAGTATCGAGTTGCATTTTCAATAATGATAAAAATAAAGTTTCCTCAATCGCTCTTAACGCCTCCTCCGCGTTGAGCTAGCTGGATGGACCGGGGGAGCTTTAATGGCTGCGCATCGCACAGCGAGCGGAGCGTTATACCTGACGCTGGAGTCTTTTCAAACTCTAAATTGAGCAACACCAACGTGTAGCTATTGTGGTAGGGCGTCGGTGAGCATCGGTTTTTTTTTTTTTTCCCAAATGTGGCACTTTGGGAATAGGTTGGCAGAGGTAAAAAAAACCCCAAACAAACAAAAAACAACAAAAAAACTCAAACTCTCACGCTTCCTTTTTTTCGGAACCAAATTGTTTTCCCGAAGTCTCACGATTCTGTCCAATCCAGATAATACGTTGCTACGTCAACTCAGGGCTCAAGTCAGGTCAAATTTATGTCATATAGGATCAAGTCACATACATTTTTGTCAATGGGGTTGGGCGGGTGAGGGGCGTGGCTTGTGGTTGTGGAGTCAGAGTAGGAGGTTGTTTCAAATAGCAATCGTTTAACCCTGGCGAACCCAAGACCCCTTTTCTTCTTTGGAAAATGCTGAATTATACATTAAATGACTGCTATATGTTGACTGAACCCCGAAATATGTTTTTTCAAATATTTAATGCTTTAATCCAAATTTACGATTAGGGCCAAATTTGGCCCTTTGGGATTTAAGGTAGCATTTGAGTAGCAGAATTTATAGGGGCCAAATTTGATCCTGTGGTCAAACTCCAGGGTTAAACTCATTCAGTACCAGCCAATTCTGGACCAGGTCTGAAAAGACGTTTAAAAACGTCTTTGGGAGTGAATGAGTTAACCATCTTTGTTTTAGTTTAGTTTCATACAGAACGCCAATTTTAGTTTGTCAACCTTCCTTTTTTATGAATTGTTCAGTTTGCCAAAGCGCTTCTTCCTGTCACGTTCGTTGAGCTGAGTTCACTGCCACCTTACAAATCTCAAATGTGTGCTTGCAGGTAAAAGCAAACTAATCAGATGGGTGACTGATGGTATCTTGAAAAATTTGTTCGCCAGTTCACTCATATCTCAAGGCGCTACTGTACTGCAGACAAAAAAGAACAAATCATGTTCGAAAGAAACTTGAAGGACAGTCAAACCTCGGTTTTCGAACGTCTCGGTCCTCGACCAATTCGTTTTTCGACCAAAAATTTCGAGTTTCTTATGCCTCGGATGACGAACAAATTTCGGTTCTCCAACAAACTGAGCGCACTTGAATGCACCATTTGACTCCTCTCGCCTTCCTTACACGAGGAAGTGACGCTTCCTCGGGTAGACGAGGAAGTGACGCTTCCTCATGTTGTTTTCCATTGTGAGCAGACGTGTTCAGTAAACATTTTTATTTTAAAAAGAGCGTGGTTTCGGTTTTCCAACAATTTCGGTTTTCGAACAGCCTTCTAGAACGGATTATGGACGAAAACCAAGGTTTGACCGTATAGACAAACTTGCTTTGCTTTCGTCAACCACAAATGATGACTGGCTTGATGTGTCCCCAGTTCCTTCAGTTTGCCAACGCAAATGTGATGGCCCGTGAAAGCAAAATCAGGCAGGAATTATGTACAACACATTGCAGTAAATGCATGCGAGCAATACCCAGTCCGTATAATCAAGTGATAAAAAAAATCCAGCAGAGCTTCTGCCGCATTTCGGAGGAGTCTGCCCACCCCAAACTGCTTGAAAAGTAACACGTACGGGTTGCCCCGAAACCGCCCGAAGCCGCATGAAAAGTCACTTTACTCGGGAGTCGAATCCCCGTAGCTTTGCTCTGCGTCCGCATCGCCCGCGGCCTTCACCTTGGCCGTGCGCACCATTTCACACGCTTGGACGCTTGAGATTCCATTTCAATTCGGAGCCCCTGTGGATTTTCTTTCTCTTCATCTGAAGCGCTCGTCAAGTCCGCACCGCACCTGATGACAAATAAATTGGAGGGGGGGGGGGTCATGTGTTGGGCAAATGACGTGGCCACGATGCTTTTCCTCCCCATTTGGTATCTTCCAGCTGCAGCATTTCCACACAGGTTATTTTAGATCCGCCACCACAGCAATGCTACAAATACGTGGTTGGACACTAACTGAAAGGGAGAAAGTTGCACCACTCATTTATTTGCAGGAAAATTGAACCTCGCTTGGTTATTATGAACTTGAAAGAACCCGCACCAGGTGTATGTGGCGAGTGGACATGAATAAATAAATACTGTACGGTATACTGTACGCCTAATGCAAATTAATGAATAATCAACAGTATAGCTGCGCCGTTGTGAATGGAACACGCACGAGTGTGAATTAATTGGGCAGCGTAGTGACGACTCGACATGAATAAATCATCGAGAAAGCGTATCATGCGCTATATTCGTGAAAATAAGTGACCGCTTCAAAAGCGTCGGTCGTAATGACTGCATGCGGGTATAACGGTGAAATTGAAATTACAGTTCCTAACCTTCACTGGAACCTTCACCGAGAAATCTTGAGAGATTTGCACTCAAGGAGCCTCGAAAGGGTTCGTATTTTATAATTCCACGGCAGGCAAGTGCATTTCTGTTTTTCTTTGGGTTTGCTTGCGCAACGTACAGACAACATACAACAGTCAAACCGGGATAAAGAAAACATGTCCGCATTTGAATGAGGATGGAATTCACCTTTAAGAAGGATTCATTACTCTGTGGAATCCATTTTCTTTGCCAAATGAAGTGTGTGGCAAGTTGTCGTCGTTTTTACCTCATTGCAATTTGAAACAAAGATTTGCTTTGTGAGCCGAGCATGTGCGAGGTTGGCAAGGGCAAGAGCGTGGGAGAAGGCTGCCGCCGGCCGTCATCCGCTCGGCTGTACGCTGGTGAAAATTACCAAGCGCATAATCATCGCCGCTCATTTGAAGTCGGCCAGCGTCACTGCACCCAAGGCCTTTTTTGAGGGGGCGGAGCATTGATGTGCTCATTTGCATGATGACCACCCCTACATGTACATGGGGTGTAGGCATTTTTGAAATGCCAGAAACAAAAATAATTGGACACATTGTCTATGCAATAATTCACACACACACACACACACACACACACACACACACCCACACACACACGTGTGTATATATATATATATATATATATACATATATATATATATGTATATATATATACAGTCAAACCTCGGTTTTCGTCCATAATCCGTCTTTTTAAAATAAAAATGTTTACTGAACACGTCTGCTCACAATGGAAAGCAACACGTGGAAGCGTCACTTCCTCGTGTAAGGAAGGCGAGAGGTGTCAAATGGTGCATTCAAGTGCGCTCAGTTTGTTCGAGAACCGAAATTTGTTTGTCATCCGAGGCATAAAAAATTTTGAAATTTTTGGTCGAAAACCGAATGGGTCGAGAACCGAGACGTTCGAAAACCGAGGTTTGACTGTATATATATATATATATATATATATATATATATATATATATATATACATATGTATATATATATACATATGTATATATATATAATATGGTGGTCGAGTGGTTAGCGTGTCGACCTCACAGTGCAGAGGTCGTGGGTTCGATCCCCGCTCCGGCCTTCCTGTGTGGAGTTTGCATGTTCTCCCCGTGCCTGCGTGGGTTTTCTCCGGGTATTCCGATTTCCTCCCACATTCCAAAAACATGCATGGCAGGCTCATTGAACACTTTAAAATTGTCCCTAAGTGTGAGTGTGAGCGTGAATGGTTGTTCATCTCTGTGTTCCCTGCAATTAGCTGGCAACCGGTTTAGGGTGTCCCCTGCCTACTACCCAAAGACGGCTGGGATATGCTCCAGCACCCCCGGTGACTTTCGTGAAGATAAAGCGGATCAGAAAATGGATGGATGAAAAAAAAAAAAGTGCTCCTGCACACCCTTTGAATATTACTTAACGAACTGCTAGCTTCTTCGCCAGTCACAAGAAGGAGTCATGTCGTATGACTTATGACCAAACTCCTCTCAACTTTAAATTTTCTTGGATAGCGCACACGCACACTTTGTGGTCGACGCAATTTACCACCTTCTATTAGCGGCCTATAGTAAATCAGGCCCAATGAAAGTGTGAAAAGGCTTCAAACAAGCGTTGTAAATAAACAAGACGCCGCTGCCGTATACTAGTTGGACTAATCAAAATAACATGAGCGGCAGCGCATGCAACCTTGTCCCACTAAAAGTGCAGTTTAGAGAAACACTTTGATGAATCGGCAAGCGGGGAGGAGGAGTCACTGGGTGTTCCCTTTGCCTCCCTGTGCTGCCCCGTAAGGGATACGCTGTCCGTTGTTCAAAGTAACATGCAGACATAAATCACGCGGTTGACATCAAACACGCAGCAGTGCGCTTGAGCACACAAGGACGGCACACAAGGACGGCGCTTCAAAACAGGTTGAGGTGATAGCTCATGATTCGATTGCATTTCCTCGGTCGACTGTGGCAAAAAAACAAAAAAAATAACGGTCAATGGAGTTGTTTGTCAGAGATTATTTTGTATTCATCTCTTGTGTTTATTTAGCGACGTGGTTGAGAATGAAGTCAAGTGAATTGGTTTGAACTATCCCCAAATATCCATTTTCAGGTGAAGACACCAGCGCAAAATGTCCTTTTTTTTTTCTCCAATTCCAAGAATGTGTAATCCTGTGCCTTTCTGTGACTCTTCCAGTCTCTCGTTGCAAACTGATGCGAATGCTGCATGACACTATACGCTCAGTGGCCACTTCCTCTTTGACGCTTTGCACTGCCGATCAATTGTTTGTTCGGGAACGTTAAAATGTCAACATCGTGATGAAGAGGACTGTTTAATAAATATCAATTCTCATTGGACCCTTTCGTAGATCAAACACTTGTTATGACCTTTCGACGCTCACCAGAGGCCGCGATTCTGATTCGTGCCGCGACTTCAGAGGCAAATTTTCCCACAAGATGCTGTCAAACTTTGAACCGGGCTTTGATTGTTGACGATGCACTGCACACGACTTTATTTGTCAGAAGATCAAAGAATATTTCAACATGGATGTCACACCTCCCTGAATCACCTTAAGAAATCACTCCAAATGGTTGGTTTGAATGCATTTTTTCAAAGGGTTTGCAGCCTCGTCCCCAGAGGAGGCATATTAGCCCTGATCCAGTCGCTGCTATGATATCCTATACGTTTGTCTTATTATTCTCGACTGCGTAAAACACCCACATGCAATTCAAAAGATCCACTGGCATACGTTCCGTATTTCACGCGTCTGCTTGTTTTGAAGGCGAATCACTGCAGCATTTACGGCCGATCTTTTGTGCTTTTACACGGCATTGAAAAATCAGAAAGGCACACTCACGTCAAGCCTTGCAGTGAACTTGTCTCAAAACATGAGCGCACATGCAGGCTGATGTTGATCGGCCTGCCAAAAGAAGAAACAAGACGACTTCATTTAATTTGCAAAGCAACCTTTTGCAAACTTTTTAAACCACACCGCTACTTTAGAATTCTGACAGTGTGCATACCTGTAAATGAAATATTTCACAAAATTGACAAGCTATCACTAGCTGAACTGCATTTTTGACAACAACAAATTAGCGATGAATTCACTGGCCATAAATAGTGAAAGTGCTCTTTAGAGCTATGTTGTTATGTGTTGTTTTGTGCAGAGTTAATTGCCTTTTTGATTATTCATGGGTCAAAATAATGCATTTCACTTGAGAAAAAGGAAAGTCGCCAATCAAATAATGAACCTGGACTGTGATGAAAAGACCCTCCATAAGATTGTTATTATTTTTTTCCACTTTCTGTTCTTGATGTGCACACACTCACGTTCTCAATGAGGCGCTCTCAAGTGGCCATGCCTACATGAAGCCCCTAGCCCACATGCCGGCTGTCAATTTGGACTTCTTTTTTCGCCACCTTCTCACTCTTCCATCTTGCCCTCCTTGACATACGCACACTCACGAACTCGAAAGTGGCCACACGAATGTGAAGTCTTGGTGGACATGCCAGCTGTCATGTCACAGACTTGACCCACACCCTCACTTTTCCGCCTTTCTCGCCTTGACATTCAGAGCAGTCAACGAGGCACTCTAAAGCAGCCACGGCTGCGGACCATGCAAAGGAAAGACGCAGACATAGACAGCTCAGAATGCAACACAATCGCACTGGATGGCCGCTGACGTGAAGGAAAGCACCCAAGTTCTTGGTGTCAGAGGGGTGACTCCTGTGGAACGCCAAGTGCACCACTGGACGTTGTTTTACCCGTGCCTCAAACAAATATGAAAAAATGAAATGGCGGAAGAACGCCGTAGCGCCACAATTCACAACTCGTGTAATTGTCAGTCTTTCAACAATTCAAGCATGTACAATTTATTCAAAGACAAATTTCTCCATTCACTTAACTTGAAAAGAGTATTTCAAACATAAAAATACCCCACATCCAGCCCAAGGGTAATTTTAATGCCGGTTCAGCTGTTGGACCCTTTTGAAAAGTCAAAGAAAGCAGTTTTAAGTCTTTTAAATTAATATTCCGCAAGATTGTTGTTGAGATCAATACGACGCATGCTTGCCAAACCCTAGAAATGATAGAAATGTAGAAATGATGTGCAAAGCCTGCAAGGTCAGACTTGAGAGGACAGATGTAATGTACAATGTACAGTACGTGCCGGCTCTGTGAAGGCAAATAAAGTGAGAAATCGAAGATCATTTCATTTGTGCTTTCCAATTGAGAAATTCCATGCTGTCGCTAATGAACAACCAGTAGCCATGCCTGAAAGCATCTTTTGCATTTTGCAACTCTACTGATTATTCATCCCCTTTTCCACATTTGCAGCCAATCAATGTGTAGAGCTGGACGTGCACGTTATATCCGCAAGTGTTCCGTCCGATTTTCCGATTTATTATTAATGACTGTCGGAATTCGAAAGTCAAACCCCGACCGCCGAGGGAGGATGAACACGTAAATATCGCCGCTCGTCTCTCTTGATATGTTGGCCACGTGCGGGGATAAATGCTTTTTACGACCTGTGAGTGGCAGCTCGTAGTGCTCCCATTCGCTTTAATTAAGGAAATGCATTAATCTCCCAGGATGATCTCTCCGCTTACGCTGAACTTCCACAAGGGAGACTGCTACTCCGCACATACATCCGGTCCGCTTTTTTTTTCTCTTTCTCTGTTGCAAGACCGCGTAAGAGGACAGTTTCATGTTGCCGTAACCTTTTCACTTGATATGAAGAAATTTGCCTCTTCAAGACCAAAGCCAACCTTGATGTTCGACTTTCCCGTGGATCAGAGCAAGTTGAGAAGGATTACTCGGTCCACCTTAAATAAATCCTCCGTTGACTATGGAATCGAGCCGTGAAGAAGAAACAAGGACTCTATTTCCAGGGTGCCATCTAGTGGTCCTAAAACCATATCCACTTGGGCCTTGAGGTTATTCTTTCAAAACTCAAATTGTACTTCAAATCATCTTTCCTCATTGGCATGAATGGGGAATCGCATTAATCTGTTCCAGCGTCACCAAAAAACAACCCAAACTTTTCTCATGCATTTTTTTTCAATCAGAAAAGTAGCACTTGAGAACTAGAATTTATAAAAATGTACGCCATTGACATAATTAAATTGAATGTAAAGAATTCACACAGTTTTTGACACGTTTGAGCTTCATTTCAATGGACATTGTGCTGATCGTTCTGGCGCGTGCACCTTGGCCACACGCATATAATATATTACAGACACAAATATACATGAACGAAAGGGTCACAATTGCTCAGGAAGCTGCAGTGATAGTAGTTGTTCTTCGCAGAGGATAAAGAAAATGTGCCAGTGAGTATTCTTATATACAGTAATCTGTCTGAGTGTATTGCCCTGTTACTTCAAAGGTGATATCACAGCGGGTTAGGGAGCGGTGGGTCAGTGAAAAGGACTTGAAGTTATGATGAGGCTGCAAAAAAGACTTTTTGACGCATAGAATTGTCATTGAATACGAGGTTTGTGGATCATTCCGCCTTGAGTTGTTGCATCTGTAAGGCACTACTGTCGCTTCTCACCTGTATTTGTGTGTTTAGTATCATGAAACATACTTAACCTTCAGTGTGGCGTGCTCAAAGCAGACATTGAGACAAAACTAGATAGAAGTGACGATCCAAATTTACGATCCAAATTTAGCTCGGTTTTCATCAAAGTGTTCTGCTTTCGTGGTTAAATCATCAGGCAGCATGAAATAACATCCAAGTCACTAAATCACAATTTTAGAATGAACCAATTTGGACTCCAAAGACAAGAACATCATATTTTATTTAAAAGAGAGATATTGCTTTCAAGTTGCAAATTTGAATCTACAAGGAACATTAAAAAAACCAACAGTGGTGTTGACCCAAGAGAGCCCGAGTGCTCATCATGCGTGTTGAACCTCCCTGAAGCAGGTTATTGCTTTTTGTTTCCAGTTCTCTTTATCCATATAGTAACCATGACAACCAGTCCACAGTGTGCGCCTAACATTTTTTTTTTTTTTTTGGTGCCACTCGAACTTACGTATCTACTGCGGGTGATGTCAGGAGCACTCATATGTGTCGCCGCCGCAATAATAGCTTATCGACCTTCTCCCTTGTGTTTGGGAGAGGACTCGTGACAAGCGGCAAATAAACAGGAATTTCAAGTTAAAAGGATGAAACACGGTCAAAAACTGTGTCGAACCGAGGCCTTGCGCGGCGGACGGTCACCCCACTTCATAAAAGTAGAAAGTGTGCCGCTCAATTAGACTTTTAAAAATAATCATGCGCTTTCGAGAACGAGAGACAAAAATGGAGGACGTTTTCTGGGTGGAGTTGACCTCGGGCATCCCAGCATGCTTAACGGCATTTA
Source organism: Hippocampus abdominalis (assembly GCA_018466805.1). Classification (NCBI taxonomy): domain Eukaryota; kingdom Metazoa; phylum Chordata; class Actinopteri; order Syngnathiformes; family Syngnathidae; genus Hippocampus; species Hippocampus abdominalis. The sequence continues at coordinate 11,776,491 of CM031709.1, forward strand.
TAAATACAGCAGTTGTTGCTAATTACGTCTTTTATCGTCACTGGGAGTTTCCTTCAAGTGAAATAGTGGTTGTATGTGGGCTCTAGATCGGTGGTGCCTCAGCTTTTTTTGCCCCACGGACTGGTTTAATGTCGGACAACATTTACAGGTTTGATGGATAAATGCAACAAAATAATATGATATGACCTGCATGAAAACTGTGGTATTTTCGAAACATAATAATAAAACTGAATCATGACACGAGGAACGTCCTATCTGGCCGCAACACTCTCTGTTTGCTATGGTAATGTTTAAATGTGCCTTCAAAATAAGACACGCCGCAAATACAAAGTGCATGAAAAATACGACTCACCATCGCCGCATATTATGCAGAGTGGGCTTGGTAATGGGAATCTCCCATTGCGGTAAAAACGGTATTTTAAGTAGGACTCCTCCTACTGTCTATTAAATGTAGCCTTCTTTTTCTTGAAAGTCGTAGGCTCCTCTTCTGTCTCCTGTCTCTTCCCAAAGAAACTTTCCAAAGACGTTTGTTTTTTACTCATTTTGCTAGCTCCAGGGTTTCATTTTAGCGGTAACCTGTCATGTGACCGAGAAACGCACCTTGACTTGTGTCAAGAATGACACACTGTAGACGGATGTCACAGGAGATCCGGTATTTTTTTCAAAATAAAACATCGTCCGAAATAAAGAAAACAGAAGTAATGTAAGTTATTTATTCTTTCTGTGTACCAAATGAGGAACCACTGCTCTAGATAGTTGCTGTCTATCGCTTTCTTGTAAGTTAAGTTTTTGTTGAGTTGAGTGACTTCTCTGTTGGTTTTATAGTGACAAGCTTGGAATGAGTGTGCCATCTTATTGTTAATTCTGGGTGTAAAGAATGGGGTTGTTTCGTTCTCCATTACCGTCAATAGGAACTCAAGTCGTACAATTTATTTGCAATATCTTCTATGTGCCAACAGTATTTGGATTAATATTGCGTTTGTGGAATAAAATGAATCCACCCATTTTCATCCATCTCGGGGCACGGCTTTTTTAACATTGTACCGCCCTCTGCTGTCAACTGAAATTGACGTCAAAGTGCCCCCCCGGCTAGCATTCCATTCATTCAATTTTTAAAAAATCACTGTCAAAACTATGTTTCGGGACACACAAAGTCATCTGTGATTACGGGCTTTTGGATTGACGATTGATTAACTGAACGTTTTTCATGATGTCATTATTAATGCTCATCGTTTGCGGAGAAATTGCCTGTAAGAAAGACAGCAAATGCGGCCTGAGCTGAATTATTCTGCCTCAAACTCCTTTTTTAGCATGCGCCATGTTTGCTCATAGGCCCTAACGTGCGTGCGTGTGTGCTTGTGTGGTGTGGTGGGCCTGCATGCATGTCTGATCACATGCATAACAGCATTGAGGAGACTGGGCCACTTAAATATAAGTTGCGATGGCACACTGACCTGTTTGGCGAGCAAGGGACAAAGTGTCCGTCATGGAAATTTGGTCCCGCGACGAAGATTGGGAAACCATCCCGAGATAAAGATTAATAATAATGATTTAAAAAAAGGGGGGGGGTTTATGGAAAGATTCATAAAACACTCAGTCAACAGGCGTTTCCATGGCAACACAACCGTCTCTAGCTAAAAGAACCCAAGGCCTCATTGCACCGCCTCAAGGACCCTTTGATTTCTTTGTACTCGGAAGAGTGCAAACTCACGCTCGCGTCGTTCCATTTCCACATTTTTCATGTTTCAGAATAAAATGACGACATGAAATTTCCACCCGCTCATTTGGCCCGTCATCATGTTCATTATCTCATTGTGATTTCGCAAGACACGCTCGAGTAGCTTCGCAATAACTCGGCGGCATCATCTGCTCATTTTAATACGGCGATGAGTTGAAACGGATTTTACATGTTGTGAATCCACTTTGGAGAAATGAGCCGAATGTGGACGGTTGACTACGCCCCCCCTGCATCCTAATTTGCCAATGTAGACCCAAGCTGCTCACCTTTATTCCAGTCAACAATGCCACTTGATCTTTGTTTCTAAAGAAAATTCTGCTTCACAATGCATGGCGTGTGACGGGGTGAAAAGTTTCCTGCTTTCATCAATAAGGCATGACTGCAAATAACTCAAACAACAACGATAAGGCATTCTACTTGCCGAGTGTCATCTTGGCCCTCAAGCAATAATTTGTCTGCTTAATACTCCCTCACAGCGCAACATTTGCTTTATTTAGAGCTGGCTGTACTTTTAAGTCATCTGTATCCTGTGCCACGATGTTCACAGTGACTACAAGAGCCCACGGGAGCACATGTCCCAAAACATACTGTACCTAGCAACAACTTCACAACAACCTCTAGTGTTGTGTAGTTGTTAAGACTCACGCCAACATTCGCGCCCCAGTTTAGGAAAACACCCCACAATACAATGAAATGTAAAAAAAAAAAATATATATATATAAATGTGACAATAATTTTGAAGCATTTTGAAAAGAATGCAAAAAAGTATTTTGCATTCTTTTCAAAATAGGGAATGCTGGAACGGATGAATGTCATTTCCATTCATTTCAATAGGGAAGAATGATTTGAGATAAGAGTGTTGGTCACGGAAGGAATTCAGCTCAAGGCGCAACTGAATCGAATGAGGAAAAGAATTTTGAAGCATTTTGAAAGCATTTTGAAAAGAATGCAAAAAAGCATTTTTTCAAACATTTTTTCAAAATGCCCACCCCCCGAAATGAACGTCAATAACATGAATCTGTTCACTGATCATCTCGGTCATGCCATATGGTTGAAAAACAAAAGCTCACATGAGAGCAAAAAGGGAATTATAAAAAAGAAAAAAAGATCTTTGGAGAGAATCTCCAAAGTATAAAAGGCTAAATGATGAAACAGAAGAAGGAGAGCTTCCCAACTTACCAGAAAAGAAAGCTGCATTTATATCAGCAGTCCTCCTTAATATCCGGGTTTATCGCTACCAATGATTCTCACGCACCAGGCCCACGCAACCAATGAGGCGATGAAACTTATATCTTTGTGAAGTGAGATATTCTGTAATTTAATGGAGTACACTCGATTGGACTGAAGTAACACACTTAAAGGTGTCATTAGCTCCCATTACCCCAAGCGGGGTCCATCTCATTTAAGAGAAACAAGCAAAGGGCTCCCACTACATTTAGCATAATGCATCTTTCATCATTTACGGTCGTCGTTTTATTTGTTTCTATGCTCCTCTGTTAAAAAAAGGTTGGCAACAGCTCATCTGGTCGTTTCTTCACTGTCGATTCAGTGGAATTCCTTCCGTGACCAACACTCTTATCTCAAATCATTCTTCCCTATTGAAATGAATGGAAATGACATTAATCCGTTCCAGCACTTTTGCCCTTTCCATTTGCCTTTCTTGGCCACCAGGGGGCAGCATAATACAGACACAGAGGCACACACAAAAGTCAATGTCGCATCTGACTCAGTAAGATATAGTATTAGTAGTTCTTTGCAGAGGATGAAGAAGATATGTCCGTGATTACTGTTGTACGCTCAGTCTGCATTCGTCGTTTGACATTTTGTGTTCAAATGTCAGTGAAAGGGCACATGTAGACAAGGAACCATTCACACTCATTCAGTGGAAGATTCATTTTCTGTCCTGCAGGTACACTTTCAGGAGGGAAAAATTGCGTTTGTGTTGCAAAGGACCTTGGCAAACCATTTATACATAACACACACACACACACACACACACACACACACACACACACACACACGTTTGGACAACTCTCCTGACTGGAGAGATTAAGAGATTAAAAAAAAAATCCCATGCGTATTCATGTGTGTCAGTTGATGTGGGTAGTGCAACACGTGATGAGAATTTTAGGTTTCAGTTCATGCTTGCGTGTCAGTCACACATGTTTGGAATGTTCCCACAGCCGTTTTTTTTTTTTAACATTCATAAGAATATTAGCTATGACGACAATTTGCCATTCATAGGAATAAAACAGAAGTACAGGTTTTTGATTCAGCAGCTCAAGGATTTTAGAAGTACAGTTCTGTATCTTTTTTAATGTGAAGTAGCTCCTTCATTCAAGTAAATGCGAACCCTCCAGGTCACGCAGAGCATTATTAAAAAAAGAAGGCGCTAAATAATTATGAGGATTATATAAATGGGTTCAGTAAATGGGAGGCACTCTGAGGTGGATGAAGGTTTAGGGTACAGTGACTCCTTGTGTTGGATAGTTAGAACTGCAGCATTTGCAGGCATGGCCTTGATGTTATGTCAAGTGACTTTCGACTCCGCTTATTCTGTAGGGTCGCCTCGAGGGAAGAGGGGAGGTTGCTGGTGCCTATCCCAGGTGACTTTGGGCGCAAGGCAGACCACCCTGAAATGGTCGCCAGCTCGTCGCAGGCCCACAAGATGTCAAATTGTACAGAAATGTTGGACCTGACAGTATTTGCTTCTTTGGCACCTCTCAACCCCTCGCCAAAGCCTGCGCGTGGCCAATTAGTGTCCGTCATGTTTGCTCTCTGGCGGTGGTGCCGACAATTTGTATTACAAAGGCTCCATCTCATGCATGGGTGGCCGCCTGCCCGCTTGAACCAATAGACTGTGGACATAATGGGCCATTCATACTGATAAACACGGGCATCCAATAACCACCCCCGCCTCTGCACCTGCTATATTGCAAATTTTTAAGCGGTCATTTTTTAACTCCGCACATGTTGATGTCCATTGTTGGATGCTCTGTTTGTCTTTGCAAATACTGTAATATAAAGTTTGGAATTACTGGAACATCGATGCTAATTTCTGTTAGCTACCTGTGGCTTTTCACTTTATATGTTAGCGTTAAGCTAGCAGAGTTTCGTTTGATGAGCTCATATGTTGATTTGATGTTTAAGTATGTAATGTTGAATTCTTTATTGTTTTTAGGGTCCGTTGAGAGTTAAAGAGTAATGGTCACGTGGCGTTTCACTTCAAATGTTAGCATTAAGCTAGCAGAGTTTCGTTTGATGAACTTATATGTTGACTTGATGTTTAAAAATGCAATGTTGAATTCTTTATTGTTTTTAGACATCAGTTTAAGAGTAATGGTCATGCAATGTTTAATTCTTTATTGATTTCGGGGTCAGTTTAAGAGTAATGGTCATGTGGCGTTTCACTTCAAATGTTAGCATTAAGCTAGCAGGGTTTCGTTTGCCGAGCTTATATGTTGACTTGATGCAATGTTAAATGCATCAGTTTAAGAGTAATGGTCAGCTGGTAGTGTCAATCAAATCAACAACTTGAAGCATGCATGCTGTGACCCTTGTTTGGAGCGAGTCTAGTTTTCATTTCTTCAAAGTGATTTCCCATTTCTTGATAGTGAGAGAATGAAAACCAGTACAACAATAAAAAGTAAGTTTCGGCTGTTTTAAATGTAACCGACAGCATTTATGTCTTGCAATGTTTGTAATTGGAACATGCACTACGAATCATCTCATTGCGTAAACAGCCCGAATGGGCCACATGCACAAGTCACATCGGGGTCTGGTTGAAAGTTGTTGTTTTTTGTTTTTTTATGGTTGACACAAGATTGGGGCAACTTGGTTGATCTGCCTCCCTCCGGCCCTGACAACACCGTTTCAGTTGTGTCTCGTACTTTCCGTTCTATATTTGACTGCAACACATTAAAAATGCAAAATATTGACATTCACTTTCCGAAATGGACTGAAACCTTCAACAGCTGGACTTCAACAGCATGCCAAAGCTAAATTACAATTCCAGGTTGACTCTTATTCCAAAATATTCTATCTTGTTTGTGTGCGAGCGTTGAGTAATTCCGTCGGATTTGCCATCTTTGTGTTTGTGCCCTGTGCTTGACGTTGTTTCAAATGGAACGTTGAACTAAATAAAAGTTGGATTGGAAATATGTCAGCTCTTCCTAAAGTCTCTCAAAGTGGAGAGAAAAGTCGTTCATTGGGGATGAAAGCAGAATTCTTGATGTTGTCCATTATAAAATGATAACATTTTTCGTGACTTTTCCCCTTTTTTCGTCCTCATTCTTTCATTCGATTGTTTCACTTTTTCAGTTTCATTATTTTATTAAGTCATTTTCTCCTTGTTCATTTTTTTGTTTTGTTTTAAGCTTTTTTTTTTTAGTTATTTAATTTTGTTCAAACTTTTTGCTGGATTTTTTGGGGCAGTTTAAATTTTCTGCGGAGGGCTATTACACTTTGTTACTTTTTATTAGTCTCACCTTTTTTTCAGCAATTAACTACTCTGCATTTCTCAACCATTCATGTGTTCCTCAAATTTCCCAGATTTCAACATTTTCCAAAAAACAAAACAAAACAAAAAAAAGTATTCGTTTATAACGAGGCATTCCGAATTCAAAATGTGAAACTCATTCAAATCACCTTTGAAACTACTGTACCGTATTTTCAACATTCCAAGAATTCCTACAATCCCAAAATTCAACAATAAATTTCCCATATCGAGACACATTCCACATTATTGTCTTCTCCTCTGATATTCAACCCAATTCAACTTCAAGTATTGACCTCATTTTGCAATTTAATGTCATTAGAAAAATGCACAATTTGCTCAAATAAACATTCCACACTAAAATATTTAGGGCATATTTTCCACATGTCTTGACCAAATCAGTCTATTGCAACTTGAACATGTCTACCGAATTGAGAACATTGTGGGGATTCGGCCCATGCGCAATATTATTGCGCTTTTAAAAGGGACATTTGTGGTGATGGCCCACGCAAAAAGTGTAACCCAATTATTGTAACACCTTTGCCGTTGCACCTGCCGAGGCAGCTAAAACGCTTCCCGATCTACTGGTGATACTTGCGACACATTTTGGGGCTTTTCAGTTTCCAGGAAGTTGCCTCGGCATGCGATTCCCTTCAGATGTCTTGGTAACATGACGACCTCCAATTCAGGGTGGGTGGTTGCGGTGGGGTCGGGGAGTGTCACGGTTTCTGACCCCCAACGGGGTTAATTAATTGATGAAATGGTGTGTACACTGGGTCGGTGTGCTGAGGTTGAACTGCTGAGGTCAGCCAAAAGATAATTTCATCGTCCATTAAATCAGAGCAATTAGTTGGCGCGCATGTGTGTGCGTGTGTGTGTGTGTGTGTGTGTGTGTGTGTGTGTGAGAGAGAGAGAGCGAGAGAGAGAGAGAGAGAGAGAGAGAGAGAGAGAGAGAGAGAGAGAGACAGACAGACACACACACACACACACACACACACACACACACACACGCTGCAGGCGGCACCTGAGCACAGCCTTTTTCCTGAATGGGGATTTTTCATGTTCCCATTTTAAACACTAGAGGGCACTGATAGATCTTAGATGAACGGAGAACGCAGGAGTAGCTCCTACGTGCATATTTCGATTCTGTGTACCTTGTACAGTGGATATAAAAAGACTATAAACGCCTTTTCAAGTGGCAGGATTTTGTGAACAATAAACAATTGATAACAAGATGAATAGTTGAGAACTTATTTCCGTCAGTGTGACCGACAGTATGAAACTCAATAGGGGGAAAAAGAGCCTACTAGAACATCTGAACTTCATTTGAGTAGACTCAGAGCCACTTCAAATGGTGGCGTTTGTATGCGGACTCCCTTTTTAACTTGAGTTTGGATGTGACTGGCTCACTCTGAGCACAGCCTCAGTTATAAGTGGATGTGCACGCTTGTGTCTTAATTGCGTTGTACAGATTTGTTGGTTACACAAATGCTGGTTTTCAAATGAATTACCTTGGTCACATTTTTGGGGTGAAGAGGGGCAGGGTTCGATTCCAGCTCCGGCCTTCCTGTGTGGAACTTGCATGGCAGGCTGATTGAACACTCTAAATTGTCCCTAGGTGTGATTGGGAGCATGAGTGCTTGTTTGTCTCTGTGTGCCCTGCCGTCTGCCCAAAAACGGCTGGGATAGGCTCCAGCATCCCCCCACGACCCTGGTGAGGATTTGCGGATTAGAAAATGGATGGATGATGGATGGATTCATATTCCAATGCACGCAAGGGTGCTCAGAGATGTTTAATTGAGGGAGATTTTTCAATCTAATGGCGATTGAAAGCTCTTTTCACATTTCTCCGGCTCACGTTATTTCTGCAGTTTATGGACACTCACAATACACGCATGAAGAATCAAAGCGACTGAATAAAAAAAAATAAAAAAATAATTCAGCATGTGTGCTTAAAATAAAACAAAAAAACCCCCACTAATTGACATGACTTTTAAGAAAGCGATTTTTTTGTTGTTTTTTGTTTTTTCGTTTTGACGTGACGTTCGAAATGCGAGCCTGAGGGCACTTTGAGGCCAAATTTGTAGATCGGGTCACTTTTTTTTGCTTGTTTAAAAAATCTTTGCGAAATTCCCTTTTGTTTTCTGTGTCCATAATTACTTAGCCTCTTTTTTGAAGATCCATACAAGCGAGTCTTCTTTTCGTACCTTTAACTGTGATGTTATACAATCTTGACAAGTGAGCACAGGTGCTCCAGTTCTATTTTCAAAAGTGTGTTTAAATGTGTTTAACGTGTGCGTGAGTGATAACATTGTAAATAAATAAATACATAAATAAATAAATGGGCTCTCGATATCGTGAGTCTGGAATCTGCAACAAACTGTGCGGTTCACTGTATAATGGAGGACAGAAGGCTGGGCGAGTGTGATTCCCTTGTCGCTTTCCTCTGAATGAAAACACACCACAAGCTTTCACACACAAAGGAGCCCATTTTTCATCAAGAAGCTGATGTTCTATTGGCTCCCTAAATTGCCTCTCCTTTTTCATTTAGTCCATGCGCTCGGTTCCACTCCTGCTCTTTCCCAAGCGTGCGGCGTAGCTTGCAGGCAGATCGATGGCAGGTAGGATGCAGAAGGGAGGAGGAGAAAGAAGGAGGGGGAGAGGCAAGGGGAGGAGATGGGGCCCGCTGTGATTCTACCCATTTTGACAAACGAAAACCAATCAAAGCTTCAAATGTCATGAACAGACGCAATAAGGACGTTCACTTGCAAAGTGTTTACGACTATCGCTGCCAGTGTGGAGGCTGATGATGGTCGTCCACTTCCTGGCCCGTCACCTTGACAGAAGTCGGTCGCCGTGCAGCCAAAAGGTATTTGGGCAAAGACCAATCATTTCATCCTGGGGGTCCGAGCTGCACTTTTTTTTACCTTCCGCTTGAAGCGACATCCACTTCATGTGAACAAGTCAAGTTCGATGTTTGACACGCGCGATGTTTTGGTGTGTCCTTGGAGGCCACACGGTGTTCCTGTCGAGCTGCTGGTTGCAAAACTAGCTGATTTCAGACTTGGACACACGGTCAGTGGCTCATTTATCACACGTGAAGGCATTTCAGGACAGCACACAAACAGGGAAGGAAGTGTTCAAATATGACATAGGCAACTGTGCGAACTACCAGGCTAACAATTTTATCAAGTCATTCGGTCAGGTGGCCTTTTTTTTCCATTTTATGTTTCTGATGTTAGCCTAAAAAGGAAAAATGTTTTTTGGGTTTTTTCCCCCGCCATTTTATTTATGTATGTATTTATTTATTTATTTATAAATGTATTTATTTATTTGTATTTATAAATATTTATAAATAAAATAAATAAATGTATTTATAAATAAAATATTTAAAATGTATTTATTTATTTGTATAAATGTATTCATAAATAAAAATATTTAAAATGTATTTATTTATTTGTATAAATGTATTTATAAATAAAAATATTTAAAATTTATTTATTTATTTGTATAAATGTATTTATAAATATTTATAAATAAAATAAATAAATAAATGTATAAATATTTATATTTATAAATAAATAACTTTAAAATAAAATGAATTGATAAACAAATTTACAGGGAGCCGCTGTAAATTATTCAGGCTGGAGGTTATTCAGACGGCCGAGACACATCGCGACAAGTTTAAGAACTTTACGGTGCGCAGTCATCGGCTTCATTTCTTCGCAGGCTGTGAGCATGTGGGAGGAGACGCGCAGGTATTTGCTTGTGTGTTCTTCCATTGACTGGTCAGACGGTTCCGCCTTTTAGATCCAAACGAAACAGAATGAGCCAGTGGTGCTCCATTGCATCGCATTAATGGAACATGTTATTGCACCATTGCTAAAAAGCGAGGCACACAGTGTGTCCTCTGGCTTCCACAGTGAAGGTTAATGATGCGGTGATAATTACCAGTGCTGTTCGATATCACCGATTTCCTTTCCAATCCGATACTGAGTAAAATTCAAATTGGTATCGGCGACACCGACTCGATATTGATACTTCATCCAAATGCACCTAATGTGTTGAAGAAAGTGTATTTCAAATTGATGATTCAAAAGAATATAAATAACGGATTTGCTATATGGCCGCACGGTGTACGACCGGTTACCACGTCGGCCTCACAGTGCAGAGGTGCATGGTTCGATTCCGGCTGCGGCCTTCCTGTGTGGAGTTAAAAACAGTTTCTCAAATTTACATGTGAATGTCAAAGTGAAATACAACTGAGCGGTACTGCCTTTATTTCGTTTTTTCTTCCTTGTATTCGATTGCGGCACATATTGAGGCCCTACAGCAAAAAGCAACGCTCCAACTTTTCTGTCATTCGCCTTGACGCCCACAGCATACGTTCACATGTCAAGGCAACGACAAAATGGAGCGCTCCTCGCTAACAACAATCGTTGGTATTTTTGACGTTGCTGTGTGACAGCTCTGATTAAAACTTTGAGTAGTTCAAGTTCCTTATGGAGCGCGAGTACAAAGTCAGCCTATATAAATTGCGGGTGGCTCCGTGTTTGCTTTCTGCCTAATGAGCACTCTGGTGGGAGGTGATGTTGAAACTTTTTTTTTTTTTTTTGTGTGGCAGTTGCTTTCAAAATGCTTAGTTCGCCCAAAGTTTGGTTACTCCATTTGCATTATTTCCCTCTTATGCTTTCACCTGAGCACGAACCTATTCTTTTTGAAACAGTTGCAAAGCATCAGCAGCTCAGTCTGATACTCTATTTCTGATTCGTCAAGATTAGTACAAATATTTCTACCTCCATTGCTCCTATAACACATGTGTCAAAGGCAAGGCCCGGGGGCCGGATCTGGCCCGCCACATCATTTTATATGGCCCGTGAAAGCAAATCAAACATGTCAAGTTCCATAATGCTTGTTAAAGTCTGACCCAAAATTTCAAATTGTCATATGTAATTCACAATAACAGTCATTCTTGAATTCTGATTTTAAAATTTGTTATTCGTCAATTTGTTGTGCACTGAGTATGTAATATGTAGAGGTGAATAAACATTTAGATGCTTTCCCAAAATTCTAATCCGAGGCAACCCATAACTACAATATGGCCCGCGACCAAAATGAATTTGACACCCCTGTCCTATAAAATAGTAAAAAGATCCATCCATCCATCCATTTTCCGAACCGCTTTATCCTCACTAGGGTCGCGGGGGGTGCCGGAGCCTATCCCAGCTGTCTTCGGGCAGTAGGCGGGGGACATCCTGAATTGGTTGCCAGCCAATCGCAGGGCACACAGAGACGAACAACCATCCACGCTCACACTCATACCTAGGGACAATTTTGAGTATTCAATCAGCCTGCCATGCATGATTTTGGAATGTGGGAGGAAACCGGAGCACCCGGAGAAAACCCACGCAGGCCCGGGGAGAACATGCAAACTCCACACAGGGAGGCCGGAGCTGGATTTGAACCCGGTACCTCAGCACTGTGAAGCCGACGTGCTAACCACTGGACTACCGGGCCGCCTAGTAAAAAGATGAGCCCATTTTTTTGTTTTTGTTTTTTTTTTCCTTTTTGGTGCCAGTCACTCGATGTCGCATGCGTGTCATGCGCACTATATACAGTCAAACCTCGGTTTTGGAACGTCTCGGTTCTCGTCCAATTCGGGTTTTTGACCAAAAATTTAGTGTTTTTTTATGCCTCGGATGACGAACAAATTTTGGTTCTCGAACAAACTGAGCGCACTTGAATGCACCATTTGACTCCTCTCGCCATCCTTACGCGAGGAAGTGACGCTTCCTCGTGTTGCTTTCCATTGTGAGCAGACGTGTTCAATAAACATTTTTATTTTAAAAAGAGCGTGGTTTCGCTTTTCAAACAATTTCGGTTTTCAAACAGCCTTCTGGAACAGATTATGGTCAAAAACCGAGGTTTGACTGTACTATAAATAGTATACTGAACACAATCTGAAACCGGAAGAAGTCAATTATGATGGCTTTATAGGTCGCCTTTCATCAGAGACAATATTGGCAAACATGCTGTGAATGACAAAAAGCCATCAATGTCAATTTTGACAGAAACATATATTGTTCACTGTGTATCTATTTCCCATCAGCCAGTGGTGACCATCAATCCAAGAGAATGACCCACACAAATGGATTAAAAAGAGGACGCGGTCCCACGTGGCGGAAGGAAGAATGAATCCCCGTTCCACACAACAACTTTGTCCTTGTGCGCCTTTCTTATAGAGCCATAAATATGTCCAGACGTCAAACACTCCGTGATGATGGTCGCGCTCTGCTTCGGAGCCGTCATTCATCCATGCCAAAGCTTGCAGAGGACCACTATTCGAGTGTACAACCTGGGGGAAAAAATGAGGAGACACACACACACACACACACACGCACGCACGCACACACACACACACACACACACACACACACAAAAACAACACTGGACTTTTTTTTTAGGGCATTTTCAATTGCTCAAAATGACAATACAGTATTGTATTTAGCTAGATTGGTGACTTGAAGATTGAAGACTCCACCCATTCTAGTCATCCCTGTTCCTTGTGTCAGCCAATCAGTTCCCTCCAGCCACTCGTGTCTTGTCCAGGTGTGCCTCGTTGTCTTGTCCATTTTGTTGTATTTAGTTCTCTGTTTTCTTTCAGTCCGTTGTGGTTAATTGTGGTTATTTTTGCTGTCACACGTCAGGTAGCTTTAGTCCTGTTGTGGTGAGTGTTTTGTGTCCTCTTTGAATTGTATTTGTTGGGATTTTTTTTCAATTTAGTGATTTTGCGGGTTTTTTAATAAACCCTTTTAGGGACAGCGATGACTACAGTGGACAGCGTATTATGTTATGAGGTTACAGGATGCATGAAAGGGTTAAGAAATACTTTCTGGAGATTGTTCCTACTCTTCTGGTTCGCCAGTTTTAGGTGCGCCCTTTATCTCGACAGCCCAAATTCTGTGACAAATGCAGCATCAACACTGGTTTGCTTGGGGTTTTTTTCCAAGCAAACATCGTGATCACCATCTGCGACCCGCTGGATCGGAAAAAAAAAATTAATTTGCAGGAAAGTTGTTGAAAATGTCAAAAATTGCCTTTGTGGTGCGAGATAAATTACGCTAAGTATGAGTTACGCCATTGCTAGAAGGTGGCGGCAAACGCCACAGCGTCCGTCCAACATTGCTCGTCTCACTTACAATTGGCAAGATTAAAAAAAAAAAAAAAAAAACTGAACAAGTTTTGGCCACAATCACGGAACAAATTAAACCAAGGTCGCACTGCACGTTGTAACAGTTCCTTTCAGGCTCTTCACTTTCACTTTCCCCACTCACAGTCGAGTATTACTCAGCTATTGTGGGGCTTAGTGGCCCTCATCACAGCTCTACACAGAAGTTGACAGTTTAAAAAAAAAAAAAAACGTACGCTTTGTTAATTCTTTTAACACTCTCAAACAAATACAGACACGAATCTGTCCAACAACTTGCCTTCTGTTACGCTGTTCAACTCGAGAGGCGTTCAAGGACCGCCTCAGAAAAACGTAAATTAACGATAACTTCAACGACAATAATGCACCCAAACAGAAAATCCAGCTAGGAAATCACAAAATGAATTCTATGAGGGGTGTTTGTGAACATATAACAAAGGAATAAATAACATAGACAATTCTGAAATAGTCCAGTCTCCGACATTTCTAACTTGGGTCAACGAGGTCATGCTTCGTGCAGAAATGCAAGGAAGAGGTTATCCTTGCGTAGGTATTGCATTTGGAGTGGGGTTTTTTTCGCTTCTCCTTGATCTGCTCCGAATAAAAATGGAGTTTTACCAGATAAGCTAACAGTTAGCCCAGTTTATTTTTATCACTGTGTCAAGGCCCGCTTCCTATTCACGGCAGTAGAGTGCAATGCCAAAGGCTTGCTCACAATTTTGGCTTGCACCTGAAAACAACAACAAAAATCCACACAAAAAATAAAATACAATAAGTAAATGAAGATATAAGTGTAAAGTGCAAGTGAGCAAAGACTACCGCAGCCACCATACATGCGGGAGTGCACATTGACTTAAACACACAAAAAGAAAAATAACCTTTCCACCTTTGCCCGACCACGTAGAATGAATTTAATTGACCTTTGGCACCGTGAGGCCTTCCAACAGACCTTTGACCCAACATGGGAGTTTAGGTGCTGCCTTTGCAGAAACCCTCTTGAGGGCTCTCTCGCTCTCTGACCGAAGTCAGCTGGCTCCAAACATGCGACCTTCCTTCTACGGGCATGAATACGCCGTTCATGAATATTCAGCGCCCGCCGCCCTCCTTGAGGGCTTCGCCAGCCTACTTGAAGCGAACCAAAAAGTAGAACATTTTCTTACGTCCAGTGTGTGCATTCTGTCCAATATTCGCGTCAATTATTTTCTTATCCACTACAATCAACCTCATTAGCTTGGAAAGGTTAAAGTTGCAACGACAAGTTTCCGTTTGATGGTCTTTTTAGTTGTTACGTCAATATTAATGGCCGCTTGTACGATTTTATAAGATCCAACATGAGAATCATGTCAAATATTCTGCCTTTGCGAAGATTTTTGAATTTTGATGGACCCTGTCAGTCAGCTATTCATTTGTTTACTTTGAAGCTTGTCCGAGTATTAGACTTGATCACGTCACATTGACAATAAAAGGAGAACGCAATTATTTTTTTGCCCTCCTACACCTACACAGCCCCTAAAATGCACACACACGTAAAAAAAAAAAAAAAAAAGAGATATATGACAAGGGGACTTTGTTTATTGCTTTTGAGAGATTACTTGGGCAGGAGGCGAGGAGATAAACTTTTGACTTGCTTTTCCAATTAACAAAAAGCTGATAGGCTGCTCTTGGTTGCTTGCGCGACTCACTCGTGCGTGTGTGTGTTCATTTCGAACACATTCGGTTTCCGTCCTGCTTTTCATTTCGTGATTGAATCATTAGCAATACAAGCCGGTTTTTCCTGAGAATTTTAAACTGTTACGTAAGGGTTGAACGACTTGAATTTTTTATTTATTTTTTTTAATAGTTGACCAAAACGTGAAGAAAGTCAAGTCGAAGCCGAATAATCGATAATGACTGATGATATTTTTTATATCCGTCGTATATTTTATTTGAAAATATCGAAAATAGTCCAAAAAAATGCATACCTCCCAAAAGTGTACCATTTATAATTTACTTACTTCTTTGTTCCATTAAACTCGATTTTTTTTGGGGGGGAGGGGGGAAGGGGGGTTATGTGTGTACAATGATTGGCACGCCACAGGGATGCTGGCGTTCTTCTGGGATTGAAAATGTGACCTACATCTGGGCAGAGTTTGGACTGGTCCCAACAGGCTGACTGTGTGACAGGATGCTGAAATGGGAAGGTGGGGGGTGGGAGGTGGGAGGGGTCACTTTTCGACAAGGGCAGTCAGGACAGCCAACTGTTGAGGAGTTGCGAGGCATCCGCTGCCAAATTGTGCTCTTTGTGTCCCATCTGTTCTCTTAGTCTTCAAAATGCTTCCTGCATACAACACAAATGACAATCGGTCATGGAATGAAAATTAAAAAAATTAAATAAAAAAAAACCTTATCCAGCATTGAAGGACATGCTATAGAGCACAAATTATGAAGCAAAATTCCTTGTTTTTGCACCCTTATTCTCAGCTGCTCTGCTTGGCCTTCTTAATGACCCCCCCCACCCCCTCCCTCCATTATCCTTGGACTGTATTTGGACAACCATGAAGATGTAATTGGTTCTCATTGCAGATTTCCAATCAACCCTCCCACAATGTTTTTAAGTCATTTGTGGTGTATTTTTTTTACATGACCAAACAAAAACAAAAAAGTGCAACACATTGTACAGTATTCATATTTGTTTTAATGGCAACATGTGTACTGTACCTTGGAATGGAGAAATTAATTGCAATAATAATAATACATTTTATTTATAAGCACCTTTCAAAACACTCAAGGACACCTTACAATTAAACAAGAGCAATAAAACCACAGATAAAATTATAAATAATAAAAGAAGCGATGAGTTCAAACTGAGTATGCAATTTTAAATAGGTGGGTTTTGAGATGAGGTTCCAATGTGGGAAGAGAGTCAATATTACGGATGTCAGGTGGAAGGAAGTGAGTTCCAGAGTTTGGGTGTTGCCTTTAAAATATGACTTTAATCCCTTCCGTGACCTCTCCAAAGAAACTATAACTAACGAATATATGCTTTTGGGTATTGTGATATTGTCCAGTGAAACTCCTCTACAACAAAATCATGTTTGAAATTTTTCACAACAGGGATGGTTTTTCACTGTAGCAAATTTGAAACAGGAAAGTGGGAATGGTGTTAATGCATGAAGATTTTTTCACACTAGGGGGTATTTTCACCCATGTAGATTTCGTTGTAGAGGAGTTTCACTGTATGTCTACATGTGTTGCTGCACTCATGTTCCAATATCTGTTGCCACACAAATACCATTTGTTCTCCGGCCTTTTGTTTTACTCGGTCTTTGAGCATTCGCGCACCGACGACGACCTCTAACTACTGATGCTCAAGTGCTGTCATCGCTCAGCTTGCTTTCCCTCCTGTAGCCGCATGCTCAAGAAGAATAGAGAGAGAGAGGGAGACAGCATATCGAGACGACCAGTAATATGCGTCTCCAAGTATTTATCTCTGTTCGCGTCTAATCTACTTTCTTAGCGAGAACGGCAGCGGGCTCTCGATGAGGTCCAATAAATGTGATGAAATGTGACAGGGGGGTTCCAGGGTGGCAGCGTGGAACAGCTGCACACCTCCCCAAAAGCAGTAATTACTTTTCATCCTCAGAGCTACCCGCCCTCTGATTACTTACCTGGGAAAAAAAATTCTAATTGACGCAGCAAATTGGCAAACACACTCGCTGGGGTTCAGCACCAAGCCGGCACGTTCTGACAAGATAATTGCGGGGGAAAATGCGGGCTTTAAACTTTCCACTGCCGTTGTGGTGATAAAAGGGCAAGTAACATCATTACGGGGAAGTGAAAGAACAATGGATGAAAATAAATAATCATTGCCCTTGTGTACATTACTTTATTTAGTCACTTATGGCAATTTATTTCTTGATTCATCTTGGGGCGGCCCGGTGGTCCAGTGGTTAGCGCGTCGTCCTCACAGGACAGAGGTACCGGGTTCAATTCCAGCTCTGGCCTCCCTGTGTGGAGCATCTTCTCTACGTGGATTTTCTCCGGGTACTCCGGTTTGCTCCCACATTTAAAAAACAAGCTTGGCAATTTAATGGAGCACTCTAAATTGTCCCGAGGTGTGAGTGTGAATGTGGATGGTTGTTCATCTCTGTGTGCCCTGTGATTGGCTGGCAACCGATTCAGGGTGTCCCTCACCTACTGCCTGAAGACGGCTGGGATAGGCTCCAGCACGCACCGCGACCCTTGTGAGGATAAGCGGGTCAGAAAATGGATGGGTGGATGGATTCATCTTGGTGCGATAGTATCTTTTTTTTTTACAAGATGTGGACTGTAATATTCCAAGCAAGGCTATCGCTAAACATGCCCCTGAGGCATTTAAATATCTACTGAATTTATTATTTCTGAAGACAATTGGAAAATAACAAAGTAAGCGAGGTCAAGCTCAAACCATCCATGGAGGGAATCACTGTTCATATTAAATGGTTGGCTGTGGTGTTTCATCAGTCGCATGTACAGAGAGCGATGCTGACTGACCACATGGCTGGAAATGTCGGTCTTTTGTCACTATCCCAACACACACTTTCAACCAACTACCGTGGCACCTACTCTCTTTATATCTTACACAGACTCCACATACTCTCTTCGAGTGTGAGTTGCCCGAATGTGTGCGACCTCGAGCACATTGGGATTTCTCCTCATAATAGATGTGACAAGTCAAGATGAATCGCTTCACTTCGTCACCAGTGCCGATCGCTAATTCAAGATGATGCAATGTTGCCATCTACTGGGATATGTATGTCCATTGCAGTTGTTTACCAACCATCAATTTCATAGACAATCTGTACAAAAATCCTCTTTCAATTCCTATCCCTTTGAAAAACTTGGCAGCAAACGGCTGGATTCAACTTGATGAATTTAAACATCCATGGCAGGAAATGAGGCATAAAACCAGTTTATTTGACATTTGCTTTTACGCGCTTTATGTTTTCATATTTGTATTTTACAATAGATAGCTATTTTCTCTTTATGAAAAACATAAACAAAACAAGTGGTGCTTTGGAAAGTCTCTGAACTGATATACTCATATATGCAATAAAGCATATACATATACAGTCAAAAGGTTTTCGAACGTCTCGGTTCTCGACCCATTTGGGTTTTTTTTTTACCAAGAATTTTGAGTTTTTTATGCCTCGGATGACGAATACATTTCGGTTCTCGAACAAACTGAGTGCACTTGAATGCACCATTTGACTCCTCCCACCTTCCTTACACGAGGAAGTGATGCTTCCTCGTGTTGCTTTCCATTGTGAGCGGACGTGTTCAGTAAACATTTTTATTTTAAAAAGAGCGTGGTTTCGGTTTTTGAACAATTTCGGTTTTCGAACAGCCATCTGGAACGGATTATGGAGGAAAACCGAGGTTTGACTGTATGTCGTTTTAATTCGTGTCCAGGAGGAAAATTAGATTTGATATGAGTAAATTGAGTTCTGGGGCGGCCCGGTAGCCCAGTGGTTAGCACGTTGGTCACAGTGCAACAAATACAACTCATGTAACACTCTAAATTGTCAAGTCCCACCAACCAATTCAGTGTCCCCCGCCTAGGAAGACTGCTGGGATAGGCTCGCACCCCCCGCGACCCTACGGTTCGGAAAATGGATGGATGGAAATTGAGTTCTCATATTGGTCACACAACAAATACAACTCGTAAGTCAAGTCCCACCTGTGTCAGGAATATTTCGTACAACCACTTTCCAAGGTTCCACATTCTCAGGACTCTTTGCATGCGTCGACAGAGCTAATTACACAATTTACTGTAACTGCAAGCACCAAAAAGCGAAGATGAACATGAGGAACGAGAGGAAAAAAAATTGATGTCCCAACATCCGTCACCTCGCATCACGGCCGTTACATCAGCGTCTTGGAGCGTTTGACCCCTCGCTGCTCCCTCTGTCCCACTGACTGCACAGTAGCCCCGGAGGGAGACGAAGGGGTCAGTTTGGCTACCGCGGAGGTCTTGTCTCTCTAGCCTCCCTTCTTTGTCTCCCTTCAGCCCTAAAATGTAAGCGCCACAGCCGGCCGGCTGCTCCAGGCAGTTACCCAGCAGAGAGGCAGCCAGTGGAAAATGAAGAAAATAAGAGAAGGGACAGAACGCCCTGATGTGAGCAAAAGACGGATGATGTTTACTCAAGCAACGAACAAGCTGGGCTACAGAGGCAGAGAGTTAAAACAGAGCTGAAGAGACAGAGGTGACAACCAGAATCTAAATCGGTGGAGACAAAGTCTAAAACGGGAGAAGGGAAACAGCGGTGGACTTTAGCTCACAACCCTACAGGCCATCGTGGACCAGTCCTCCAAATGTCAGCACCACCCTGAGAGGGCAGCGAGACCCCCTATGGGAACTCTGGAAAAACAGATACCAACTGACACTTGAGAGCCCAGTTGGCACTCGTGCACATCCTCTTGCACTCGAGTTCATCGACCTCACAAGTTGCGTTTCCACGACTGAACCCTAATCCACTTGGCTCACAGGCAATGAGAGTCTTCCCCCATAGGCCATTGCACCACGACGTCATACGTTCTTCCTGGGAGCAGAAAATGGAGCCTTACATGTTACTTGACCAAGGCAGAGCATCAGCACCTGTTCTTGTGTGTCTCCAGCAGGTGGCAGTGGAGGGCATTCCCTCCCATTGTGCTCACCTGCTGCCAATATGGTCATCAAGTTACCCAAGTATTTAATTTAACTCCAAAGACGTTTTTAAACGTCTTTTCAGACTTGGTCTAGAATTGGCTGGTACTGAATGTTAGGGACTGCCAAGATTCCATGTCTCTGTCAGATTGTTGACCTTGTTGCTGCTCTTGCTCAAGTGTTGTTTTCTAGACCTTTCGATCTCGTCATTGTCGTTTTTGCTCTCTAACCTCTCGCCTTATAAGTACAGTCAAACCTCGGTTTTTCAAACGTTTCTGTTCTCGACCAAATTGGTTTTCGACCAAAAATGTCAAGTTTTTTATGCCTCGGATGACGACCGAATTTCATTTCTCGAACAAACTGAGCACACTTGAATGCACCATTTGACTCCTCTCGCCTTCCTTACACGAGGAAGTGATGCTTCCTCGGGTAGACGAGGAAGTGACGCTTCCTCATGTAGCCTTGCACTGTGAGCAGACATGTTCAATAAAGATTTTTTTTTAAAAGAGCGTGGTTTCGGTTTTCGAACAAATCGGTTTTCAAACAGCCTTCTGGAACGGATTATGGTCGAAAACCGATGTATGACTGTATTTGTCATTTTGTCTTTGATCTTGCTCGTGTGTTTGTTTAGTGAAATTGGAATCTTGTCATTTCGTATATTATCTCTGATTTTCAATTTCATTGCCTTTACAAGCGCTTTTTCCTCATGTATTGTATTTCATCCATCCATCCATTTTCAGATCCGCTTATCCTCACTAGGGTCGCAGTGGGTGCTGGAGCCTATCCCAGCCGTCTTCGGGCAGTAGGGACACCCTGAACCGTTTGCTAGCCAATCGCAGGGCACACAGAGACAAACAAACATGAACACTCACACTCACTATTGGCTAGGTAGGGAGGAAACCGGAGTACCTGGAGAAAACCCACGCAGGCCCGGGGAGAACGTGCAAATTCCACACAGGGGGGCTGAAGCTGGAATTGAACCCGGTACCTCTGCACTGTGAGGTTGACGTGCTAACCACTGGACCACTGGGCCGCCCGTATTGTATTTCGGTAACTAAATATTTTTTGTACAGATTTTGTTTGTGTCTCCGTTTGTGGGATCCCATGGCCACTCACATCATACCCGTACTGTGTCAAAATCAATTTGATTTATCTAATCTGTAACCCAACAAGTTTTTGTCCAGGAACCAAACTGTTCCTAGGTGAGAGTGCTGTCAAAGAGAGAGGACAAGAGAGATGAGTCAGAGACCAAGAAGCAAAACAAGAGGCAAAAAAATTGAAATCAAAGACAGCGAGAACAAAGCATCATTTCCCCGCCCACGGTGAAAGACCGAGGGAGGAATTAAAGCCAGAGGGAGAAGGACAAACCAGAGTAGGCGAGCGGGAAGGAGCAGTCTGATTAATTGAGACAGAGTCAACTGACCGCAAGTCATTAAGCTGCCACTGGGGCTGAGCGCCAGTCACTAGACATTCTCCTCACCAGGCGCTCGGGTCCGGCGCGCTCAGCCTCGTATCATCCCTGCATCACCTCGCTGCTTCTTTCACACACGCGCTGATACCGGGGCGGGATTCTTCCCCCGACAGGATGCTTTACTCGGAGAGTGTTTGGCTTCGCGGCTTCATTAGGTATCCCCCTCGCAGGGTTATCGTCTGGGATGGCTGCTCTTAAGTGCGGGATGACAAATGATAGTCTCACCACACCGGGAGAAATGGAACACTGCAGGCTTGTGAGGTAGATTTGAGCTTGTTAGGGTTTGGGAGTAGTCTCGTCTCTGTTGTAGGTCTGTGCTGCAAAAAAAGGCTTGGTATCCGGACCAAAACAATAAAATCTCAACAGTCTTGAGTTTTGTCTTAAGATCAGTCTGACGGGATGGTGTGAAGACAGTGTGTAGCATTAGCTCATGCACACCTAATTGAGGCAATTTGAATATCCGTCACTCACAGGCAAGGAGCTGCGCTAGATGGAGATGAGCAACTCTTGGAAGAAAAAAAAAAAAACTTCACTAAAGCCAAGAGCACTCGGTGTGAGGGCCAGGTCAAGCTCATTTCAACCTCTTCATTCCGTATCTGCACAAGATGGGTACCGAATAAAATGGGTCCTGTTTCTTCTATTTGATGTCATGAATTGGTCATTTGCGATCATAAACATCTTGCTAATCGTTTGTGATGGACTAATTTGAGCAGACTTAAAAACAGTCTGGGTCAATTTCGGTCAAGTTCGTTCAATAAATATATGCATTACAAATATGAATGGAAAAAAAAAAAGAGGAGCTCAGTTCATCTTTAGAAGTTACTCGGGAGTGTCGGCCGAGAGCCTCATTATTATGAGAGACAGTTCAAGGGAAGTCCGAGCTAAGCTTAAGATGAAGTTTTAAGCCTTCACATAAATGCAGCCCCCCCCATTGACTGACTCTGCCGAAGCTTCCTGTTTTGCTCTCACAGACGCTATGCTAATGTTCTTGGTCTTGTAGTAAGGCACTATGAGTTCATTCAGGCTCCCCCTTATTTTTGAATCTTAAAGATCGTCCTTAGAAATTGTGATGGGAAAAGAAGATAGGTTAACCTTTATTCGTCCTGTGGTGTGATGGTCTGTTAAGAGGGGGGGTGAGATGCTATAGCTAAGCCACCAGGCTATATCTCTGTCGTTCAACATGTTTTCAGTACATGTTTTGTACATTAAGAGAACAATTTTCTCTCTTAAAATGATGTTAAGAGAGAAAATTGTGGACTACAGACGTAGCTCCTAATCTTTTTACAACTGGATTTTTTTTTTTAAAGAAATAGCTAACATGTTAAAAGTCAGTATGTGTTAGCTAATGTTAGCATGCCTGCTCAGAGGTTTAAACCCTCAACAACAACTTTTCTACTTTTGCCCGCATCACACCAAACCTTACATGCTCTCACCTTTTCCCATTCTTGCAAATCAAACCATACAACCTGCTGATGCAACACCTGACTCGTCTCTCGAGGGCCTTTACACACCTCCCGCGCTCACACCTCCTACTTACGCGCCTACGCTCCAACAGGTAACGATCCGCTCTCGTCTGGTGTCATCATCTTGTGGAAAAATTTTACCCACGGTCCTTAAACTGACTGAAGTGCAAACTGAGCTCAAACCAGTCGTATTGTATGCCCAGATTTGCCGTGCTTGTGTGTGTGTCCTGTTGATTTGTGCCCCGCACCTGCTGCGATGATCCGCTCAAGCGGTGATGACACATCGCTCTCAATTCCGCCGTCGCTGACTTCCGCTGTCATCCCTTTGCATCGAACAAGTGATTTGATAAGCAGCCTCCTGCGTTGCTTATGGATCACTGGCTTGTGAGTACACAGCTTTCATGACAGCACATCACTGTTGATTTTACAAGTCTCATGTCACCGGAAAACAATGTTACAAAATGTAGCTCGTCGAGAGTTGATCTCGTGGACACAAATACATTTTCAAAACAACATCCATCCATTTTCTATTGCGTGTGTCCTTTTCAAGGATCATTCTGAGGCATTGAGTGGGAATTTGTTCCATTCTCAGCTGTAAAAATCAAAATCATCTATGTGAACCACTGCATTCTCGCTAGCAAGAATAGGTTTGGTGAGGTTCACAGTTACTATCTATTCCCCTCACCATCCATCATACCCTTCTGTGATGGCATTACAAAAATAAGAAAACAAAAAACTAAGAAAAAGATTGAAGGTGAAATTTAAATGGATTTTGAGATTGCTGATTTTATATATATATATATATAAAAATAGAATAGTACTGCAAGACGGATACGAGTTATCCATCTTGGGAGTTTCTTGAGATTCAAGCTGACACCTTGAACCGGTTGCCAGCCAATCGCAGGGCATATAGAGACAAACAACCACCCGCACTCATCACACCTATGGACAATTTTTGAGTGTCCAATTAGCCTGCCATGCATGTTTTTGGAATGTGGCAGGAAACCGGAATACCCTGACAAAAACCCACCCAGGCACGGGGAGAACATGCAAACTCCACACAAGGAGGCCGGAGCTGGGCTCGAACCCGGTACCTCTGCACTATGAGGTCAATGTGCTGACCACTCGATCACCGGGCCTACTGAGCATTTCTCCCCAAAAAGGCTTCAAGCTCTTTAATGGCACTCTGACAGAGAAATCTATGAGCAAAATTGTATCATGTTAAAGTTTCATTTAATTTGACATGTTTGGGTGCGTATCCACCCCCCAAATGCCTACGCATTAAGAGGCACCGGCGACTGGTCGGAGGGCTTTTGAAGTCACAATGACTCAACAGAGGGGGGCGAACAGGGGAGATAAGGATAGACTTATTTGGGAACAGCGGTTGAACTAACATTTGAGAACACCCGTCGCGCCCACAAAAAGTTACATATTCAATGTTGACCAAATGGGCAAACCGGTGGTTCAAAGCTCAAACCAAGGTAACCAATCCACCGAGGGGCCTGCGGTTAAGTCGGGGGCAGTGTTATTTCATTTTGCACACAATAAAAGGTCGAACTCATGGAGGGCGGAGCGGAGAGTGTGATCGCGGAGGCGCGCTCTCAGAGATCCGCTCCCGTCGAACACCTGTGTGCCGAGTCATTTCTTTAACTTTGTCCGAGAAAAATCTCTGACACACTCCCACTTCAAACTAAACATGAACCGAAGAGAACTACACAGCTAACTAGCTTAATGCTAACACACACAAAATTACATAGACGGGCAAACAATTCCAAGCCTTTAAGCAACGGATATCTAAGGCGCAACACAGGTAGACAGACAATATAACGATACTTACAGGCATGTATTCTTTATCCTCTGCAAAAAAATTATTAACACTACTGCAGGTTAGTCAGTTTCAGTAGTACTAAAGGACATACCCCTTGAAGCAACATATTGACCACACACTCAAACGTCGACAGATAATGAAACAGTACTCAGTCTTATATTTATCCACTGAAAATAATATGTATGATTACTGTCGTACTGATGAGGTGAGAGGAGTTGAAACATCGTAATCACATCATTCTTTAGTACTTTGGATATCTCAAGGTCCCACCGTTGAGTATAACGCATTAAATCCTGTACTTAAGTGTATTCAACATTGTATTTGTTTGCAGTTGTTAACCATGGCTGCGTGTGTTGGTGTGTTATTAATGTGTATGCACCAAAGCCTGGTCCGACCTTGTTTTTCTTGCCATGCCATGTAGTCGCACTCCAGCGTGCTTTCTCTCTCCATGTGTCCGCTTTTTGTCCTCTGCTGCACCTCAGCTGGGGATCTAGTTACTAGCTAATGCTGCCCCCCCAGCCCAGCTATCCACTGGGGGACAATGTGACCCAGCTATGCTACGCCATGACTGTGAGTCATTCTCTCCATCTTCATCCCAAGTGTGTGTGTGGGGGTGTGGAGGGGAGTGTGGAGGATGGCACAGTGCGAGCCGTGGGTGACATTTACTTTGTCTTCCCGATGCAGCTTTGCCTACGTTGCTTGCACAGGTACAAAGCATGTGAATTCCCCCATAGTTAAACAAGCTTGGGAAATTGTAAAGTTAAAGTTGAAGCTGGGTTGGGTCCAAATTAAGACAGCAGCAACGTTTGGTGAAAAGACACATTTCTTGCCTCTCTGCCTTGGTCCTTTTTTCATTGCTTCAATTTCTTCTACACCTGATCTAAGAAGTGATGCCCTGGAGGACATAAATAGTTGTTGACCTTGAGTTATAGAAGCAGAGGCCTCCTACTTTATGTAGGAACGAAAATGGAGCGCTGCAGCAAAGTGGACACTGTGAATTGTGACACTGCAGTGACCTGAGCCAAGGCACATGAAAAGTGTAAACTACAGTATGATAACATTTCGTGTTTGTCTTTGTTATTCTTTCTAGCTAGCCATTTCCAAATATTACAATGACGTAGCTTGCGACTTGTACATATAACATTATTCAACAGTGCCTTACTGCTATTTTCGCACAGCTAGCTAGCTTAATGCTAACACACACAAAATTAATCTTTGTTGTTTCTAGCTGTCTATTTTCAAATATAACAATGATGTAGCTTGTGACTTGTACATATAATATTATTCTAACAGTGCCTTACTGCTACTTTGCGCTAAAAAAAAATTGTCTTGTCCATACATTAGACACCATGTCAAACTCCCGTCCCAATCACAAGCAATCCTGTGTGGGCTGACTACACACCTCAAAATGCTACCTCGGATGAGCCACACGCTTTATTCTTGCGATTTGAATCCGGTGACAAACGACACTGTTAGACTGAACAGAACAACGTTGTTACGGTGGCGTCGTCGTGTCACTCCACTTCAGCTCTGACAGCTAAGTGTCAGTTGAAGCTCATGTTCGACAATAGCATGCCTCATTGAATCACTGAAGTGCACTTAAGAGCCGTGGATGCTTTATGAATGGGAAGAGGATAATGTGTATAAACCTTGTCTACTGGGGGGGGTGTGGGGGTTGGGGGGGATTCAACAAACAACAGATTCTTGCACTGCAGCTAGCATGCGCTAATCCAGCAAGGTCTGTCGAACTCTTTGTATAAAGTCCTTTTCCATTTACAACGATATTCAAATATTCCTCTCATCTTTTATAATCCTCGACAGTGCAACGTATTCACCAGACCTTTGACGGGTCGAATGTGTAAACTGCGGCATTCAAATCCCAGTGCGCATTACAATGAATGAATGGCGTCATTGGTATTCAAACGTCAAAGTGTGTTTCTCCCCGCTCAAAGGGCTGCGCACAGCAATCACCTCCCTCTCCTTTATGTAGTTAATAGAAAGATAAGAAGCAGAGAGGGAGAAATATGCGATTAAAAAAAAAAGAAAAAAAAGAAAAAGTAACCCGTGGAGATCAGCACTTTCATGAAGTATGGACTTGGAATTTTAACTAATTTATTTTTCCTATTAACGAGACATGAATGCTTGTATTTATTGACAGAAAATATTACACCAAGTACCACCACCAAAAATAAATACTAAAAAAAAACAAACAAAGGTATTTCTACAAACACGTCTCAAAGATGTAATACAAATGTATTGGACTTAAAAGTTAAATACAACTGAAATGCAGAGGTTTTGAAATAGGAATGTATTTCTTCTTTCAAATGTATTTTTGCTTCTGCTCTACAGTATCTTACAGAGTGATGTAATTTTTTTGGGGGGGTTGTTTTCTTTTTACATTTTTTCACCTTTTTTTTTTTTAAGGGGGCATGAACCAGGAAGTAAAAGAGACAAACAGGAAGTAGGGAAGGTAATATAGGTGACACACGTGTCAGGAAGAAAAGCCGATTACAATTATTGGACATGGTGTGAAAATGTTACCAGGTTGCGAGAATCTTCTCTGACCTCAGGTGGCTGATTTGTTGAATTTTGTCAGAGGAAAATCTTTCTGGGAAGGATTACCTGCTTGGGTTTGGAATGTTTCAACATAAGAGGTAAGCACAAGAGCATCTGAAATTGTTTGACAACATTCCCTCACTTGCTGAACTTCTTGCTGCTTGGCGGCCATCTTGTCTTCTCGCTTCAACACATTTTTTGATGTGAAAGGCTCTTTTGATTCATATGATTCATCAATCAGAGTTATTTGGAGCCTATGAAAATCAAACCGCGGGTGTTTGCTGGCTGATTCTAGCTTGAAAAAATGTCACATGAGCTTTTGAGGGGCGAGGGTGGATTCTCATCTTTATGTACTTTGGCTGACCTTGGCTCGGAGGTAGAGAATGTGGCCTACCTGTTAAGATAATTCCAAAGCCGGTTTTAGTCATTTGACTGCAGGTCCAAAGTGAATGTTCAGGTAATGACCCAGGACAGATTTTGGATTTCAAAATATGTTGAGGAAATTGTGGCGCCACTTTGCTTGTTCTGATCCAGACTGTTGGGAAAAGGTCATCTGATGAAAAAAAACAAAAATCTATGGCGGCTGATTTGGATTTAAAGTATGAGATGCTTTTCGAAAAGCTTCACATTCGTCTGATGATGTGCTTGAAGTAGAGGGCAGAAAAATCAAGGCCATATTTACACAATAGGAACCTGTGTTGACTTTCAATTCCAAAAGCTCCATCCATCCATTTTCTATCCCGCCTGTCCTGATTGGAGTCACTATTGGGTGAGCAGGAGCTTCAAACTGGGTCAGGTAATCACATGACCGCACACTCAAAAAAAGTCTGCGGCCAGAAGCTGAATTTTCTGTGACCCATTGAAATGAGACATGACAGAAATCATCCATCCATCCATCCATTTTCTGAACCGCTTAATCCTCACTAGGGTCGCGGGGGGTGCCGGAGCCTATCCCAGCTGTCTTCGGGCAGTAGGCAGGGGACACCCTGAATTGGTTGCCAGCCAATCGCAGGGCACACAGAGACAAACAACCATGCACGCCCACAATCACACCTAGGGACAATTTAGAATGATCAATCAGCCTGCCATGCATGTTTTTGGAATGTGGGAGGAAACCGGAGTACCCGGAGAAAACCCACGCAGGCCCGGGGAGAACATGCAAACTCCACACAGGGAGGCCGGAGCTGGATTCGAACCCGTTACCTCTGCACTGTGAAGCCGACGTGCTAACCACTGGACTACCGGGCCGCCCTATGACAGAAATCATTTAGCAAATAATAATTTCTCGCGGTTGAATTTGCTCTAATTGATTATATTTTATGAAGATCTCATTCATGATTGTTTTAGTCACTGTTGGGCAATGTCTGAAAAAACGTATTTTCCCCACTCTAAGGCGCACCGAAAAGCATTAAATGCTTTGTATATATAAATGCCTTATACATATGGATCAATATTCAGATTTCTTGGATGTAGTATTTTAAATTTTCTGTAAAAACACTTTGTTACACCTGCAGCGGTTGTGAAAGCTCT